>RDPX01000370.1:57399-67796 GCA_003991215.1 Morbakka virulenta
TGGATGAAGATGACGCAGGAAACGAAGACCAGGACGAGACCAAAATTATTAAACCAACGAAAGAGGAAGTCTTCAAGGCTGTTAGTATTCTCGAAGATTTCACCCTTTTCTCCGAATTTGGAAAGGAAATGATGGAGTTTCTCAAAGACTTGAATGTTGATATCAAGCATCATTATATTTCCACTAGCAGACAATCTGTAATTACGGATTTTTTTACTACAAAGTAGATTGATGATAAAAATAGTCAACTGAAATAAACTGTTTACAACTTTCTTCTCACCCCGTAAGGTAGATAATTACTAAAATATAACGTAATAGCTCATCTCTTTATGTAATGTGAAAAGTGCCGCCTAAAACCTTAATTTTCGATTTTTTATTTCACTGTTTGTGGCTGGAAAGGCTGCAATATGTACCATTTTCTCTGATACCATAATAATTTTTTAATTCAGCCCTTCTCTTTTTTCTTGAAATGTACTCGTCAATTTTGGTTTGAAAACGTCCTACACGAGGTTGGATTTTTGCAAGTCATCAAAATCTTGCCTTTCTTTAACATCGATAACATCTTTAATAACAATATATGGGAATGCTTTTTATGAGGCGGCTTTGAGTTTCTTTATCATTGCTCAAGAATATGAATAAAAACTCAATCCAAAGCCAGCAAGGAATTCAGCTACTAGCAGGTATTCAATTACTATTTCTAGTTTCCAAGTTGCTCTGAAAATATTTCTCCAATGAGAGGTTAGCCGGCGTCAGCGCCATGGTAATTCCTCTGTTATCACTTGCTTTTTCCGTTTAAAGTGTTTTGCATTTGTCTCTGCCATAGTCATTTTTTCTCGAGGCACATACTTCTATGACTTTCTTTGATTTAATGACCCATCTTTAAAGGAGTATTTATCTACGACTATGAAAATGTTAAGCACTGATTGTAGTATAACTTTTAGGCATAATGATTGTGTAATAGTAGACCAATGTTGAGTTTTTACTTTCCTTCCAGATAAATTAATTTGTTTTTTACCTAAAAGTAGTCTGCCATCTGTAACTTGCGACCTTACTTTTCAAGATCGCTTTAAAAAAACCTAATAGAAACACCATAATTCAACTTTCGATGAATACATTGGATCCAAATGCTACTCTGACTTGGGAGATAAACTGCGAAAGTAAGTAAAGCATTTTTCTTGCTTGTTATGGGTAAAATGATCTGCTTTATTCACTCATTCCTTAACCGTAACACCAGAAATCTTGTGACCATCAACAACCGTACATTTTGGATTACGTTCCCTCCTTTAAATGAGGTCACTTTGAAATAAACTCAAATTCCTTTAGGTTTTGCTGACCATTTTGTTCTCATTTTCCAAAGAGCCCCTTCGAGGGTTAAATGGTGTTAAACGAATACTTGTGTTGAAGGGAAAAGTAAGGTTACGTTGAAACTTGAATATATCTTTGTCGTGCTTAATTGTAAAGTATGAAATACCTTAAAAAATTGTAACCTTATGACAGAATTTTAAGTTTAACGGGTTTTGTTGTGGCGGGGTGATGTGAATAAAAATTCCAATCGATGTTATCACTTGATCAACCTGCTATGTACTTCTTTTTCGCTTGAAAATATTTTTATTATCGTTTTTATTATCTCGCTGTTACGCACTATTTTCAAATAATGTTGTTGTTGTTGTTTTTGAATTGATCAATGAATTCATGTTCTTGAGTTTCGGGAACAAAAATATTGTCAAATCTCAAACACTCGTCTGAGGATTCTTCTTCTTCTTTCTTCTTTTTTCTTTTTCTTCTTCTTCTTTCTTTTTCTTCTTCTTCTTCTTTCTTTTTCTTCTTCTTCTTCTTCTTNTCAAGAATATGAATAAAAACTCAATCCAAAGCCAGCAAGGAATTCAGCTACTAGCAGGTGTTCAATTACTATTTCTAGTTTCCAAGTTGCTCTGAAAATATTTCTCCAGTGAGAGGGTTAGCCGGCGTCAGCGCCATGGTAATTCCTCTGTTATCACTTGCTTTTTCCGTTTAAAGTGTTTTGCATTTGTCTCTGCCATAGTCATTTTTTCTCGAGGCACATACTTCTATGACTTTCTTTGATTTAATGACCCATCTTTAAAGGAGTATTTATCTACGACTATGAAAATGTTAAGCACTGATTGTAGTATAACTTTTAGGCATAATGATTGTGTAATAGTAGACCAATGTTGAGTTTTTACTTTCCTTCCAGATAAATTAATTTGTTTTTTACCTAAAAGTAGTCTGCCATCTGTAACTTGCGACCTTACTTTTCAAGATCGCTTTAAAAAAACCTAATAGAAACACCATAATTCAACTTTCGATGAATACATTGGATCCAAATGCTACTCTGACTTGGGAGATAAACTGCGAAAGTAAGTAAAGCATTTTTTTTGCTTGTTATGGGTAAAATGATCTGCTTTATTCACTCATTCCTTAACCGTAACACCAGAAATCTTGTGACAATCAACAACCGTACATTTTGGATTACGTTCCCTCCTTTAAATGAGGTCACTTTGAAATAAACTCAAATTCCTTTAGGTTTTGCTGACCATTTTGTTCTCATTTTCCAAAGAGCCCCTTCGAGGGTTAAATGGTGTTAAACGAATACTTGTGTTGAAGGGAAAAGTAAGGTTACGTTGAAACTTGAATATATCTTTGTCGTGCTTAATTGTAAAGTATGAAATACCTTAAAAAATTGTAACCTTATGACAGAATTTTAAGTTTAACGGGTTTTGTTGTGGCGGGGTGATGTGAATAAAAATTCCAATCGATGTTATCACTTGATCAACCTGCTATGTACTTCTTTTTCGCTTGAAAATATTTTTATTATCGTTTTTATTATCTCGCTGTTACCCACTATTTTCAAATAATGTTGTTGTTGTTGTTTTTGAATTGATCAATGAATTCATGTTCTTGAGTTTCGGGAACAAAAATATTGTCAAATCTCAAACACTCGTCTGAGGATTCTTCTTCTTCTTTCTTCTTTCTTCTTTTTTCTTTTTCTTCTTCTTCTTTTTTCTTTTTCTTCTTCTTCTTTCTTTTTCTTCTTCTTCTTCTTCTTCTTTCTTTTTCTTCTCCTTCTTTCTCTTTACACGTATATAAACAGGTTTTCTTCATCAGGAATAAAAGAAATTTCTGATATTATCGAAGAATGTCGTTAAAAGTAAACAAGTAGAGAATTATAATTGTTACAAAACGAGTCAATCTTGTGCTAAAAAACGAAGTCCTTAAAAAGGGGGTTCAAGTAACAAAGGGATTTTTCTCCTCGAAAATTTTCTACGAACTTATAAAAAAGAATAGCCCACTGGACAGAAAAGGCCGTCCTTCTAGCTGCAATTTTAGATGGAGGGATAATTAGCCGGCATCCGTTGCCTCCTATTAATATTATACGATTTAATCATTTAAAGTGAAACAAGTTGGGGTTTTTTATACTATGCAGGAACTTAAAAACTTCTGGGGTTGATCGTTCTTACACCTTTGACAAATATGGTTTCCTCAAAGCAGCAGCAATAATCGCTAAGCTTTATTCTCTACACAAGTTATCTTCTGACGAAAAGGCGTAAGACCCAGAAAAATTGGAACTCAATATAGCACTGTCGGTTCAACCATTGTGTGATATATCGTGGCTGCTATTTTTGAAGTGATATTGGGTCTAACTGTTTTTAGCTTTGGATTTCTCCTTTCAAGACCTTTGGTGATTGATCTGTTGATGCCAAATATTGCTCCAGAGTAATGCCAAGAAACATAACCTCTGACTATAATTGCGTGCAGTAGGGTAGCAAATAGTAAGTTATTTCATTCTCTGTTATTCTACTCAGACTTTTCCCCCTAACAATCAGCTGTTGCTATAATACTACTCTTCTAAAAGTTTCGAGAACTTTGGTTCGTCTGTTTGTAGGAATTCCATAGAGAATGTAATCATTTGTTGTTTAAATGTTGCCTAATTGTAACGTCATTTGCGCCTTGAGCGAGTCCTAATTTAGCGATTAATACCAGTAAGTAATACATAATCGTACCATGTTATACAAAAACTTAAAAACTTAAAATCAGATTGTTTGTTTATAATAAAGTACCCTTCAAGGGGAATTAAGGATAATGTAGGAATAGAAAAAACCTTTTTCCATTTAAGTAATTTTCTGTAAAAGAATCACCTCGGGATTTGTATAAATAAGCCTTTATTAAGAGGGTTATCAGTTGACATGTAAATATTGAAGCAGTAAAAAGAAATACAGTCTTCTTATACTTGGAGTTGTATTTTTAAAACATCCAAACCTTGCACCAGCTTAATTTTTCGGTAAAAAACTTAAAAAACTCTGTCTTTTTCGTACGACGGCCTCAGATTATGACATTTAATTTGGGAGTATAAACATTTCGAACAGTAAGGTGTTATAAAGACATTGTTGTTCAAAAGGTTGTGACTTTGCCTCTCCGTTCCCTTGGATCCAACGATATGATATATTTCTTACTTCTTGCACTGTAGTTCATACCACTCCTCCCTTTTAAAAAGCGACATCGATGCGATGCTCTTTGATTCTACTACTGATTTAATAGGATGGTTGTATTGAATGTAAATTACTGTTAATGATACCACTACCTAATCCTTTAAATTTGCATGATAAGAAAACCATGGAAATTCTCTGAGGTTATATATTCTTCTACTTCTATCTGTCATGTCTCCATTTACACTGATATCTCCACCTACTTTCCGATTATCCTGGTCTAAAGTGTTAAAAACATTATCGCCAATTCTCTTTTGTACCCACTCTCACCAGTTTAATTTGAGATGCCAGTCTAAAAGAACTGAAAAGAACACTATGTTTTGTCTAGGGTATTAATATGATATTCTCTTCTTTGCACATGTTTGATGAACCATTGTTTATCAAGCTCTGGAACTTTAGCCACTATCTGATCCGATTTCATCCGAAACTATTGTAGAAATATAGTTCTTAATTGGCTAGAAACTTCTTTGTTAAAGAATACAAGGTTATTTATTTGTATTTTGTGTCAATGTACAGATTAGGCTGCCTAAAGCCTCGCCCACAAACAAAGAACGCTTGCTTTGTAAAAACAAAACACAAATCCCTGACTCTTTTTACCAAAGGGCCTAAAGTAAACTCAATTTCAGCAAGGTTTGAATCATGACAATGAAAATATAAGAGTAGCAAACCCATATTTACGGAAGAAATAGCATAATTTTCCTTTTTACTACAATGTATATAAAATGCTGGTTTTAAATGATGGGACGGCAAGAAGTTCAAAATCTTGGTATCATCTGCAAACTGTTGCTTTTCTACAAATCTACAAAATCTCCATAGCAACGGATCTATACTTAGTTGCGAAAGAATGATAAATAAACTACTTATATTCACAGAGCTGATATATTATTACAACAATCTAATTATTTTTGTGGTTGTATTCTTTTTTTTTTAACCTTCATATTCAAGCAAGTTGAGATTTAGAGACAAAATTCGTGAGAATTGGCTGCTGTCACGTATTTTTTGTTATTTGTAGATTCATTAGAATGTTTAAATAAGATTTTTTAGTGTGCAACAAATAGAGATTATGAAAATTTGTATATGGATTACAATGGTGGAAAACAAGAGCTAAACGTTAATTAGATACTGAAACAAGAGAACTTATTTGAATAGAAATGAATGGAAGTACGATAAGATTATTCATTTTAAATCCTTGAGTATTTTCAATTCTATTCCTTTTTGAATAGAAATTTGACCAAATTGCTGTTTAGACGTGAAATTGATCCTATTATATTCAGAAACAAATTATTCAGGCTGAGTCTCTTTGTCAATCCACTGGTGTATGCGTATTTGTTATTTATTACAACCACTGAAACTTGTTCTAACAGATTAGGAGTCTTCCGTCATTTCTTGCTTATTTTTGTATCACCCACAAAAGTTAACAAATTTTGTTATTGCTTGTGACAGTATAAATCTTGATGACTCTTCAAGAATAGAGATGGTATCAAATTGCATTACTCAATTTTTTATCTAAATGTGGCACTTGATTTATGAAAGGTAGAGAAAGGAAACTAACCTGACTGATATTTTAATACGATTATCTTATTGATTGTGACATTTAGGAGATAATTAAATTTTGTCGACGATTACTTGATACCAGTAGACAGTACTTATACCATTTTACGAAACCAATACATGTTTTGCATGAAAAAATAGTAGAGAGGAACTGGAGGACCAATCTGCTGTTCTTATATTTGCTGCTGGAAGATGGCTGACCAAGAAATCAGGGAAGTGGACATTATCGCTGAGGTTTTTCTTATCTGGGAAAGTGAATCCAGATATGTTATAGACACATTGGAGTCTTGGATGTCTGCTTTGGAAAAGCCTTGCATTCGCGTTAACATATTTCTCAGAAAGGATACTCCTGATAAAGAGAAACCAAAAGAGAAACCTTGGATTAGAATTCATCAAACACGAACAGCAACGCACTCCGCATCAAGGACAAATTTAGTGGCTTATATTCTTGAGAACTACAACAGTAAAGGAAACACTATCAACACCTTGCCAAAGGAGAACATTTTTAATAGACCAAAAGTTAGATTTCAGAAACCCTTGTACATAGTTGAAGAATTTGAAGATCAGTATGAGGAACTAATGTCATTGTTACGAGGATCTGAGCGTTTTGGCCCAAGTTACAGCGTGGAGGTTATTAATCGTACAGCAATACAAAACAGCCGCTTCTTACAAACACTGGATGACTTACGACAAAATAATCTTCAGAAACAAAGTGATAAAGGATGTGTACTTTGTTCTGTTGATATGGGAAGTCCACGGTCTGGAAGAAACTCCAGAAGAGAAAGTTACTACGCTTGTGGACACGAAATGATTGGGGTGAATGGAAATGGCCCAGCTTTGGATGTTTCAAACCAGAATAATAGTCGTTCAGTATTGGAAGAAAACGAGTATGATAATTTCAATTTATTTTCCATGGCTCAAAAGAGGAGACAATCTAGAAAACCATTTCAGGATGAAGAGCTCTGCCAGTATTGCTCAGCAAGGCGAAATTCATTGTTTGTTCCACAAGACGGTCTGCGCCAGATGGGATGCACATGTGGACAGAGCTCTCCCAGTGGACACAAATATCACGAAGGACGATTTGGTCGTCGATCAGCAAGTCCAGTATTCCTGTGCGAAGGTTGCAGAGGAAACAGACGATCTACTCTTGCAAATACGAATAATAACGATAATGAGTTATTCTGCGGTAACTGTATGTCAGTGTTAATGCGTCTGTCAGAGCTTAATCGGAGCCAGAGCAAAAATGAAAATTTATTTCAAGATAATCAGCATGAGGTATTAGAGGAGTTATGCCCTTCTTGTTCAGACAATGGAAAGCAAGAGGAAAATAGTCAGTCTTCTCCTACAATGGATTCTAAAAACGAATCAGGTGCTGAAAGTCCAGACACTAGCCAAAATGGAAGTCTTTCTGAAAGTCTAGATGTAAGCCCAAGTACATCCATAGATATTGAAAAGGAGGAGACAGAATTAGAAGATAACAACATTTCTCCACGCAGTGTTTCAGTTTACCCTAGAGGCCCACTAAAGTATTATTGTCAATTTTGTCCACAGAAGACTTTCCAAAGTCAAATGATACTGGATGTACATATTCGAAACTGCCACAAAAAGTGCAACTGTGGCTGCAATCAATTGTTTCAAAATCGGAATGAATATATTAAACATTTTTATAAAGTCTATCCTTTGGGATGTTTGGTAGTCCGAAAATGTCCGGAACGGTTTCGCAGCCTCTTCTATCAAGCATTACATCACAAGGAAGAGCATTATTCAGAAAAGCCATTTTATTGTATTCCTTGTCACCGAGAATATGCCAGTGATATTGGTAAAGGAAAAAGACTTTGTTTTAAAGATCTAAAATCGTTAAGGATGCACGGAGAGATAATTGGACACACCGATGAAGAAATGTTTTTATTAACCCGTGACGTTGAGAGCAGAGAACAAAATCAACCCAAATTAACCCTCCGCTCGTCAGTAATAAACTTTTCAGGGTAAATCCTCCAATTGGTAATGATTGCTATAGTAAATTATGACCTACTTATCATTAAATAGATTGAATAGGATGAAACTGATTTATTTCAAAACGTAAACCCTACTGTTGTGCTTTTGATTTTTGGTTACATATCCCTGTAGACTGCTTAATGATGTAGCCATTCTCAGGTAAATATCTAAGGTAAACATACGTATAGGGTAAATCAAAACATTCAGTTTTGTGCTGAAAAAGAACAAACCCAAATTTATATTATGTAAGCTCCCGGCATTTTACATTTGAAATACAAAATTCCAGAACCATGAAAAAAAATTATCATACACATTATGGAATAATTACTGTGACTAGATGTATTTACATAAAGATGATCTTTCTTGCCTTATGACAAACAGGAAAGAAGCATGAGAGAGGTGCTCAGTTGTCTTAATTCGTTAAAAACATTTAGATGTTAAAAAGCTGGATATAGGTTTACTCAGCTTTTGTATGATGGAAAGAAGTCATGATCTATTCAAAGAATCGAATAATGATTGGACCCAATAATAAGATTAGCTACCAACAAATGTTTTTGTTGTGCTTGTTCAAGATTTAATTTGTTACAGAAGCTATTCTTACCTTTCTCTGTACAATGAATTTAGTTCATGAAATCAAGCAACCTCTAAAAACAGTGTACCATGCTTGCTTTTACCCTAATGAGAGAGACCTAAATATGGAAGAATGCAAGGCTAGGCTTAGGCTCGGTCAGGAAAATGAAATCAGTATAATAATGTAATTAAACATCTCAATTTTTGCTTTCAAAAGTGTAGTGTTGTTGATTGAATTGTAGTGGTAGAATTTTAGGATTTCTTCAAAACAGTGCATTAATTTTTTTATGGAAGCTGTAATCAAGAAATTTCCCAGTGGTGTACCCTAGGAGTCCTCTATTTTAGGCAGCTTCGTCGCCTGCTTGTTGTAAAAATGTCATTTATTTTTTGCCCCTTTCTACCAAGTTTATGCTTGTGTTTGTAGTCATGCCTGTGTACAATTTGTCATTACATACTGTAAAGCAATTTTTGTTTTTTCAGTTACAGATGTATCTAAAATTAAGCAAAGACAGTATTTAATACGTAGCCAAAATTTTAAAAAATAACTTCTCTTTAAATAAATATTTTCATAACACTTCCATTTTTGTAACCGACGAAAAATCACTATTGAAATACCAGAAAAAATGTTGTTTGTACATAGGTTTTTTTGTTTGGAGAAAGAAGGAAACGAGCATGAAGTAAACATTTGACGTCAGCAACTATTTTGTACCTGCGCCGCTTTTGGAGAGATCTTAACCTCGATATATATACATATATATATATATATATATATATATATATATACCTATATATATATATAGGTATATATATATACAGGTGGCTAAAATTTATTTTTAGTCAACGTATGAAAAGTAGTCTCAATATCGAAGTGAAAATGCTAATATATACTAAAATGGGGTCCGTTGTAAATAAGGGATTATAAAGTATGGATCTTGTAAAAGAAAAAAGGGTCACGCATCCATTCTAAGGTAAAATCTTGTCTTCTTTTCCCAAAATTTCTCTTTAGCTGAAGAGAGTACATTTTCATTACTCCTCCATTAAAAGAGACTCGAACCTTAAGCCTCTTGTATGGTAACCTATTGAAGTAGGTCACTACTTCTTTTAAAAGAATATTAATTTAATCCAAGAGAATTCGTTTTTCTTCACCAAAAAGCTTTGTAATTTGAAACAGACAACCGTCTCATTGTTGGTTCAGGCTTCGCACATAATTAAGGTCGCCTTTAGTTCTATATTGTAAAATATCATATCGGCTTGAATTGTTTAATTATAAGTTGCTATGATTTAATTTTCTACTGTTATAGTTTTTAAAGGAAATATAATTAAGAATTAAGATCTGCTTTGTAGCTACATTCGGCAAGTTACTTGAATTTTACGAATCACTTTTCATGGTAGATCTTTGTTCTTTGAAGTTTCAGACAAGTTGCAGATTAAGTTTCACAAACGTTGAAGAATTTCGTTGTGATTTAAGAAAAGTTGTTTATTACCTATAGCGTTTTTAAGGCCAAAGCCCGATTTGGCCCTCTATGACCTTGTAGCACAGTGATAAATATGATATTAAAAAGGAATAACTTATCCCTGTCCTGGATCTTTGTGTTTTAACTATCATCAGGAGAGCAATGTGTTATCCGAGGTCACAGAAGGAAATTGCACGATTTGGGGAGCAAGAAGTGCAGTAGTTCCTCAAAACGTGTTTCCAAAGAATATCAATGAACATTCCAGTGTGTTGATAATTTTCTGTGGATAGATAGATACATACATACATACATACATACATACATA
>RDPX01000370.1:76693-106693 GCA_003991215.1 Morbakka virulenta
TGAATTTGGGATTTTTGAGTAGAGGTTACTAAAAAATCTGCCACTAGTGATAGAAATAAAACAATTTTTATTTGAAGTTGTAATGAGGATCACTCATTTAACAATGCATTGACTTATTGTATCCCTGATTGGATCCAATTATTTTTATGTCAACATGAATTTGGAATCTTAAAAATTAAAAATTGCTCTTTTCGATGCGCCGCACACTCCAAGAAAATGTCGTATGTGTACCAGGTACCGATATATTGGCATATTCGGTCTTCGTTAACGAAGATGTTTGACCTTACGTGATCAGGTAAAATCTTTTCTTTCACCTTTACTTCAAAGGATCACTTCTGCTCTGCACATTTAAATGAGAACTGAGATTCTCTGTTATTATTACCATATCAATAACGTTCTCAACTTCTTTTATTTTATTTATTTATTTATTTACGAATATTTATACAGGATAAAAGCTTCAGTTATTTACATATTTACATAAATACTGTTATCAATGTTTGTCCTGTAACTAACTGCGATAAAAAGGAAAATCGTCAACAACTGTTTTCAATAGCCAGGGTTGAGATAAGTAGTTTAAATGGAGAATAGGGTCCAAAATTTACCAAAAAGAAAGCCCTTTACTTTCCCGACAATCATCGTTAGTTCTTCAGTGGAAAACTCTAAAATATTAGGTTCTGCATAGGATGTTGCTGTCATAAAAATTTAGAAATGACAAACCTAGATCCTGCCAAGAAAGCGAAAGAAAATAGATGGTAAAGAGAGCATGACTTAGGATTTTATTCTGGTTTTTCATAATTAATGTAGAAGTATCCACAATTTGAATTTCTATGAGAGATACATATGTATCATTCCAATCGATGGGTCACCCATCAAAATTTAAATATAAAAAACCCCCCGTACAGTTGGCGAATCCATGCAAAGTGATGCTACATTTTGGTCCGAATCAACCGCAAGCCAGCATGGCTTTGTTGGTACAGCTACAAATTAAATGAAAACGTAGGATTGGCATTGCCGAGGAACAATTTTCCGGGTTTAAACGAATCGAGTCATTCAGAAATAGCTGACTGAATTATTTTGATAGCTTAAAGAACATGACACCTGAGGTCAATTTCGTGTAACGAGAAGACCCCATAAATCTATCATCTGGCACTAAAAGGGTTTTGAAATACTGTGAAAGTCGAAGATTATAACAATGTGTAAACCACAATATGGTGAAAGCCAGTAAGAGATGCTGTTGACCAATATGATTTTAAGCTTTGCCCTTTAATGAGTATTTTTTATCTTATATCACTTGAAGATTAGTATTTTACAATCTGCTTCTCTTAGTGTTATTAATCTTTAACAGCTTGAGTACATTGAGAACATCAGCAATACTGAGATGTAAAGTTTGGGAACAAATTAAGGGTGCACTCAGTACTGAGTGTAGCACTGGAGGAAGTGAAGCTTTTAATTGGATATTATCACAGAAAAAGGTTTGGATGTCATACTCCCTGCTACTTACCTAAGTGTAACCAAAAAAAAGCATCTACCGTAAAAACCAAATCGACACTTTGAAGCTTTTTATCAAGTGTTGTTGATAATTTGTTCTCTATGACTGTCCTGGCTGATTAAATGTAGTAAATGATAGGGGCGCGAACTAGTAAAGGTATTTGTATGTTTCTCTAGTATATTACAAATTTGGAATTACATTGCTGTCTAGAATATTCTAAACTACAGAATACTTTGCTTGAAATTTCACACCAGCCCCTTTTATGTACTAAAACTATTGGCATTTTAGTGGACAAGAACAGCGAAAAGAAGAAAAAACTGTTATTACTCTCATTTGATGCTTTTCCGCAGTTAGCTAAATTTTCAGATAATCTTTCATTAAAATTGTATGCATTACCTTTTTGACTTATAGTTTTTTCTAAAATATTTCTAAAAAGACTTACAAATGAACTCTATGAATATAATGGTTCTTGATAATTTATGTACAATCTAAAAATGAGGAAGCTTCTGAAATTCCTCTTTGAGATTTACATAATTTTCTTGAGTAATACATCACAAGGAAAAAAACTGTCAAACAAAAAAATTTTCCTTTATATTTTTCCCTGAAGATAAAAAAAATGTCAAAATGTTTACTGGTGTATAGGTATAATAAGTAATTTATGAAATCAGCAAAATATTATATTGAATCTATTTCTTTCCAGATTTTGGGCCACATTTTTTCAAAATGTTGGTCGTAAATTTCATTTTATTCAACAAGACCCAATAAATTCATAACATTCGCTTCATCGACTGTCACGTCTCAATTTCAAAGACAATCAGACTCTTGTAGGTCTCATCCAGCAGAAATCGATACGAAGGTGCATTAAGTCCTTTTCACAGCATGAAGATCTAGCAAGAGAGGTGTCACACAGCGATGGATGTAAAAGGTCCCAGAACACAGTAATGTCATCGTGAATGACAACTATAATCATCCCACTCCCAGCAGGGGCACCAACTACAAACTCTGAAGATCTAAAATGCGAGAGGATAGCTGGCTAATTAATTCCTTTATTACTATTTTTATAGCTGGGTTATTGAAAACAACTTTGATTATCGAAGAATCATTGCATAAGCTTTCGAAAGAGAATTTTATCTGCTTTTCTTTACCTTTAAATTCCACTTTAAAAATATTAATATGTCCCTGATTCTTTTTATCCCTTTATCTAGAGTTGGAGCCATTCTCTTTCTTTCAATTAAAACTGTACAAACTTTGTTCTCTTTTAAAAATTGAAGACGCATTTTACAAACATACAAAGAAACATTTAAAACAGTACATTGTAATGTATGGATTCAGGTGAGTGGAATTCATTATCAACCTATTTAAATATCTGCTGAACTTGAGTCAATTAATTTTCTGAAATTCAAATGAAACGAAACAGGTAAGATACTAAAAAGGGTACAGCATGGCCAAAAATAATTAGGGAATTTTTGGATTCTGTAAAATTTTCCAACCAAGAATAAAAGTTATGATCTTTTCAATTGAAATTAAAACTAAAAGCCATCAAGAATCCAAATATAAATAGTAATAAAATAGCAGCCAATAAACAGAATGTCGATGAGTTAGTAATTAGAAAATGAAAGAGAAAAAGTGAAGAGCTTTCACTTATTTGTGCCAAAACATCAGATATCCCTTGACCATTGAGACAAAGGGGACCAAGAAGAAAATGTCAAAAATTGTTTTTATCTCAAAAACAGTTTTTGGGAGTAATATTTGAGTTTCCTTTTTCTGTTTGTGATCTCACTACATCCTCAGGTACCAATTTCTCAGCTACAATATTCTCTCCAATTAACTGACACTCTAAAAGGCGGAAACCTCTCAGTAACGGACAAAATTTTTTTCCCCAATCGTTTTCTGGTCAAAGTCTCATAAAAACTTTCTAAAAAGCGTCTACATAATTAGCGGACACTCTAATTAACGGACAGTAAAAAAAAGTTAGGAGCCAGCAAACAAAAACAGAGACGAATGAATATTTGTTCAAATATTTATTTCAAACACTTTACACTTTGCAATCTACTTTGCTTTTTACAGCTTCGAGTTTCCTTACAGCCCAGCTAATTAACTTTTCTTGTCCATGAAAGTTGTAAATTACTGGAATCTCCAGACCATAGCCACCTCCACGATTCAACCTCTTTCCAATAATTTCAGCCGTAATGGAAGTGTTGATATTTATTCTTGTTGTAAAAAGGTTGTATTACGTTCAATTTGGTTATTTTTTCTTATTTTAGTGTCTGAGTTCAACCCGATACCCAAAAATTACCTAAATTACACCTTTTTGATACAAAACTCGGGTCTATTTTTAAATTTGGGGTTTACACTCTAAAACTTTCCAAAAGGCGGACACTTGCAATAGGCGGACCCCATGCTCTTGCCCCGATGATGTCCGCTAATTGGAGAGAATACTGTATTACAAAATTCCTTATTCAGGCATTTTTGTTGCAATGTTCTCATCTATATATGGGACTAATTCATCTCTAGAATGGTTACCCACTGCATCATTTTTGACATATTTTGTCTGCTTTAAAAAAGGATTTATCAATTCAGTTTTCTATATTTTCAAAGGACTTTAAGATATATTTTATTCACTAGCTGCAAAATAGGAATCTGTAATCTTGCCGATGTTTTGTGTTTCGTTCTTTCCATGAGAGCTTCAAATTCTCTTCCGTGTTAAAATAATGATGAGAATTTGTCTAACTACTTCAAAGTCATTCAATTTTTAAAGGCTTTTGCACGGAGAGGTATCGGAACGGGGTCGTGTATATTCTCCAAATTTTTCTTTCACTCGCAAAATTTCCTCAGACTTCAGACTCATTAATTTCGGTAAACAAAAAAGCCAAAGGTTGTACAATTTACTTCACATTTGTTTTTCTCGTTATTCCGACGTGTTGGGTCAAATAAAGCTTTTTCATAAAAAACACGATAGTTTTTAACGTTTTCATCATTAACATGTTTCGGTATTCACATACCTTTTTCAGAATGTATATAAAATGTACAAGGAATATCAAGGCTTTTTATACTAATCAAAACATCATAATTGAGTGTTACAGAGCGTATATAACAATACACAAGAGATAACGCAGAACAAAGACACTAAACAAGCAACTGTCCTATGTAACAATACAACTGTTTATTTAATAGATGTAAGAGAATTATCATGTCATGAGTCGTAAGCTTTCTCTGAGCTACGTCTCGAGAGATACTTCTTTCATCGTCAGGCTACTGAAATGATTAGATACGGCTATTTTATACTTTGATAGTGCGGACGTGAGTGTAGACAGGGCTGGAGTTGTTTCGGGAAGTGGCGCCCTACCTATGTTGTGCTTGTTGTGTTTGTTGTGTTTCTTTCTTCAGTGCTGGAAGCCATATTACTGGAAGGGTGTAGGATATACTGTTGATGTGATTGCTGCATTGCAAGGAATGGATTGTTTCTTTTATTTTTCTTGTTGTTGTGTTGATTTCTTTGTCTATAATTCTTTTATTTTCCCAGTCAAAGGTATGATCCTGTGTCCAGCAGTGTTCGGCTATTTCATGATTCTTGGTGTCACCTTTCTGAACAGCTCTCTTGTGTTCTTTTTCTCTTTGACCCAAGGAACGCTTTGATTCACCTATGTAGGAGGCAGGACAGTCCTTACATTGTAGTTTGTAGACTATGTTGTTCCTTTCATCAAGTGGAACTGGGTCTTTTGGTTTTGAGAGGATCTTCCTTAAGGTGGATGTAGTGAAGAAGGAGCATTGAATGTTGTGTTGTCGGAGGGCTCGTCTTAGGTGCTCACTGGTATTCTTCATGTAAGGCAGACGTATACGTTTCAGGGGTTCTTTATCTTCATGATTAGGTCCAGTGGTTCTGTGTAAGGCTCTCTGGACATCCTTAGCGTGGTATCCATTGGATAAGAGAACCCTTTGAAGGTGTCTTTCTTCTTTTCTGAGGTCATGTGGGTTAGAAATAATGCTTCTTGCTCTTCCAAACAGGGTGGTGATGACACTATTTCGAGCTGAGACTGGATGGTGTGATGCATTGTTGAGGTACTGGTCAGTGTGAGTTGGTTTCCTGTAGATGGTAACGGAAATACTGCGATCTGCCTGCCTCTTTACTAGGACATCCAGGAAGGGTATTTCTCTTCGTTCTTCTTTCTCCATGGTGAATGTGATATTTGAGTGCATGCTGTTGATGTGTTCAAAGAAACCTTGTAGGTGATCCTTTTTGATGATTGTAAAGACATCATCAACGTACCTTTCCCATACAGTTGGCCCTTGGTCTGCTGTTGATAATGCCGTGGTTTCAAATGCTTGCATGAATATTTCAGCAATGACCGAGGATGTAGGGGCTCCCATGGGTACACCGTTGGTTTGTGTGTAGATGTCATTGTTGAAGAGGAAGCATGTGTTGGTGAGAAGTACTCGTAGTAGGTCCAGGATATCTGAAGGTTTCAGTGTGGTTCTTGATGGCAATGAATCATCATGTTTAAGAAGGTCCTCTACAATTTGTAAGGTGTCTTCAATGGGGATGCTTGTATATAATGATGTGACATCAAAGGAGACCATGATTTCATCTTCTTGGATTCTTTGGTGTGTAATGAAGGCGGCAAAATCAGTGCTGTTGTTACAGTGGTGTGGATTCATCTTTGTGTAGGGACGCAGAAGGTCAGCTATGTAACGTGAAAGTGAGTGAAGCGGACTTCCAGAGTAAGCGACGATTGGACGTATTGGAACATTAGGTTTATGTACTTTTGGTAATCCATAGAACCGTGGTAAAGCCGAGTCTTTGGGTTTTAATCTGTGGTAGAGGCAGTTATCGAGGAGATGGTTTTTCTGTAACGTAATTAGTGCTTTGCTGACTTTGGTCTTGACTGAGTTCATTGGGCTGCGCTTAACCATGGTATATGGTCCGTTATTGAGATGCTCCTGGCATTTCTGGATGTAATCGGCTTTGTTGAGGATGACAGTTGCACGCCCTTTGTCGGCTGGTAGGATGGAGATCGAATTATCATTCTTTAGGGCTTTGATGGCACATCGTTCCCTTTTCGTGATGTTGTCAATGGGTACTTTGGAAGATTGAAGGGTGAGGCTTGTCTTTGCTCTAATTGTGTCTGCTTCACTTTTGGGAAGGTCTTTTACTGCTGTTTCCACTATCGAGACGATCTCTTTTGCAGAGATGACTTTGGGAGTAACAGAAAATTTCAAACCTTTCAGGGATTCCTCTGTTGGTGACAGTGTTCGACTAGACAGGTTAACAAGAAAATTAGATTTGTTTTGGGGTTTTGGTACTATTGGTAACTTTCGTTTCAGGTTCTCGAACTTCTTTTGGTGTCTTTCCCTGGTAGAGTGTAATCTTTGTATGTGAGTGTTATCCACCGATGACATTAATTCCTGGAAGTGACCAGTGCTTAGTTTGCTTGAAAGGAAAGATTCAGCTTCCCGAATGTCTGCAGCAAGTCGCAAACCTTTCCTATGATTTAAATGAATTCTTTCTTGAAGAAGTTGACGACTTGTTCCTTCAAGTATACACCTTGATCTGTTTGTGGTAACTGGGCAACGAAGACGTAAATCAGTTGGAATCACATGGTTGTGTAGGCATCTTAAGGAGAACCTTAAATGATTAGAAAATTCAGCAATCTTGATCTTTGTTCTTTCCAGATGTCGGCAGCGCTGAAGAATAACTTCTCCATAAGTTTCCCTAATAATCTTGAAAATTCTGAACTTTATGGACTCAGAGGAAGCCATAGATGTAAGAGCTTTATCATGTCATGAGTCGTAAGCTTTTTCTGTGCTACGTTTCGAGAGATGCTTCTTCCATCGTCAGGCTACTGAAATGATTAGATACGGCTATTTTATACTTTGATAGTGCGGACGTGAGTGTAGACAGGGCTGGAGTTGTTTCGGAAAGTGGCGCCATACCTATGTTGTGCTTATTGTGTTTGTTGTGTTTCTTTCTTCAGTGCGGGAAGCCATATTCTTACATCTATGGCTTCCTCTGAGTCCATAAAGTTCAGAATTTTCATGTTAATTTAATGTCGGTTGTTTCCATTTAATATGCACTTACCGCTTGGCATTCCATTCCTTTTTTCTTAATACATGCCCTGAAAAAGTACATTGCCCCTGCACTATTTGTTTCATTAGTTGTCCTCAGTCTGGGCCCTTTTCAATGTCTTTATTTATAACCTTCTTTATTAAGTACATTTCCATCATTCTCCGTAAAAGCCACATTTCTGTTACCTCGTTACTTTTTATCTCTTTCTACTGTCGATGTTTGCTATCCATTCATGATGGTAGTTCACATATAGCACTTGGTAGTCTAAGTGTGGTTTGATTTTTAATATTACTAGCAGTAAGGACATGGACATAGATTTAAATGTTGTTTTGTGATATCAATTCTTCGTTTTATTTGTTGATTTCATTTCACATCTGATGTTATCAAGTTCCCTTGAAAAAAATTTTTTCTACTTGTTTTATTTCAAATCCATCAATTCCTATTTTGTGTTTTGGATTTGTGTAAATGATCGTACTGAAAGTCTTACTGTTGTTGATTTCTTGCCCAAATTTTCTTCTTTCTTCACTAACAATCCTATGAGAGTTTTACCATCCTACGTCCAGAATAGTTCGGTCATTTAATAAATTTCTGGAAAACAAAAAAGCTACCATCAGTTTGTATTTCACCCAATGTATACACCCATTTTTGAACTCTCTCAAAACCTGGTTTCATCCGAAAACATTTCAAAAGCGTACTTACAGAATTTTACTAAATCCTCCCTTTTGTTTTTAGGAATTGGACTAAAATGCACAATGAAAATTTCACTATCAAGTAACTTAAGAGACCTTTATAAATGGTGCTCTCCAACAGTAAAGATATATTTCTGAATTAACCTTTTGAAGTAGAACCCCTGTTACAATAGGGTCAGTCCCAAATAGGAAGAGAGTAAGAGAGATGCATTTTGTTGCATTGAGAAAAAAAACACCCTACAGTTTTGAAATTTGTGGTGTTAAAAACTGATGTTTTTGACAGGCCTTGTTAAATTCTTATTTCCGTTTTCATAAATCAAATTTATTAAGATATGAATAGTGCCCCCAAATAGAAGTACAATAGCTCTTCTAGTGTTGGAGTGATGTTGCCATTTCCTTGATACTATATGAAGATGTCGATTTAAAGTCGAATGATACAGTTATCTTCAAGTATTACATTGCGGAGAGTTGTGGAGACATCATGAATCCAGACAAGATGGCAACGATGAATGGGGCCAACAGTTATCGATCATATTCTATTATGTAAATCGGTGTGAAGTCGATGATTTAGGTATGAAAATGGCCAGTTCAATTGATGGATTCATGCAAACGTATGGAAGTGTCGGGTATATGTTGCCATTACTTCGCCCTTAGCCTGCATCAATCATTGTGATGCTTAGATGTGGTTTGGAAGCAAGAGGAAGCGTAAAGTTCGAACAGCCGTATGGTCTACTTATGCTTATTGTGTGTATCTAGGCTCTATTCCACATGCTGATTATTTACCGTGACGCAATTTCTAATGTGTTTCAGAAAGATGTGATAGAGAACCAGAGTTTTAGAAGTAATTTATAAAGTCTATACTGATATTATCTCCTTTGAGCTTGGTTCACATACCTGCTTCAGTAATTATCCCTTACTATTTGTTTGGAGACTTCTCATGGGTCATTGCTTAAAGTTAGGACCATTGATATCAAGAATAAACCAAAGAAGACACAAGTTTGGAAAACTTTACAAAATTACTGTACTCAGTTAACTTCATATTGCTTCTAAAAGTTTTTTCTTGCATTGATTAGACTTGGAAAATATGATCACCTATAACAGTGGTCAATAAAATATGTGATCTGTCTCTTGGGGCATTTAAACTAAAACGTACTATATTCTTGGCGCATTCTAAAAGAAAACCAGTTTCGCTTTCTTAGCTCTAGTTTTTAGATATGGCATTTGGTCAAATACTGAACTTTCCCCAAGTTTTCTTTATCACCTCTAGAGTCTGAAAAGGGACTTAAATCTTGACCATCATCGACAATCCAGAAAAGAATAATTTTTGGTACAGATGCACTTTTGCTTTTGGAAATTGTATTTATTCATATTACAGTGGTTATAAAATAATTTATCAGAAATACTTTTTGTATGTGTAAATGTGTCAATTTTTACTTAATTTTTACCCATCACTTGCGCTCTTTCATTAATTTTATGTCCTGATTGATGCGTCTTCCTTATTTATCACTGACATTGCCAGAGTTTTCTGGAAAATTGTTCAGATAACTGTGAAAAAAACCCCCAACTTTTTATGCTCATGCTGACACTAATATTTGGGTAACGCCAAGGTTTTTAAGTGTTTGTTCAGAATTAAACCTGCAGAAAGAACATGTTTTAAATTTTCAAAAGAAAAACTTACACAAAGTTTAAAAAGCCCTAATCGACCCACAGAAGGGCATTCCTGTGTTTTGGTGATATGCTGAGTTGCACAGAGACACCCCCCACCCCGAGTTTCGTCAAATTTCCTAGGCCTTGAAATACCAGGTTGGCGTTTGGGAGGGTTGTCTGTTCTCATGAGGAAGAGAGCCTCTTCAGCCCTGGTTGACAACTCTTTTAGAGACGGCGTCTCTATGAAAACACCGGTGG
Organism: Morbakka virulenta; assembly: GCA_003991215.1. Lineage (NCBI taxonomy): Eukaryota > Metazoa > Cnidaria > Cubozoa > Carybdeida > Carukiidae > Morbakka > Morbakka virulenta. The sequence goes on from RDPX01000370.1 coordinate 86,841, forward strand.
TAGTGTCACCTCACCACCACTCCTCACTTATTAGGGCAATGTGTGATAGACAGTGTCTGCTGTTGTTCTGTTTAATACTACTCCCATCACCATACGGCTCAGTAGGCATGCTGACAGTATGTATCCAGATGAAGGTTTTGAAAATTTATTTCTTTTTTCCCAATGACAAGCTCAATCAAAGGAATGGCCGGCAGTACCCAGTACATCCTCAGTGGTTAGTGGGTGTGAAGTATCTCTAGATCCAAGACTGACTACATATCCAGTGCAGTCTCCACCGACCAGAAAAAAACTGTTATCTTCAAAAACAATTCTTTCTCCTGAACTCTCAGTAATGTTAGATCTTTCTTTCCAATTTTCCTTTTGTGAAGGCTTTTCTTAATTCTGACTCATTTCATATTCTTTCACTGTGATACAAGCCTTAATGTGGTGTTAGTACTGGGAATCTTTATGTCGACGGCCACTTACCTTTATTTCGACTGTACAACTCACTCTCATGGTCTTACTACCTATGCTCCAAAGGATCTTCCAGCAGTCAGAGGAAAAAAACTTGAATCTAAAGGTGATTTTTATGTCCTTCAGATCATCTTTTCTTCAGGCCACTTGCTACCTATTTTTCTTGTATAGATCTCCCACTTCTTACTTTTGCTCAGTTATTGAAACAGTAACAAACTCCATTGACAAGGCCTCAGACAAGCATTGCACTGCTAACATCTTTGTCTTTGATGACTTCAATGCTCATCATGCCCTGGCTAAGTCATTCTAACAGGACTCACAGACCTGAAAAATTTAAACCTTTCCTCTCACTCGTCATCTTGTAAAGCTTGTTGATTTTACAACATTTCCTGATTCAGACTCGGGAGAACCTTCTCTTTTTGGACTTCTGTTTCTAAGCATTGTAAAATTTTACCTTATCTTCCTTTTGGGTCTTGTGATCATATCGTTGTCACTGCTATAGTTAAGGTAACTGTTTTAAGTCTTCTTGACAAGCCATAGTATCACGTCTTTTAAATCTGAACAGCAGGACTGGGCAAGATTTTGTCAATTTCTTGTCATTTTCCATGCTATTCTGTCTTTGACAAATCAGCTCCCGATGCTGCAACTGAATTCATAGAATGGATAAAAGTTGGTATTGAAACATTTGTACCTGGGCGTAGTTACAAAGTCAAGCATCTTTCTCAATGGTTCAGTGCTCGTTGTTCTTCTGCCATGACTCATCGCTATCATTTCTGGTGTTGCTTAGCAAGAGTTCTCGAGGTAAACTGATCAGATTATTCAAGGGCTTGATCAATCTAAAGCTAATGGTCTAGCATTAATTCAAGTAGTTGTTTCACAAGAGTGTGCCTCTTTCTTGCCGTCCAACCTTCTCAATCATTCTTTGAAAGCCTTATTTTTCATCCACCTGAAAGGTTTCGAATGTTGTACCTTTCTTGGAGAAGTCAGATGATCTGTCAGATCCTGACTATTATCGAACTGTTGTCTTTCTGTCTAAGGGTTTCGAAAGACTTCATAAACTATGCGCAGGTAGAATTATTGCAGAGGCAAGGTCTTTTTGATGTTACGGATGACCTCGCCTTTCACGGAACACACCTCTAAGTTTATGGGCAAGTCTGGTGGGGATCGTGGTGTAGCTCTGGGTATTTCAAAGGTATTTGATACGGTGTGACACCCTGGTTGGCTTACTAAGCTTTCTGGTTGTACATTTGTTGCATCTCGTGTGACTCCTTTCTCCAAACGTCTTCATTCTCATGCAGTTGCTGTCCCTTATTGTAACAAATATTTATATGGTTCTAGTTTATTACCTCAGATTGCAAGATTACGGAACCCTTGAGTTGTGAGTGTTTTCCTACATCAAATGACTTGAATGTTTTCAAGTCAACGGTTAACTCACCTCTTCGCTTATTTTTCTTGGTTTTTTAGGTCATTTTTACAACTAATGTAAACAGTTTCAAACCAATCACTGCAACAGAACAAACACATTTCCCTTAAGCATAATTTATGAAAGGATCGTCCCTTGCAGTGAATCAATATTTTAAGGTCAATAGTAACTATTTGAAAACCCCACTTGCTTCGATTACGAGGTTTTTAAAGAGTTGTTTCGGATTAACGCGTTATGTTAAAGCACCAAGATGATTTGAGAGCTAAACCTCGCTTTCTAACAGCGATACAATGAAGAATTATACTAATCCGGGGTCATTTTTGAAAAAGATCTTGTTTTTATATCTCTGACGTTTTAAGGTCCTAAAAATACTCTTTTTCAAAAGGAATGTGGGATTTGTGTACAGCAAGAATGGTGGCTAATTAAAAAAATGTCATTTTCGGTCTTAGCGCCCTTAAAGTAGGTATGAGAGTTTGGTATCCCGACCTCAAAAATCATGTTGACCTGTGTTATGGATGTAGATAAGGTTGTTTCTGAAGAAAAAAGTACAGCGTCAGTGTTGAATTGATAGCATGAATTGATAAAAGGAAGAAAGGCATTCATCTAGAGTGGGGGAGTTACCAAATCGTGAGCAGGGCAATTTGTGGAGTATGAGAATAAAGTAATGATGTGGGGGAAATTGTAAGGGATATCGAAAAAAAGATAGATTATTTGAAAATGTTCTTATCTTATTTGTAAAAAAACCCCAACAAAACAAAAATCCCAATCATTTACGATTCCCACTCCATTGCTTCTTATTTTGTACGGCAATATTGCCCGCATTTACTGCATTTGGTTTACTGATGTATTTTCCTAATACTCCTCCGCTAGCGTTTATTAATTTGAAATTCTATATGGAGATCCCAAAACCAGAGGGAAAAGTATGCAGTATTCTGCATTTAATCGACAGCATTGTGAAGATCTTTGCTAGAAAAGATAAATCCTGTCTTCCTCTATATAAGTGCAGATACCAATTATTTCTAGACTTAATTATTAACAGTTATTTCTTTAACAGTAAGCAGATACCAGCAGACCAGAAACCAATTCTAGTCTGCTGGTATCTGCTAGTCCAGTCAAAGTGAGTTGCTCAAATAAAAATAAAGCTAGCTAATGCGAACTCATTTGTTTCTGTTACTATCCTCATCACATGCAGCCGTATTAAAGCCATGTTAAATGTTAAGTCAACAGTTCTCTGGGTCAAGTATTTTATAGTGACAAGCCAGCTACTTTCCAGTAGTCATTACAAAACGTTTATAAAAATGAATAACTTGAGTTGTGACATTCGTTCTACAATATGTTACTAAGGTCGAAAGAACTAATCCCTGAAATTAATACGTTACTAATCCTGGAATTATTAGTTTTATTCCTTGGTCAATATTATAACACTAGATTTGTTACGCAACCAATCAAAGTCACTGAACAGCAGTCTACATGTGAGATATTTTGAGAGGTGAAAAAGAAACGACCTTCTCACCCAGTATTTCATATTTATATTCTACAATGTGTCCTTAGCAAAGCAATACAGTGGTTAAAGACTTCCTCAAGTTTTTTTATGTACTTTGGCTTTTCTCGTAAACCAGAACAAAGGAAATGTTATAACATAGAAAAATGTCAGTTAAAAAAACAAAACCCCTAACTTCAGATGGGAATTCTCAGGATCATCCATTTATTACGTTCGCATGAAATTGGCCATTTTTCGACCCCTCCCCTTTGTTCACACCTGTTCACAGGCAAGTACACCCCGTGCGAACGTACGTTATACTTTTTTTATGGTCGTTGGAAGTTGTCATTTCGATAAATAACTTAAAAATTATGTCATTGATTCTTCTTTTATAGAAGCACACGCGCTTTAAGTCGAAAAGTAAAAAACTGATGCCAGGCTATTTTTGTGAGAAATGTAAGTAATTATAATAAGATACAAGCCTAATACAAACGAAAGTAATTCCATATAAACAAACAATAAATGTGTAAAAACTGATAAGAATAATTACACCTGCCTTTCGCTGTCACTACTTTGTGAAAACTGTAAGCAAAAATATTTTTAAATGTGAACGTTCTTACCTTGTGAACCCCATCCCCCTGTTCGGTTTTTAGGATCCCCCTCCCCCTCAGTGCGAATGTAATAAATGGATGACCCCCTCCCTAGAATTGGTGAATGCTAGGTAAGTATCATTAATCATGAAGCTTGACACAACAGGTCCGAATTTATCAGAAGGCATATCAAATTGTGACTGATGACCAATGAGCCAAGATCAAAGCAACTCCTTAACCACTACGACAAGAATAAACTGGACCTCCAAGTGAATTTCTTCCTTAGTTTTTAATTTTAGTTTTCTAGTATTCTTGCCATGCAGAGATGTGATTTGTTACAGTTGGCATAGTTGAAGTGTGGTTGTTTCTTCTCTCAATTGCTTCTCATCACACTGTTTTTACAGACAGTGTGATGAGAAGCAATTTGGACACACTGTTTTTACAGACAGTGTGACGAGAAGCAATTTGGACACACTGTTTTTACAGAGAATAAAAATAATGACAAAAATGAGAATGGGCAATAATGCCAACACATGTACTCACTAATTTATTATTTTATTTTATATATTTTAATGTCACAAAAAATTACTTGCCATCGTAACAATTCTAATTATTATTATATAAACGTTAACTATTATTAACAGCTTTAGTACTGTTCTTAATATTGATGCTTTTAATTAATTTTCGACCGTTTTAAAAAATTTCATTTCATGTTCTCCGGTACAGTGATAACTCGCAATGTTATTGTATTTGGAATTTAAAAACACAATGAGAAAAGTTTGAGTAATTCGTATGAAACTAAAAGATTTACTCCTTATCCTGTTAAAAACATCTTAAATTACATACCAATATCATGCTAGCAGAACCCAGAACATTTATATTTCAGAATAAAATCCGTTTACCTTACAAAATTAATGATCTATTTATGAAAGCCTGTGGGAAGCGTATGCCCAGCAACGTTGAGGGATTGGATGGAAGTTTTCACTTGGATCAAGGTGAGTTTTAATGGCAATTATATCTTTCAAAAAAACTTAAATAATGTGCTTTCATTCTAAATATCGCTGTTTTTTGTTGTGCGAGCTCATGCCCGAATTAAATTTTCCGAAGTGAAGTCTGACCAAAATTTTACAAAATTACTGTTGACAATATGAAAATTATAGATAAAAATGAGATTATATTTGTTCCTATAAGAGTATTAAGCTGATATAGCAACATACTACATTTTGTTTTGTAGCAGATCTTTTACTTACTTCTTCAAAGAGCATGTTTGTGTTCTTGCTTTGGTGCTAATATGGCAACAAAATCTATTTTCAAATCAGTTTTTGGAATTGGCGGTTATTGTTTTATAAGTGGTCCAATTTGGTTATGTCTCAAATCTGTATTAAGATAATCAACTATCATATAAGTGATACCAACCTAAGGAACAGTTCTCTGGTGCTACTCATTTGCAAGGCTTGCACAGCAAAATTACAAAATCTTCTTTCAAAAAAAACCCCTCTAAATTGGAAAGTACATATTTATAAACTCTTTTACTGGTTGGGTTACTAAGCCTAAAACTATATGCAAAAAAAAAATTAAGTCAACTCTTTCACTTAATCCCACTTAAACCTATATCCCACAAATATGAAAATTCCTCTGTCCATCCTATCTCCAGCCTCTTCTATCAAAGCCTTCTCTCAAGAATAGTGTTTTAATGTTAAGTAATCATTCTTAATTACTTGTGAAACCTAAACACAATTCTTGAACAATCGATACCTTAAAAGTTTAAATAACGTATTTTGTTCTCATTTTCGGCGTTATCTGCTTTAATTATGACTGAATTTTTTTTGGCAGAAGCAAAAAACTATTTTCAATTTTCCTGGCCAATTTTCAGCAAGTAAGACTCATCCAATAAAGTTGAAAACATTCAGAACGTACAAATCAACCAAAACAAATCAAAACAATCAAAAGAATATAAAGGCTTGCTTAACTTTTACTGACTGTCTCTCGGGTCAAAATTGCTAACACCAACAATATCTTAGCCTATATTTTATCCCGATTACAAAGAAATCAAAATAAAAGGATCAAATGTTTCAACTTAATGTATTGATTGATAAAATGTAATCACGTATTAGAAATAAATATAATACATGATGCAATATAACATGTTGGTGAATTGGAAACATGACAAGAGTGTTGTAATGCTTCAAATTACCCCCTTATATCGACGTTTTGAACTTCTGCCTGGATGTTATTATTAGAAGGAATATTTGAAAGAAGGTGCGTTTATGAATTTTACAATATTAATTTTGACAAATTAAAATTGCTAACTAGCTGTAATTATTTTTAAGCATTAATTAAATAGTTAAGAGTATGCGTAAAATCACTTTCATTCATGATTTGTTACGAAGAATTCAAAATTTAATGTCACGGCAATCCCAATGCTCAATACATTTAAGGAAAAATCCCTCAAAATACTCCCAAAACATAAAAAAACTAACCAAAAAAAATCCGCCTCCTGTTATTTTAACTGTAGAATTCAAGCCTTCAATATTTTGCAAAACAATTCCAGCCTCCAATATTAAGAGCCCCACTGCAAGAAGCACCTGAGAGTAAACACCCTGGGTCCCCATTACGTATTGGAATAGGTGGCAAGGTCATTTGTCAAACTAATTTGAAAATGGTATACATCATAACCACCAAAATAACAACGGAAACGAGGTAAAACCATACTAAACCTCATACCATGTGTAACTTATCCCAGCTATGGCCCCAAGTTCTAATATACAACATTCAGAAAGATGTTACAAATTATTCGTCCTTGTCTGTTTTAACTTTCGTAGTAACTTGCTTTAATTCATCAACGCCCATGCTGATGACGAATGTACTCTGGCATTGGTAAAAGGCAGCTCAACAGCAAAAAGTCGGTATTGTGAAAGATTTCAACTCTTGATCCACACGCCATCAGGGAACGGGAAAGGAAGCGGCTGGTTCAAAAAAAAAGAAGCTCAATCCTTATCCACCTCCAATATTTATGGGCGGTCGTTCAGACGTTAAACGTTATGTGACTGCTTCTTCCCTTGAGAAATGCTAATCTTTGACGACCCTTGATTTATCATTTTCTCCAGGTCTTCCTTAGGGTTCTTATATCTAACCTACTGACAAGTCTGCTTCTAGAAAGATCCCTTCGCATAGTGAGTTACAAAAAAATACATCTCCTTACTTTTGATCAAATAATATTTTGGGAAGGTATCCACCATGCCTTCAACTGTCAGAGGATGATCTATATTATATTAACAGTGGTCCATAATAAAGTGACTCATTCAAGTTTCAAGCTTTGAATACCAGTTGCGGCTAGGTTTATCTTTTACACTCAAAAAACGTATGTCCTTTAGAGACTGATGCGGTAAGTATTCCCAAATCTTACATTTAAATCACACCCATATTCGATTTTTACTCATTGAAATCTTATTTGACTACATGAATATTACTGTATGGTTTGATGTTGCCGTAGTCAGAACAACTAAACACCTGAAATCAGAAAAAGTTTTTTTAACCAGGAAAGAGTGGTTTTGCTTCTTCGTAAAAAAATCCCTTAATCTACATTAAGCAATAGCTTAACGTCAACTGAAAAAAAAATATACAAGATTATTTATTGTGAGAACTGACTACCAGTAATTATTGTAAAGCTAAAATTGGTACTTCGCCATAAAGTTCTACATATAATGGCAAAATTTCTCGCTAAAATGCATCTCCAACAGTGGGCTCGAAACACCAAAATTTCATTCCTAAGTTAGACTATCTGTTTGGTTGGTGGATTGATAAAATTAAATTATATTTGAAACAACTTTATTGTAGACCTTCATTCGCAGCAAGACCTAGCTCTCTAACATGCTCCACTGCTCCTCTCAAAAGATAGAACCATTTAACAAGAGGCAAGTGTCACACAACTTTACTAAGAAACACACAGAAACAAGCCTCACACTGCAATGGCCCATAGGTAGCAACCATCTTGCAGTAGAGAAACACTAAATACAAGCTTACTAACAATTTTACTGCTATACTACTAGTTCTAAGAGCACATTTCAAATACTTTATTGTCTTCGTCACGTTTACAAAGTTTTAATTAAATCAATACAATTTCAGTTGGTGTTTTTGGGTTGTTGAAGGGTGATGTTTCTGGTTTCACAGGAGGTCGCTACTTTGTGATAATAAAGAGCCAACAAGCCAATATTTAAATGAGATTCCAAATAATTGACCCCTAAAAAAAGAAAGTAAGTAACCAAAGAAATCTGAGTCTGAGTTCGGCTCCGATTGTTCGCACGGCAGGGAAAAAGACTTTGATAATCCAGAGTATTGGTTTGGATCCACCTAGAGAGGTTACATTTTCGACTAGTCCTTCTTGAATGTCTACAAAATCCCCTCTTCGTTTATTAAGTTTCATACTCCTCAAATCAAATGAACGTCACAAGTCAAAAAATAAAGATTGTGGTTTAAATGACGCCCACGACAAAATAACTTAGATACCTTAAAGGTCAAATGTAATGTGATAAAATCGTTATCATTCGGTCTGCAACTATATTCAATAGAGTAAATGGGAAAAATACTCTAAAGGAAAGAAAAAAAAGAAACGGAGTGAAAATTGACTATTCAAATTAATTAAAACAGGAATATAGATCACACGTCTTTTGGGATCCCTATGCGACAGTTTTCAGTTCTGGATGCTGCTCTTTTCGATCGATTTTCTGGAATCAGTCCTTTCCGCTTTGCATCAGCCACCTTCAATAAAAAAGAAAAGGTAAAAAAAGTAACGTATCCAATAACAAAACCTGTAAATTCTCAGCAATGCAACTTTCAAAATGTTAAAATAGACTTGTGGGAATATCAGTTTATGGTTTACGTATCCAATCCCGTTACACTTATCAATCGTCATGTCCATCACAACTCTATTCAGAACCCTTTTGAATGCTCCACTATCATAACAACTGTGCATTGTGGGATAACAGCATGAAGGTTTCCTAAACTGTACATGCTGCTGTGGCAAAAAAGACTGGATAGGAACCCAAACTGGAAATTATAGCAAAACCTATTTAGGTCATGTGAGTAGGAACCAAAAGAATATCACGTAGCACTTACAATTAACAAAAAGCTTTGATCCAATGACCAACCTTAACAACTTTATGTGTTAAGCAATCCATTAAATATTAAAACAATCTACCATTTAAAATGGCAGAATCCATTACTATATCTACTCGAGTAGATCGAGGTCCCTATTATTGATCGATTAAAAATAGCCGAAAATACAGCTTCTGAAGTAATGTCCTCCGCAAGAGAAATATATCTAAAACTGTACAATCTAATGAAATCTATTTTTTGGAACAACATCGTTGCGGGCACATCAAACGAATAAATTCCAGTTTGTTGGTCACTGTCAATCAGAACAAATGTTACACGCTACGCGCCTTATCCAAGCTTATACGATTTCTCTGGGTTTACCTGCTACAGTGTAAAAGGCAGTTGTGTGCCTAAAAGGTATTATGTGGGAGGCTGTAACAAGGAAATTTACCGGCAAGTTTTGATATATCTGATAGATCTTAAAACATGGGACAGGGGGTAGCTTTCTTGACTTGGGCGTACCATTTTCGAGCCACTTTTACAGGAAAACACAGAATTATTGGTAAATATTTTTTCAAAACGGGGTATCTATTCGGAATTATTAGTATAGATTACTAAATTCCAGCAGATCACGGGCTAAATCTTAATTTGATACACTTTGACACCGAAGTATGGGTCTCAACTTTTGCATAACAATCTGAAATTATAACTCCAATTTTTCCATGTAAAAACCCTTCCCTATCACATAACAGGAGAATAATCACCCTGAGCCTTAGCGTATGAATTTTTATGCGGCACTCTGACAGTACACGTCGATATTTGGTATCAATGCAGTGCTTTTATTACAAAGCTGTAAAACAAAACTCTATAAAGGAGTCCAGCAACGTGGACTTGTATTCATTAAAGACCAAGCGAGATTTAGCAAGCTGGGGGCAATGTTGGTAAATTAGTGGCGTAGTTACGATTTTCTGGTCCATGGGCGAAACCTGGAAAATTCCAGACAATAGTCCTTTAGAGATTTTACCAAATTTCTCGACAAACGCTCTTTTTATAGGTTGACGAGTGCGCTGTTGCTCTCTCTGCTCTGCGTCTATCTACACTAATGTTGTGAACTAATCCAGAAACGTGCCGAAATGTCTGCAGTTTCAAGGGTATTTAACCTGAAGATCTAAAGACCTATTGACCCCATTTACTACATGACATTAAAAATTGAAAGAAACATTATCCACAAAAAGACCCATTAATCAAGAAAAAGTCTTATCTGCTGAACACGAAAAATATACCTGGCACTTATTAAAACCTATAAATACAGCACATTAGTAAGCTACCGTTTTACCTAGTCTTACAGATTGACTAGACACCTGCAACATTATTCCGATCTAAAGTATTTAAGTCTCTATAAATGGCTGAAAGGGTGCCCATTCAGCTTTTAATGGCTTTGCTCGGCTAATCCGACCGGATTTCGGCAGATTTTTCATAATTAACTATTCCTGAAAGTTTGCAACAGTGACAAAAATACAAAAGCAATTTGTTCTTTTTGCTTGGAAATTATATACTTCCTGTAGGGCAGTGAAAAATGACTCCATGATACGAGAAGCCTTTGAAGAATCCTTGGCATAGAGATTCGTTTAATACCTGGTACAGGTTATGTTGGGTATTTTCCTTGCAGAATGTTATTTGACCTTGGCTTGCAGACCATTTTTTTCATCTGAAACGGCCCAAATGGTGTCATAACACTGAAGGGGTACACCTGCTAGAGACAACTGCAGCTCTTTAAGAATACAAAACACTCTTTTTGCAAATCCGTCTCCTATTTGGTCTCGTACTTCAGCGAATTTTAACAAAGGCATGTTGATTCTGTATTTGTTATCCACGTAACGTATGATGAATGAAATTTGGTCGATATTACTTACATCCGGTGTAGTATCAGCTTGTTTAGCATATATCCTTGACAATTTTATACCTTCAATGACTGAATTGCACACATCCGACCCTTTACCTTTATCGTGGTGCCATGTCAAGAGACTTGGGCGCTCAAATCCCTCCACTGTTTTCTGTCAGTTGTATTAGCGGCGTTGGTCTGCAGTTGGGGTTGTTGCGGTCTATCATTCTGTCTATCAATTTGTGTCTCTGTCTTCCTCTCGCCCTCTTTTCTTCTATTTTCCTAGTTATACTGAGATGTTCCATTTTCTTTTTCCTTGTGACATGTCCTATGAACTTTAATTGCCTTGTATTTATTTGTTTCATTATTTCTCTCTCTGTGTTTGCCTGTTGTAATACTTGGGTGTTTGTTTTTCTTGCTATCTATGGGATTTTCTGTATTCGCCCCGGAGTCCATCTTTCAAATGCGTCAATTCTTTCTTGTGCTTCTTTATTATTTCGACCAAGCTGATACAGTGGCTTTGTGATTTTGTTTTAAGGTAAGAGACGTAAAAAGAACGAGAATGTTTGAAATGAAGCCAATATTTAAGAAAAGAAATCCATCTCCTCAAGAGTTTTAATAGCCTCTTAAAATCATCATAATTTCCACGACAAGAAAGCCTTTCCCTTATAAAAAATTTGCAACAATCAGGCAACACTTTAACAATTTCTCTCCTATCCCTCTTTCATGGCAAGCTGTTCCTTCCTTGCAGTGAAACATCTTCATGATAGGCTTTATCCATGAAAGCAATTAATTTCTGAACTGACAACTTATGAACAAAACACGTTTAGTTTTTCCTTCTTTTTCTTTTTTTCCCCTTGTTTTTTATTTTGTTCCAACGATCGTGCCCTTCAGTACATTAATTATTCTCTACAAAGGATGTAACTTCACCAAATAAGGAATTGGCAAAAGAGTAAAAGCGATCAGACGATGGGCTGCACCCGAAGTACGTTAAATCATTGAACCATTTTGTGCAGAAAGAATTTTGCTTTTCAGCAGATTATTTATATTGACAGGATACATTTCAAGCACTGGCTTAAGTAGCCCTTCCAAAACCAAGAACATTTTTTACTGTTCAGCTAAAGTGATTCCAAACCTGTTTGGAGTGCCTTTGTCAATGGCAACGCTTACGGATTCAAAACTAAGTAAAGTTGTTTCTAGCTCCCCTTTACGAGACTCAACAGCTTTCTCCTTCAGTTAACATTACCTTCAAACCAACGACGAAATGTTGAATGACTATAAGAAACAATTCAGTTAAAGAACCTGGATCTTGAAGAGATAAATGAAGGGATTCAGACTCTTTAAAGGAATCCACTATTGTGCCAAGCAATACGGCAGGCTCAACGTCTTTTTCTACTCACTTTCAACTTTCGAGCCATATAACCGTCAATTTCAGTTTTCCCCTCCTATGTAAAATTGAGTGAGTTTTAAGCAGAAACAGGAATAAAATGTGGTATTGATTAAAAAGTGTAATACGTCGAGTACTCTCTATCTTATGAAAAACACTCATTTTACAGTCTCGGTTATAATTTATGGCAGGGGGTCGGAAAAATGATGGGGTCACATCGAAGCTCAAAATCATCCAAAGATAAGGAAACCACTGAGGATACTGCACGATTTGGCCGTACATATAATAAAATCAACAAGCAGAATTTTTAGATATAATACTAAAAAATAAATTAAGCTCTAATTACCACTGATCTCTAATAAGTAGAAAAAAAGAAGTAGTGTTTCTTAGAGGCAGTTCTTTGTAAAAAAAAAAACGAGTGAAATTTCAGCGGTGTCTTGTTACGCTAATCCTTGTAACTATTCCAAAAACAAAGTTCACAAATAAATGCAAGGAATATATTTTTTGGTGTACAAACCATCTCATATCGGGTTTGTTTGTGGCTTTTCAAAAGATATTGGTAGAATTTTGCATTATGTTTAAATCTATGATAAAAATTCATGTAATGTTCACACTCCAATTGTGCTATTCTATATGGATTTATGCGACCTTTTTCCTTTGACGGTATTTTATAGCGTAACCCTCAATTAATCTACTATGTAAGACGAAGCTTATTTTAAAAATAACACTTGGGCGTGGAACTAATCGGTAAGTTGTAGATTTAATAGTTTGGAATGGGAAATAACACCTCTGCAATAGTGATTCGGGTCTTTGATATTAAAGTCGTTAAGGCAAAAATTTGAGAATGCATCAAATTAAATTCCTGAAAACAGTTCCCTCAATTAAGATATTTGTGGTTGACTAAATTCACGTTATGTATGCGCCTGGTCTGTAAACAACAAGTTCTCATATCGCCATCACTTGTGAGCAGCTTTCCAAAAGGCGAATCTGAATCACGAAAAGAATTTAATGGGTGGTATCACTGGAGCATTTGTGCAACGATAACTATTTCATAATTACCGACAAGCCAATATCTTGTTATCTACCAACGGATTTTGGAAAGAAAAAAAAAAGAGAAGAAAAGGTTACATCCCCAAATCCTCTACTTGGGCGCGACAATAGTAAAAGGACCAAGAGTCATAGTTAAACTTAAAACCTAAAACATACAATTACCACTGTCTATTTAATTCTAATCCTGTACTCGAAATAAAACACTATAATCACACCACAAAGATCCCTCTGCTACTGTGCAATACGTATTGCCACTTAAAGTTTATAAAATATTAACAACCACCGCCCATAAACTATGTGCAAAGTAACAATTTTTCTTCAGCGTTAACGTGAAAATCAATATAGCGAAGGATGAAAAACATATTAAGTTTAAATGTGAAGAAAATAGAAAAAACAAACAAAAACAACTTCACAAAAAACCTCCGTGCAAAACAAAATTCCCAATCCAAAAACACACAAAAACCCCAGGAAATAAAAAAGAAGCAAATGAAAATCAAGAGTACATACCTCCGCAATAAACCTATTAAGTGCTTCTGTGTATCCATAGCATTGCCATGTATCATTGTGTGTGCCCGTAGGAAAGGTTTCAACCTTTTTGTAAGAACTACACGAGGCCTGAAAACAACATTTTAAAAAAGAGAAAAATGTATTCTAATGAAAAATGAAAGAAAGTAGTGATGAGTTTTGTTGTCTGTCATAATTACTTTTTAAAGCCACAACAGCTTTTAGCTAAGCATTCACTGTAGTAATGGTATTTGTTTACGTTTACAACATGGTCAGTTCTTTTTAAGGATAGTCCAGCTCCCAGATTGCTAAGAATATTTGTACAATTTCATATTCTTTTTTCTACTTCCATGGCAATAGGTGGAGTAAAATTGTTCCTCGAGAGTCTGAATGCAATTGTGCTTTCCTGATTTAATAGTTCAAATTCTAAATGGAGTCTTAATAGCTAATAGATTAATAGCTAGTTGGACTTCAATTGTAAATATGAAGGTCTTCACACATCAATTTGACCACATTTCTACTGAGACGTACAGCATTCAGTTTCACATTCCAACATTATAACTCAAGTATTTATATCTAGCTATAAAACCTTTTGAGCATGCAATTAATTTAGAATTAGTGAGGATAAATAACGAAGCACGTTTAAGCAAGGGTGGAAAGCCTTACAGAGTGATAGTTTTGACGGCAAAGCTACCCATACAAACCTGAACACAGTAAGGCAGTTAATCGGGGAGTGTGTGAGGTAAGGCCTTTCTATTACCGAATGTTACGGCTATTTGCGTAAAACAACACAGTAATTTTTCTCCGAGTCCTAAGGTGGCTATGAGTAATGACCTGGGCAGCTTTATTAAACCAGCAAACGTCCATTTTTCTGAGATTGTAACAATTCAGGTCGATCGGGTAACAGCATCAGAACAAATATCTCCCTATCTCTGTGGCTGTGACTTTGTGGTAATATCACGTATCCATCAGCGAAAAAATGCCATAAAATGCACAAGTCGAGTTTCTTAAAAATCCTAACTTTGATCTTGTTTTTTACGTGATGCAAAAAACTATTCCATCTTGATCATGTTTTCTTTTAAATGTGGCAAATTAATTTTTTTTAAAAAAGACTAATGCCATAGGGCGTCTGTTACGCTATGATTGATTATAACATAACTACCTCACTGAGTTGCACCATCATCGCCGGTGGAACTAACTGATCAGCAAGTCCACATAACAGTAATGTAGGCACTGAGGTTTTTCTTAACCGATCTATTGAGGAAAACTGAAAAAAAAAGAAAGAAATAGCAGACATAACTGTAATAACGCTGGAATTAATGCGATTTCATACCAACAAAATTTCTGGAAAAGACAGGTTGGCGGCAGTAAAATGCGCTGCAAATAAAATAGTAATTTAAACGACACCACAAATTTTTTACATGTCTGACCTATTGACTGGCACAAACAACAATCACCCAGGCTCTTATGCAATTTAGCAATCTCTGCTCTTTTCCTTTCTTCGGTGTGCGAAATCTATTATTCCAAATCTCTTGTCCGATGAAGAGCAGTTAGACACCACGACAAACTCTAAACTCTAACGTTTTATAAAATCATAAAATAACATTCTTTAAATATCGTTTCTAAATTATTGCTTCTGGTTAAGTTTTTTTTAACTCAAAGGCGTTGGATCTGTTCACCTTCAATTAAAAGCCTAAATTTGTATACATCTTACAAGAACTTTTGTTGTTAAACAACGAGTTAATATTTGGTTATATTTTTTAATCAGGTGCAAACGTCATTCACTGTCCCTACAAAATGCGATAATTGGTTATCATGCCAGAGACACTCAACAAAACAAAACAAAAAACCCCACAAAGATTGGAAAAAGTTATAACTGATGCAGAATTAATGTCCTTTAAATTAAAGCTAGAAATAAAAATTACTATGCTTACTTGATTTACAACTAAAGTCTATTTTTCATTTTTATATGATACTCCACTTGAGTACAATGGAATAAAAGGTTAAGACACGATTCTGAATAAAATGAACATTGAATGAAAAGCTACGACCAAGGCAAAAATATACAACTTCTGATGGGAGGAGGGGGGGTCCACAAAAATCATAGGGTGGCTTTAAAAGGATCTATCTACTTAAAATAGGATAAAACTGAATGAAAAGAATATACACCATCATAAAGTGCTGCTACCTTGACGTTAAAATCTAAAGCACTTCCTCAATAAAAATAAATTGTCCAAACAGTGACTTTTTAAAATAGAACCTAAAGCACAATATTTTAATACACAATATTTTTTCAAAAAGTACTTACAAAAAGCACTGAAAGAACAATGATACCATCAACTGACTGGAATAATTAACTTGATTTGGTTAAAGGATTTGAACAATACATCAAGAGGCTGTAAAACATCCCTGACAGGGAATTTACTGCGGTAAAATAGGATATTGTTATCACGTTAAGGAGGCAGTATTTTCTTTGTTTATTAAATGTTGATGAACCTGACTCTCTAGGGTTTATTTAATTGAAGTGAAGTTCACAAAAAATAACAATGGTAAGTAATTCATTACCTAGCAGCTTTGAAATGAGTGAATTTGTTGATTTCTATACAATATTAAATATACTTTTTGCCATGATCAAACAGCAGATCTCATTACTATTATAACTGACTGTATTAATTACACAACTCCAAACATTGTGTATTAAGACCTCCAGTTAAAATAATTGGAGCTGTCAGCTGCTTGTGATCATGCCAAACAAAACACACCAACCTGTCCACTCTGAAATAAATACTTAAAGATTTGCAGTACAAAATAAATGTTTAAGACAAACCTGGTTCCTGTAGCAAACATCTGGCAGCCTTTGTAGCCATCTAAACATGTGTCTTCCCATAGCTGGAATACTGGTGAATGTATTTTCTATCATAAGTGCAAATATTTTATCTGAGTAATCTGTATGTGATGCTAGATAAATTGCAACTGCCCCACCAAGGGAACGCCCATATAAAACTATTTTTTGGTGATCAATATCTTGACGATTTAGCAAAAACTTCAAGGAAGCCTCAGCATCGAGTTGCATCCCTGTAATACAAAACAAGTTATTACTATAAATATAGTATTTTGCATGGTCAAATATACTGAGATATACACTTGTGTTTCTTGAAAATAAAGCATAAATATATTAGCACTTGTCCAGTTCCAACAATACATACCAAAATATCACATGAATCTCTAAGATATATAGCTGTGTACAGTCCAGTGCATGTGGCTAAAGATAAAAATACAATGATTAATGGTAAAAATCTCTCTTGCTATCAGGTATATATTTATACCAGGAAATAAGATTTTTCTGAGTAAATAAAGGCTTCAAAATGTATGTTTACAATACTGTGTCAATGGAAAAAGATACCAGTGGGTAAAGTGCAGCACACCATCATAAAGAGCATTAGTCAACTACTACCATGATTATGAGTGGGAAACGCAGATTGCATGAAATAACAGCATATGCCAACTAAAATTGAATATTATGACTTTTGTTTATTACTCTAAATCCTATTAAGAAACCTGCAGCAATGCTAAATATTTGGTCCTGCACAAGGTTTTTTTCACCTGTACACTTAAAAGAAATAAAGAGAAAAGACTAAAATGTCAGCAAAAGTTAAAGTGAAGCTCAATATTTGCTGGTGGAATGTAAGGACCTTGTTGGACCAAAAAGTATCTAATTGACCAGAATGATTAACAGCTCTTGTGACTTATGTACTTGAAACATTGAACATTTGATATTGCAGCTCTATTGGTAAACCATTTCCCTGGTGAAGATCACCTCACTGAAATAACATCTGGCTTCACACTCTTCTGGGTTGGCAAGTAGAAAGGGGAACATTGTGATGGTGTGTAGGTTTTACAGTCAGAACAACCTTGTTAGAATATGCAGAAAGCCCCTGCAGCATTTCTGATTGCATAATGAACCTTTAAATTTCTCTAGATATGCAAGTGTCTTCTGTTTTTGCTTTAATAATGCAGGCTAGTAAAAAAGCTATGATAACCTTTTACGAGGATCTGTGCAATGCTGTCAGTTTTGTTCCAGTTGATGAAAAACATACTATTTTGGGTGACTTCAATACTTGAGTTGGTATACCCTGATGACCATGCTTGGTCTCAT
This sequence comes from Morbakka virulenta, assembly GCA_003991215.1. Lineage (NCBI taxonomy): Eukaryota > Metazoa > Cnidaria > Cubozoa > Carybdeida > Carukiidae > Morbakka > Morbakka virulenta. The sequence continues at coordinate 104,860 of RDPX01000370.1, forward strand.
TCAAGCATGAAATACCCATTTGAGGACTGGTGGGGTATAGTTCTTCTCTCGCGGGCAGGCAAAGCGCTCTTCAGCCTTGGATGGGAATCATCCAGAGATGGTGTCTCAATAAAAACACTGGTCCCCATTATTTTAATGGGTTGGTGTCAGGAAAGGCATTCAGCCTATAAAAACATTGCCTTATCATACCATGAAATGACATCCAAAGATATCCTGAATAACTGTGCAAACAAGACTGGAACAAAGTTATGTGAAAGTGTCACGCGTGGTAGGGCTTTTGTTTGATGTAGGTAAAATCAGACCGTTATCAAGCTACTACATCAACTGAAAGAAGTGGTGACAAGCTTCAGACTCTGTAGTCTGAATGTGGGAAGTTTGAGAGGTAGATCTGGTGAAGTAGCAGAGTTTCTTGTGCAAAGATGCATTGATTTGTGCTGCATCCAAGAAACATGATGGAGAGGGAAATCTGTAAGAATGATAGAAGGAAAAAAGGCAACATACAAGCTGTTTTGGATTGTTAATGAAAAAGGCACAGGTGTAGTAGGTATCTTTGTGGCAGAGAAATGGATAGACAAGGTGATTGATGTCAAATGTGTAACTGATCGAATTATGCTGATTAAACTGATGATAGGTGAGACAATCTTCACAGCAATATCAGTGTATGCACAACAATGTGGCTTGAGTGAAGACGTCAAGGATGAATTCTATGACAGTCTCATTGCAGTCACTGTAAAGCTGGCAGAGAAAGAAGTTGTTGCTATTGCAGGTGATCTCAATGGCCATGTTGGAAGAACAGCATCTGGGTTTGAGGGAGTCCATGGAGGAAATGGATATGGAAACCAAAATATGGCGGGTGAAAGAATTCTACAGTTTGGACTTGCCATGGACATCTTGGCAGCAAATACTATTTTCAAGAAAAGGAACAGCCATCTGGTAACCTATGAGTCTGGGACAGCTATGAATCAAGTGGACTACATTTTGGTACAGATGAAAGACAGGAAGTATTTGCAAGATCTAAAAGTGATATCTGGTGAAGAATTTGTGACCCAGCATAAACCAGTATTTTGTGACTTCAGGATTAAGAAAGTATATAAAGTGAAAAGAAAGTATATCCCAAGGAGAAAGGTGTGGAGACTAAATGATGGACAAGTAAAGCAGGTCTTTGAAGATCAAGTCAATGGAAAAAGGGTTTAGTGAACACAGAAAGACCAGGTAGAAGAAAGAAATGAAGGAATGGTACTCGTCTGAAGAATAGTGCAGTCACAATGTATATATGAATGTATGCAAAATGTATATAAGTATAAATGTATGTATGCATATATATAATCAGATGTATAAGTAAGAAAAACTCTGAGTACTATTAAGTTAGAGTTTTTCTTACTTGTTAAGCTCTTACTTTTTCTTACTCTCACAATCTTCAACTGGATACAGCTGAAGATTATGAGAGACATGAAACTTTGAGTACTGTAAAGTTAGAGTTTTTCTTACCCATACATCAGATTACATCATAGCTCCTATGTTTTAATGTGATAAAGCACTCTTGCTGATGACATTTCATATTCATTTGTTAGTATGCATATATATATATATATATATATATATATATATATATATATATATATATATATATATATGTGTGTGTGTTGTATGTATGCTAGCTCTAGTTCTACTTACCAAGTTCACTAGGTGAGCCTTCACTTTTTCCATATCCACGGTATTCAACTAGCAATACATTAAAACCACAAGATGAATAAATATTATGTGCATTTAATAATCTATGACCAACATTGCCTGCATTTCCATGAAAAAATATGACTGAATATGCTTGTTCCAC
>RDPX01000370.1:125748-144972 GCA_003991215.1 Morbakka virulenta
AACCTTCATATCGCCAATGACCGAAGGTATCAGCTTATGTTTAGGAGCTACAACAAAATCATGATCAGGTAACATGACTTGGTACTCCATGTGCATGACCATGGGTGCTTGCTTGTTTGCAGCAGTTAGTCCAATAGGGACTTTTGCTTTATCATCCTGTGAATGAAATGTCACCTCTGCAGGACCCAAAATTGCAGCTAGCTCTTCTAGTGATCTGATTGTCGCCTGAGCAAATTTCTTCGATGGATGCGAAGCATGCTTTGAATTTTGAGCTTTGTAAAGTTTTACAGGTGCAGTGTTTACGTGCCTTTTTCCTTCAATTGTTCTATGGTTTCATGGCAACAAATGAGGAAGACAGATACAAATATTTACTGTAGGTTCAAATTGACAGTCGTGTGAAGCTTGAGGCGAAAGACAAGGTCACAAGCCACAATAAGAGAATACTATAATCGATGCTAAGTGGAAAAAGTAAAACTAATGCAATAAATACCAGGACACGAAAGAGATGTAAGAAAATGGAATAAATGTAGAAAATTAGTAAATTTTGGTAGAAAGCCCCCAGCTTTTTTATATACGGGGCATTACAATACACTCAATGAATGACGTAGATCATTTAGACTAACGAAGGATTAAAAATAGGAGGGGCATTATTGCTCGTTGAAGATATATCGAAGCCGCAGAAAATCATCTTGTTTGGTATATAAAAGGAAGTGCTACTACAAAAGGTTGTTGCTTAGAGTGTTCTCAAAAACGAAAATTGTGTCTAGTAGACCTTTAAGAAATATTTAAGGTAATTCCTAAAACCATTCTGGAAGAACAGGAAAAAGTATGATGCGATTAGATGAGATTTGGGAGAAAATAGGTAAATAATATAAAAATGGTTAAGAAATGGAAATTTGAAATCATAAAAAAAGAAGTCCTTGTCTTTGCCGCTCAAGAGAGCCTATAACGAATTACTTTATGTATCATATCGAAAATAATGTTGACTCCCCGATGTGAAAACTTTGTAATAAGAAAGTTAAAAATGTAGCTCATGTGGTGAGTGAATGTAAGTAGCTGGTACAAAAGGAATACAAGCTGTGGTACAACAAAATGACATAAATTATTCATTGGAGACTGTGTAGAAAAGTTAATTACCGCTGAATAGTGGCACGAACATCAACCATTGAGTATTACTGAGCTGGACGATGTTAAAATAATATGAGATTCTAATATTCACTGTGATCACATCATTTAATCAAGTAGGCCTGGTACACATGTGGTCTTAACAAAGTTGAGAGAAATAAAAGGCAGAAAATATGATGTTGGTATCTTTTAGAAATCAACACTTCTTAGAACGCCAAACATTTTCAGAAAAACTCTCAGTATTCATCGCCGAATAGACCATATTCTGAGGCAAGGTTTTTCAAATTACGTAGTTACCAAACAGGCTTTGGGAAGCAGACTACTATAACCATTACTAAGGGCAGTAGTGCTAGTAGTAGTAGTAGTATTACATAATAATAGTAATAGTAATAATAATAATAATAATAATAATAATAATAATAATAGTTTATTTCGTAATAATAATTATACTGGTCTCCGTTTAAAATCTTGTTTTCAAAAGTCGAAGTTTTTCAACTAATTTGTGAATTTTTTGCTGCGTTCAATCCACAAATGCCATCCATTTTCTTTGGTCAGGTCAAGTTTTTGAAATATAATTAGTGCACATTGTGTCCCTTGCATAGTACTCATTTCAAGAAAGCAGGGTTGCAGCTGGTTTAATCATTATTTTTATCTGGAAAACGAAAATAAAGCAGCCTCAATCTGAACCCGAAACCGCTTCTGTCTTTAACTTCAGGAAACTGAAATTTTCTCTGTTTACACCTGGATGGTCATTTACAGTTTAGCAGACCTGAACTCCAACCAACGGGACTTGAATTCGCAAGGAACAGATGTAGTGTTTCTATTTAGTATTTTAGATCAAGAGAGAATGAATCACGAATGTACAAATCATCCTGACAGAATCTGTTATATATGTGGTAATGTGATTCTTCCTGGTCGCCTTCTAAAAATATATTATTTTGTGAAAAAGGTACGTCATGCTTACTTTAGGATTAAGCTTGAAGACCAGGACAGGCCATTTGCACCCAATGTTAGCTGCAAAACATGTGTCGAGAAATTGCGTCATTGAAGAAATAACAAAAGGAAAAGTATGCTATTCGTTGGCATACTTTTGCCATCCTATGGTTTGGAGAGAGGGTAAAAATCATTTGACAAACTGCTATTTTTGGTTGGCGAATCTTCAAAAAATCAATCGTAAGAACATTGTGTTCAGCATCATTGTGTTCTGTCTGCCATAGGACCAGTCTGTCATGGTTCAGACCTACCTGTTCCCGAGCCAGATGTTGCAATAGAATGTAGCTCTTAATCAGAATCTGATAACACAAATGACAGAACAGTGGGTGAAGAGTACGTGCCAGTGGACAATGACTGGGCAGTGCCTCTAAGACAAGCAGATCTCAATGACCTGATACAAGACAAGAAATCCCACAAGATACGAGAAGGAAGTCGACGAAATCCTGAATAACATTAAAAAATTAGGGGTTCGCATGTCTGTCAAAATGCACTTTCTACTGTTCCACATAGACTATTTCCCTCAGAACTGGGGAGATTTAAAGGAGGAACAGGGAGAGCGTTTCCATCACCACATCATGTGTCACGAACGAACGCTACCAAGGCTGGTGGGATGTGTGAACTTTCTTGTAGACTACTGTGGGTGTTTGAAACGAGAATTGGTGGCTACTCAGCACAGGAGAAAGTCACAAAAAAGGCCGTTTATCCATGATTAGCTTTAGTGTAATGTATAATCCTTATTTTCTGACGTTTGTTAGATAAAATGGATGCTTATTGTGAAGCATTAAATCCAAAATTAAAGATTGAACAAAATGAATATGATTTTTGGATTTTGCGTAAACTACATAAACTATATAAACTACCCTAGAATCAGTTATCACATGCTTGACCTTTAAAAATTCCTTTCCCAAAGTTATTATTATGATGATTATAATAGTTAGCTCACTACAAGTGATCAAACATATTACTTATTATAATACTACTTTCAAGATGGCTTATTATATATTTTTTTATAGTATTAAGCTCTATCACGTCTCAGACAAAATCCATGCTAGAAAGGGTTAAGATAGAATAATATTTCTTGCTAGACTAACCTTTGATAAAAGCAATTTATTAGCAAAAGATTGCTTTATTTAGTCACCTCAAGTTTCAACTCTCAATGTAATTTAGTTCAGAAAAAATACTTCTCAACTTTGGATTTGGGTTCATTTCTCTCCGTTCCAGATAACCTTGTATAATCTTTTGCTCTCTTCATTAAATAACTCTACTCCACTAGATTATAATAATTTTTGTTCACTTTCTCCCTAAAAAAGGCTGGAAGCCACTTTCTTTGAAAACATTCAAAGGCACGTAGGGAATAATTTCAAATTATAGTTAAATTGAATAAGGCTTTTTAAAGGTAGTTTTTTAAGGGCTAAAAAATCTAAAAAGAAAATGTTGTCTCGTTACTATTATTTCTAATAGTAGACAAGAAGAGATTTTGAATTTTAAAGTATATTTTAAAATTAGTTATGAGTTTGGCTTCTGACTCCTGAATCTGGAAAGTTAGCAGAATCATACGTTCATGAAAGGAAAAGAGACGTTGAAGAATTGATCCATTTAAACATTGCTATGGTTATCTGTTCTCTTTTAAAAAACTTTCCTGTGTTTAGATGTTCAATTGATACTGTTTGTCTTAAGTAAATAATTATTTATAATTGTCAACTACTTTTGCAATGACTTTCTTGACTTTTTGATTTCCAGTTCATTAAACAACAGGTACTAAGTTAGCATATCTTCAAGAAGTAATTTAAGGTACATGTCAAATTTGGCACATTATTGAACCCCCAAAATATTAACGTTAATGTTTTGATTTCCTTCTGTTATATTCTAAGTTAGTAGGCCACCTATGAGCTTCAAAACTAAACAAAAAAAAAGACCTCTAGTGGAACAGCAGTCTCAAAACCACTGGGAATTGGTTATCATTTGAAAGTCAACACTGTCTGACTCAGGAAAAGCGATCTGTCAAAACAAGAGGGTATACAATACAATACAATACAATACAATACAATACAATACAATACAATACAATACAATACAATACAATACAATACAATACAATACAATACAATACAATACAATACAATATACAATACAATACATTACAATACAATACAATACAATACAATACAATACAATACAATACAATACAATACAATACAATACAATACAATACAATACAATACAATACAATACAATACAATACAATACAATACAATACAATACAATACAATACAATACAATACAATACAATACAATACAATACAATACAATACAATACAATACAATACAATACAATACAATACAATACAATACAATACAATACAATACAATACAATACAATACAATACAATACAATACAATACAATACAATACAATACAATACAATACAATACAATACAATACAATACAATACAATACAATACAATACAATACAATACAATACAATACAATACAATACAATACAATACAATACAATACAATACAATACAATACAATACAATACAATACAATACAATACAATACAATACAATACAATACAATACAATACAATACAATACAATACAATACAATACAATACAATACAATACAATACAATACAATACAATACAATACAATACAATACAATACAATACAATACAATACAATACAATACAATACAATACAATACAATACAATACAATACAATACAATACAATACAATACAATACAATACAATACAATACAATACAATACAATACAATACAATACAATACAATACAATACAATACAATACAATACAATACAATACAATACAATACAATACAATACAATACAATACAATACAATACAATACAATACAGTACAATGTGTTTGTTTTTGTGTTTGTGTTTGTGTGTGTATGACAGAGAGAGAGAGAGAGAGAGAGAGAGAGAGAGAAAGAAAGAAAGAAAGAGGGAAATGAATTAAAAGAAGAAAAGAAGACTTAGATAGCAAAGCTTTGAAGGAGGAAAAAATGGGTCCATTTATCTATGGTAGAAAGTAAGAAAATAATTTACACTGTGATTGTAAACGATTAAAAGCTATATTTGACAAGACATTTAAAGTGATGACCGTAAATTTCTCCTTAATTCTGAACTGCATTTTAAAGAAATAGAATAAAATGTTTCATGAGGTTTACCTTTATAATCAGAGTCATAATGAAAAAGTAGGTTTAGTTCATGCCTAGCGAAATGTTACATTGACATGTGAACTTACATTTTTACTTTAATTTGCAATCGCATAGCTCTAATCTTATTACCGTAGACTACATGCAATAATTTTCAAACTCTACTTACAACCTATGTTGAGCACCATTTAGAAATGCTTTGAAAATACTAAATTACCATAGGGATATCATATAACTGAAACAATAGCACTCTTGTAACGAAACTATGGTGTGTGTAGGATATTATTTTTTAACCAGGATTGGCTTCTTCCCTTAGCCAGGGATGGGGTCCTGTTATATCCTTGGGTCTTTAAAAATTAATAGAAAATCCTGAAAGTTGTTATGAATACAAAGAAAAACAAGTGAAACTAGTTGCATCAAACTAAAACTGAACTAGTACCAGTGACTTACAGCCACCAAAGGAACTTTGGTCTCTACGTTCTAACATGTCGTCTCCTTTGGTCATCTTCCATGTTTTGCAGCCATACACCAGGACAGTTGTTATCAGAATTCTGAACAGCCTTGGCTTAGTGTTATAGCCGATGTTGTTAGACTTGTGTTCTGGAGACAGACAAAGGCATCTGGGGCTTTGAGTAGTTTTTTTTCCCAGATCCATGGTGCTACCTCCGACGTTGGAGACGTAAGCTCCTAGGTATATCAACCTTTCGAGGTCTTCCACTGGTTCTCCATTCATTGTGATGTGGTCATGATTTCTGGTGTTCATTTTGAGAACCTTACATTTCTCAGTGTTTACTTTAAAGCCTGTGCGCTCTCCATTCTGCACCAGCCGGTCAGTCTTCTGCTGTATCTACTGTTTTATTGATGAGAGCAGTGCGATGTTATCGGCAAAGTCAAGATCGTCTAGCTTCGTTGTGAACTTTCACCTGATGCCATTTTCTCCATTTCCCTCAGTCCTTCTCATGATCCAATCAATAACGAGTAGGAACAGGAGACCAGACATAATGCACCTGTGAACTTGAACCAGTCTGTTTTCGTTCTCGTCAATGACGGCGCTTTCAAAGGCTTTCACTATTGCGATGTTCTTCTTGGGTATGCCGTACATCTTCATTATAGTCTAAAGGCTCTCTCTGTGTACTGAGTCGAAAGCTTTTTCAAAATCGACGAAATTGATATACAGTGGAACTTGCCATTGGTTGGACTGCTCAATGATGTTTCGCAAAATGAAGATGTGGTCAGTGCTGCCTCACCCTGTTTTGTAGCTTGCCTGTTCGTTCTTCAGTCTGCTGTCTACACTACTCTTAATCCTGCCGACTAGGATTCGTCCCAGTATTTTGCTAATGACTGGGAGCAGAGTAATGTCACGTCGATTCTTACAGTTCGTCAGGTCTTCTTTCTTTAGCAGCTTGACAATGAAGCCTCTCCTCCATCTTCTTGGTCTTCATGTGATGGCATTTTTCTGCCTCCTCTACTTCTTTGCGATGCTCTCTAGCCACTTTTTCTTATCGCTTTTGATCTGTCTCTTCATCTCTTTATCTTTTTCTCTGTATTCTGTCCTGAATCCCTTCTTCAGTCTCTCTGATCTAGTTTCGTCCATTTTGAGATGCATCTCTTTCCTCTGATCGATAAGTTCCCAGGGTTCCTGACTGATTCAGGGTTTGGCTTTCTTCTTGTGCCCCAGCACCTCTTTTGCAGTGTCATTGCAAGCTTTCTCCATTCTGGAGTGTTTCAATGAAGTCACTGTCTTCTTGCAGGTCTGATAACTCCACCTGTAGTTCTTGGTACTTGTTGCTTATTTCAGGCAAAAGCGCTTCCTAATTTCTTCTTTCTTCAGTGTATCGTTGTCGCACCTAGTCCACCTTTGTTCATTCTTTGGTTCTCTCTCTTTAGTTTCAACCTGATGGTGGTCTTCACCAGGCAATGGTCGCGGCCTATATCTGCATCCCTGTATGCTCTGGTGTCTAGGATTAATTATCTGAATTTTCTTCTCATTAGAGTGTGGTCGATCTGGTTGGTTGCATTATCGTCTTGTGACAGCCATACTAGTTTGTGGATCACCATGTGTAGGAAGAGTGTTCCTGTAATAACTAGTTCATTCAAGGTGCAAGATTCAGAGAGTCTCTGGCCATTCTCATTCCGTTCTCCTGCATCATGACTTCCCATCACTTCATAATGGGGTTCTGGTCACTACCGACTTTGGCATTAAAGTCTCATGTTATGACAAGCATGTCATATTTATGTGTTTGTTCCACAGTCTCAGTGAGCATTTCATAAAGGTTGCCTTTGTCAGCGTCATCAGCCTCATTGGTTGGTGAGTACTCATGGATAACTGTCAGCTTCATGTGTTTGGAGAAGAATCTTGCTTTTATAAAACTCTCGCTGACTGACCACTAGTCTACGAGTACTGCAGTTGCACTTTTGGACATCATGATGGCAACTCACAACATGTGGACATAATTGTCTCTACCTGAGTACAGGACGGTCTGGCCAGTAGTAAGCTCTGTCTTGCCAGAACCAGTCCATATACTTAAAAATACTTAAGAGAGTTTTTCAAGGTCCTTGGCACCCTTGGTCCTGTCCATTGTCATGTTAATCAAAAGACAGGTTTACTTTTTATACTCCTTTATAACTACATCTGGTCTATTACCTTTAGTGGTTCCAGCAATGATCATTTCAACATCCCACAGTATGGTTACTCTATCATTATTATTATTATTATTATTATTATTGTTGTTATTATTATTATTATTATCTCATTTTTACACTGTGAGTCTGGCTGTCGTTAACGCCTCATTTTTATACTGACAGGCAAATCATAACAAATGACCATGGGCTAACAGCATTTCCTTTCTTCCTCAAAACTAATAACTAATAACGGAAAATCCTGGCAGTTCCTAATAACGCAGTCTTTTGAAGCACTCCCAAGTTACACCTAATCTCAAGTTTTCCAACCCACTTCTCAAATTCATTTATCACACATCCCAGAGCTACTATCACAATGGGTACAACTTCTACTTTCTTCAATTTCCACAGTCTTTTCATCTCACTTTTCAGATCTTGATACTTTTCTACCTTTTCCTCCATTTCTTTCTCCTCAACATTCGCATCCATCGTTACTGTTATGTCAATGATTATTGCCGTATGTTCCTTCTTGTATACTAAGGTTAAATCTGGTTTCCTTGCCTTGATCACATTACCACATTGGATGTTTGCATCCGATAGCAACTTCACATCATCATTCCCCACAACTCCTGGGGCATGTTCGTACCATTTTTCACTGCATTCCAACCCTCTTTTCTGGCATATATCGCAATGAATCTTTCTCGCTACATTATCATGACGCCTCTTGTACTCCTTCTGAGCTAAATTCTCACAATCACTGATAATGTGTTGCACATTTTCACCTTTCTGGCTATACAACATAGCGGGCTTTCAGCCGCTTTGTCAATGTGATACTTCTTATAATTCGTTCTGATCGATTGCTCTTGTGTGGCACATATCAAGGCTTCTGTTCCAACCTTTAATTCTGACAACCATTGCCATGTTATTTCCTTGTCTACTACCTCTGGTAGATCTCTGATAAACTGTCTGTGCATTCTCTTTCCAATCCACCTTTTTGTCGCTTCTTGTTCGTTTCTTTACTTAAGATCTCTGCATTCCTCCAGTACACTTGCATCCAATTTTTCAAATTTTGCTACGCCCTTCAGAAGTCTTTCCTCGGAATTAGAGGCACAAACTTTCAAACTATTCGCCTCTAATTAAGCCCCTTCCACCCTCTTTTCTTTTCACATACAACCTATCAATATCACTCTTTGGGTGAAAAGCTTCAGATATTGTCATGATTTTCCTTGTCGTCCTTTCCAAATCTTTAAGCTCGTTTTCTTTCCATTGAATGACACCCGCTCCATACCGGAAAATAGCTACTTCCCATGTGTTTACCGCAGATATTTTATTTTTCTCATTTAATTTTGATCAAAGTACTAGCTTTAACCTTCTTTTGTATTCCTTTCCAATCGCCTCTTTCATTATAGCTTCTTTGATTTTGTCGAATTCTACAATTCCTAAATAAGTGTAACCTTTCTCTTCAACCTCTTTCATCATTTCTCCATCCAGTAGCTTAATTCCTTCACTTCTTACAATTTTCCCTTTTTTCAATGTCAAGACACCACACTTCTTCATACCGAATTCCATACCAATGTCCCTGCTGAGCACATTCAGCTGATCCTCATTTTTGGCGTATAATTTCAGGTCGTCCATAAACAGCAAAGAATTTACCTTATACTCCTTCTTTTCGCATTCATTAGCCGCATCCACCTTCCGCAATATCAATGACAATGGTGACAGACTGTCTCCCTGAAAAATCATTATTATTATTATTTTTTTTTTTATTATTTCGTTTTGAAGCTCGGTTTACGAACCGGAAGATGTTAACTGAACATCAAGTTGCGACTCACAACCTTAAATATTCAGTGCAAACTGCAGAGTCCTTGCTGTTCCCAACAAGCAAGCCTTCTGTAAAGTTCCAAAATGAGAATCAGGGCAAACTTTCCCAAGCCAATTGTGGAAATCCTTAGATATAGTACCAAATGTTCCGATGATAATGGGAACCACTTGTACTTCCCTACAAGTCCAAATTCGTTTCAATTCCCACTTAAGGTCCTGGTATTTGTTGATTTTTTTCTCTCTCTTTTTCGATGACTCTGGTATCAAAGGGGCAAGCTACATCAACTATCGTACATTTCCTGTTTTCTTTATCAAAAATAACTGTCTGGCTTCGAATGTTCCAAAACCTTATCAGTCTGGATTTTCATGTCCCAGAGTATTTTAACTTTTTCATTTTCAATTACTTTTTCTGGATGGTGATCATACCAATTTTTTGGTTGTTCAATGTTGTGGTCTTCACACGTATGCCAATGTAGAACCTGTGCGATTTTATTATGCCTCCAGTTTTTGTATTGTTTCTGAGCCAGAGGTCTAGATTCTGATACCAAGTGGGCAACTGTCTCAAGTACCATCCTTGTCAAATTGATGTTTGAATGACTTGGTTCTGATGGCTTGCTCTTGAGCTGCCATTAGAGTACCTTCTGTGGCCTTCTTCAAGTCACCAATTTTTAACCAACCCCAACTACTTGGGTCTTTGAAACTGGTGTTGGTGTGAAAGACGCTGTGTAATTGTTTTTGATAGAAGTTGTTTTTTCTCCTTTCTAGAATTGAAACTTTATTCGCCCCTTCATCTGTAATCTTCTCCCCTCTTCCTCGCTCTCCTGCAAGTGTTTATACAAGCAGTTTTGCCCCATTATAATACAGTCTTCTTTCTACACTTATGAGACCTCTGTCCCCCCCCCCGACCTTTTCTGATAAAGACCATCTGCATCTCCCTTCTTGTGAAACATACTATACGTTGTCAGCATTTTCCGGGTTTTCCTGTCTAGTTCTTTTAAGTCATTAACTCTCCATTCTATAATACCCGCGCTATATCTTAATACGGATATTGCCCCAGCGTTAATAGCAATTATAGTTATTATTATTTATTATTATTATTATTATTATTATTATCGAGCGATTATACACCATCTAGTGATGGATGGATGAAAAACCACATTTAGCACCAGCAACAAGTCAGGAAAGGTGAATGCAGGCACTTGTACTGTAGTCAAAAGAGTGAGGTAAAAAAGAGAACAAAAATTAAATCCCAACATCACTTCACACTTGCTGGTGCCACTCTTCAACAAGTCAAGGTCAAGCGGTTGTTGTTGTTGTATCACAGCAACTCACTGTTATTATTATTATTATTATTATTATTATTATTATTTTATTACATTCATTGCTGTCGAGCGGTGGCGTGTAGACGTCTCTGTACACGGCTCTCGTTTAATCGCAAAATATTTGCCTAATTTTTAAATATTACAAGTACAATTTCATATCAATCGACTCCTCGTCGCACAAGGATTTTATTGGAATAATGTTTGAGTTTAGTTTTCGATACTTTTTGACACTATTTGTAGTTTGTAGTTTCTGTGGAAAGGAATTTCAATCTCTTGGACGCCATGTCTGGAGATTGAAAAAACGGTTACAGGAAAACACTTGCAATCCCAATGGGGAAATTAACTTGCCATTGATTAGGAAAAACAATAGAGATAGTTATACTAGTAATGTGACAGCTGGTGTTAAGTGTTCATGCGGAAAAGTATGTAAAGGATTGAAAGGATTAAAAATTCACCAAAGGAATTGCAGAGTAATTAAAGGCTTTGAGGAAGACACGTTTGAACAAATACCTGAAGACATTTCAAACAATAGTGAACCAACAACAGTATTGTCAAGTGGAGAACAGCTTGAAATTAAAGAGGGAATACGACTCCCAAGGTCAAGTGAACAATGGGAAATTGCTAATTGCTACTTCCAATCGATTTTTGCATCTGTTGAGTTGAAACCTTCGACGATTGACTCTGTAATTCGATTTATGAACGATTCGATTTATGAACACTTTAAACGTACATGCGGCACTACAAATAAGAACTTCGACGAAGGGTACCAAAGGAAATATCAAGACCGCAAAGTTAACCAATTAAAAAAGGACTTAAAATTACTTAAAAAAAGCAACACATCGGTCATGGAAATCAAATACGTTTCCTCTTTGCTTCGCCAAAAATTGACTTCCTCTCATAACGTTCACACTCTATCTAATCACGATAACTTCATCTCCAAAAACTTTTGGGGCTACGTAAAGCGTGTGCTGCAAAAGAGCTCTTCCATACTTCCTACTTTCTCAGAAGTCTGTTGCACTCAATACTTTTCAAAAATACTTTCATCGACAATTCCTAACAAACACTTTAAAATTCCATCATGGATACCTTCTTTCAACGAACCCGAGCACCCTTTCAGCACTGATCCTCCATCATATAAAAAAATCACATCAGTTATTCGTCGTATGAAGTCATCTGCCTCACCATGCCCACTAGATAAAATATCCATAATTTGCTTTAAACGATGTCCCTATCTACGGTCTTTCCTAACAAAAATAATTAAAATCATATGGATTTCTGGCAAAGTTCCTCCTGAATGGAAAAAGGCCTCTACGATTTTAATACACAAGAAGGGTAACACCGATGACCCTTCTAACTTTCGACCGATTACTCTACAAACGGTTCCATTAAAAGTTTTTACATCCTGTTTGCGTGACTCTGTATTTGAATACCTGAAGAATAATAACTTCGTCGAACATATGATTCAAAAAGGCTTCACTTCCAAAATCTCGGGTACTTTGGAACATACTGCAATGATGGCACATGTAATAAACAAGGCTCGCACAAATCAACGCTCCTTAGTCATTACTCTTTTAGACCTAAAAAATGCTTTTGGCGAAGTTCATCATAACCTAATAACATCTGTTCTCGATCACCACCATATTCCTGACAAAATTAAGTCTTTAATCACCAGTCTTTACACTGAATTTAAAACATCATTTATCACTGATCATTTTACAACTGAAGCCATAACAGTTCGTCATGGGCTTTTACAAGGAGATTGTCTTAGTCCACTACTCTTTAATATGTGTTTTAACACATTTATTCAATATATTAGGGCTGAAAAGTACAAGCAACTTGGTTTTTCACCTCACGATAAGAATGATCGCATGTTCAATCCTGTACACTGGTTTCAGTTCGCAGATGACGCTGCGGTCATTACAAGTGGGGAAAGAGAGAACCAGCTTCTTTTAAACTGTTTTACTCGATGGTGTCAATGGGCCAACATGATCATAAGGGTTGATAAATGTGCCACATTCGGAATTAAAAAATTCACTACAAGATCTCTTCAATTTCAACCTAAACTTTTTGTTAATAATGAAACTGTACCTCCTGTAGCCATGGGGGATGCCTTTAAGTATCTTGGACGTTACTTTGACTTTGAAATGACCAATCAGTCTCACAAATCCAAGCTTCTGTCTGTTTTACTAGATCTTCTCAAACAAATTGATTCCTTACCTATCCATCCAAAACACAAACTGCGTCTCTATAGTGAATTTGCCCTCCCAAAGGTTTCCTGGCACCTTACTGTTTCAAATGTTTCTAAGACTTGGGTGGCAGAAAATCTCGACAACCTGGTCTCTAAATACATACGCCAGTGGCTTGACCTGCCTATAAGTGCCACGCTTAGCTCCATTATTCTTTCCAAAAATCAATTTGGACTCAACTTGCAGCTGCCTACCACAAAATTTCTACAATGCCAAACTGTCACCCGTAACGCTCTGAAGTTGTCACCAAATGATAATATCCGAACATTGTGGAAAAACACAAGCAATGGTACCAATATACAACACGATGTTTATAAAAATACAAAAGAAGTTCTGAAAGCTGTACAGACAGAACACAAGGAGCGTTTACAAAGTCATCTTACTACTCAAGGTACTATTCTCTCATTTCTCTTTGACAACGCAACTTCAAAATATAACAAGTTTTGGTCCGAAGTTCAAAGTAAGCTGCCCAAAAATATCTTCAGCTTTACCATTCGTTATTTGAATAACACCCTTCCAACTCGTAAAAATCTATCTAAATGGAAACTTAGTCTATCGTCCTCTTGCTCTTCCTGCTTTGAAACAGAAACCCTTCTTCATGTTGTCGCCGGCTGCAAAACGTACCTTCAGGAAGGGCGATATACTTGGAGACACAACTCAGCACTACAGTTTTTAGCAGGTTCTCTCAAATCTCTTGAAGGCTGTACAATATATGCTGATATCTGTGGATTCTTATCGCCATGTATTATAACTGGAGATGCCTTGAGGCCTGATTTGCTCTTAGTTACTCCACAACAACAGCTATACATTCTTGAATTGACCGTGGGCTATGAAACAAACCTGGATAAAAATTCTTCTCGCAAATACGAAAAATATCGTTCTTTAATTCGTGATTTACAATCCAGCTTTTCGAAAGTTAGTTTCGTAAATCTCTCCATGAGCTGTTTAGATATATTTGGTAAATCTTGTATTACTTTCAGTAAAATGTGCAACGCTTTGAACATCGACAACAAACACGAGCGCTTTCTTTCAACCAAACTTTCCAACATAATCATTCGCACCACATACTACATATTCTGTCGTAGAAATAAACCATGGACCAGCCCTGAACTATTGTCGCTTTATTGATTTTGTTAAATAGGCAAGCCAATGCAAACTACCTTGATTAGTGAGGTTTGTAATTGTATATGTTCAGATGAAAAAATAAAAAGTTTCCATTATTACTATTATCATCATCATCATCATCTAGTTACTTTGTTTGCATTTTGTTACAATCACTCACCAGGGTCACCTTATGACCTAGGGAGAGTAAATGGTTGGAATAGTTGAACACGCAAAATAACGACGATTAAAAGCATTTAGGAGTATAAAAATGTAGTTTTTTAAACGGAGAGAGTCTTACCTAGAATTTGAGCAGTACCAATAAGGACTTTTTTTTAACTTCTTGCAGTTAATGTTTTCCAGGTATCTTATCTTAATGTTTTTGTTTTCCTCTTTTAACCATTTTTAATGCTCCAACAATAGCCTGTATTTTTGTAGTTTTAAGGTTTTTGCATTTGCTTAATTTTTCGAATTCTTTAACTGTAACGCTCTTATCACTAGGAACGCTCATATCAATTAGTAGTTATGTCTTATTCGTGCAATCCTTTATAATGATGTCTGGTAGCTTGGTTTAGATAGTTATATGCGAGTTTAAAGGGAAATCCATCAATAGGGTAAAATTTTTATCTTCAGCAACTGGGATGGGGTGATATACCAGTTGGACTGACTCTGGATAGGGTAGTATGGACAAATACCCTAGTGAAGATACTCCTCTACTCTGTCATGGCGTCGCATTTATTCATTCTCTGCCAATAAAGAACAATTTCATACAAGGTGATAAACAATTTCAAAAGATTGGTTTTGGAATCGACAATGTGAATCTGTTCTATTTTCCAGAAAGATGCCTTGGTAATGCCTCTGATCGTCTACCTATTCCTTCAATCCTGAGCTCCAAAGCCACTGGTGGGTTGCTTCTTTGTTTGCATCAGCGTTTTGGCATTAGAGAACAGTCCCTGCAAAGACTTCTGGCTCCCACGTTCACCAATTATGTCTTGACGATTTTTCTTGGCTTTCTGCTTCCATATTTTAGCTACTTTTGTTGTAGGAAGACATTATTAATCTGTGTTCGGTAACATATGTAATTTGTTTTCAACTTCTGCTGCTTTTTTAGATATAGAGTAAAGTTATTTAGTATTTTCATGTCTACGAAAAAATGCCAGCACCCAGTAGTTTGAGTTTTAAGGTAATATTTTAATCCAATGGTAGTAGTGTTAAATGAGAGTTTCAGTTGTATTAATCGGTGTCTGTCACCGTATCTAGGTAGGTACAGACGATCAACATTTGCCTTAGGGTGGAGCATTCTGTTTGCTTTCCTATCTACACTTTGAAAGACGTCAGTTAACGTTCAGTTAACGATATTGTAACTACATTGTAAATAACGGGGACTGCAAGGGTGTTTATCGCTTCAAACAGGTTAAAAACAATTCAATTTAGTTTTCAAGAGGAGCATTACACGTCGGTAATATTCCTTACTAATTCGTTCTTTCCTTGTGGCATAGTTAATCCCGTCATCTTCTTTTACTTCAAGATATTTGTAATTTTCCTCCATCTGCATCGATTTTAATGGACGATGTCTTACTCAGCTTTCCTCTAACAAATGTTGTCTAACATTTGTTGAGACCAAATTCCATGCAAATATCAGTGCTGGATTCCTTAACAGTAGTCAGGGGTCTTTCCATTTGTTGATCATTTTTAGAAAAAAGTTTCATATCAACCATATAAAAAAAGTGATTAATTGTTCTTTCTAGAATCTTGTAGCCAGTACCAGTGTTGTTTAACTCATTAAAGAGCGGTATTAAGTGCCTAAAAAAACAAGTCGGGAAAGAGAGTCTCCTTGGAAAATAGCCCTTTTATTCTTAATAAAGTTCGTTTCATAAGTCCCGTTGTCATAGGATGAAAAGAGACAAGTTTTCTATTTAGACATACTATTGCGGAGATATGGTTTCTGCAGAGAATAATGAGAGTACGATGGGAAAGTCACAACGAATGAAGCAATTTTAATTAAAGCAGACACACAAAAGGAGCTGATGAAAACAATTAAGAAAAAGCAATTACAGTTCCTTGGACATTGCATGAGAAAAGACGGCATGGAAAAGCTAACACTTACGGGCAAGATAGCAGGAAAAAGAGCAAGAGGAAGACAAAGGGTTACATTTCTCCAAGGAATTGCAGAATGGAGTGGGATGTCAACAAGTTATTCGATGCACAGAAAGCAGGAACGATTGGCATAAATTAGTCGCCAATGGCATACGATAGGGGACAACAAGAAGAAGAATTGCGGAGAAAATGTTCTATGGCAGAAGATGTTTTGTATATTTCAAGACTTTTAGTTATCCAGTCGTGTGGGACACTGTCGGTTGCCTTTCGATGGTGTATCCACATGTGTGGTATCTTCACAGCCTCTGCCTCTTAATCTGCATTCTTTGTTAAGCAATTTCTTTCGGGGAGTCAAGTTATGTTTTAGCTGTGATGTTATACTTTTTCACTCTTCTGCTTTTCCTGGTTTTGACGTTCGTTCCATTCGAAATTTCCTCCAAAACTGTTAACTCGGCGTGCAGAACATCAATCTATTTATCGAGTCTCGTTCTTCCATTCCGGTGCATTGTTTACGTAAACCAAGTTTGTTACTAATAGCTCTTCCTGTTGAATAAATAACGTTGTTTATTGTTTCAGTATCTTTTTTAACTTCCATAATGATCTCTCTCAGAGCAACGTTATAGAGTTTAATTAAAGTATTCGATTTCGAGTTAATAGTCAGTTTGGGGAAGGGATTCCTATCCTGCATGTTAGGATGCTTCCTTTGACTTAGGTGACGTAAAATATATTTTTCATTCATTGTTGGTTTGTTCAGTGATATTTCTGTTTCGTCTTGTTAAAAAAAAGTAAAGATAAAAAACAGTAAAGTAAAAAAAGCTCTTATAACATCCCTTTTAGCCTTTATAGACCATCTATTTCTGATTTCTTTTGGTCTAAAGGATGTCACTGCAGATCTAGGTCTAGGGGTAGAAATATTCTGCTTTTGGTTAACCTGTAGGTCATTTTCAGAGCAGTTCATTCCAGTAGCAGACTTTTCGATTCCAGGTTGGTTTCCCCCTGGGGGGACTCGACCCTTGTTGAGTAGCGGGACGGCCGATGCGGTATGATATGTTTCTTGTCAACAAGTCAATTATAGACCCTTTTTCGATCAATAGAATACAATCTGCTGATATTGTACTGATCCGTTTTTTGTTCAAAACGGGTGATTTTGGCATTTTTAACCAACATTTTTTGTTTTAACTCTTTAAGCACCGTTGTTAATCTTTTTCTTTAAACTCTATACTTTGTTACTCAGAACTTACGTTTTTCCATGCTTTTCTCATTCAACAGTTCTTTACGTTCTCTTTTTAAGGCAATTTTTCAGTCTTTTAATATTATTTTCTATTCCCTTTCTCCACAAAGATTCTTGTATTTTACCCTTAACAGATTTCTTCAGCCCCATTTGGTCTGCAACCCAAACACTCACACCTCTCTAATAAGATTATTACTTTGTGAAATATTTTATGTGTGACTATATTTTACCACTGCATTGGCTTTAACTGTTAACTTATGAAGAGAACTCTTATCACCCTTTTTGAATGGGATATCATCAGTATTTCTACCTTCAACCATCATTTCTCGCAACTGAACAATTATGGTTTGTCGTTTTTCCTTATGGCCCTCGCCTGATGACATAATCGTTTTTTTAGTCACTTCAATTCCTAAAACATCCCGTTCTCTCTTTATTCTCTGAACATCCGCTGTCTGCAGGCTCTAACAGGTTTAACATTATCATCAAAATATTTTCTTCGATTGGAACATTCCTTTACTACCTTATTTACTTCTTTTGACCCATGTGTTCGAGGAATAATATGACCATGATCGGGTCTAAGCTGCCCAGCCGTGGGACACCTACCGGACGAGGCACCTTCACAAGCTGTTTCAGTAGAATTTACGTCGTCATTTGGAGCATATTTCTCGGACATTTTCACTCATAGGAGGCTTAATGATGTGCCACTACCACCAGGATTTTTGCGAGAATCCTTTTCTAAGAAAAACGCGTCAACTTGGTATTGCAAATATTGGAATTCGGTATTTATTCAAAGTTTTACTTCTCCTAGATGGACTGCCAACCAAAGCTAATGAGCGCCACCTACTCAGAGTTAACAGGTAGTACACCTTGCCCAAAGGTGACCTGGAGGTAGTTGTGGCAAAATATGACCTCATTTGCCATCGTCGAAACTTCACTTTTGGATGCATTTTAACGTCATACCGAGGAAGATTTTTATTGTTATTATTATTATTATTATTATTATTATTATTATTATTATTATTATTATTATTATCTTTTTTGCTAAATGTCACAGTTCATACTGGCTGCTTTTTCTTTGGCCGGGTGTAAACAATACACCTAAGGCATATCATGTCCTGAAGTTCAGATGCTAAATACTTTACGAAAGATCCTTGCAGTTCCTAGTAAGCATGTCTTTTGGACTATTTGAAGATTCAATATTTTCTGAGACACTTCTGATGTTATCTTCCATTCCTTTTCTGATGGTACCGAGTGCTCCTATCACAACAGGTATTACTTCCGTTTTCATTTTCCACATCCTTTGTATCTCAATTTCAAGATCTTGATATTTGCTTTTCTTTTCCATTTCTTTGATTGAAATATTTTTATCACATGGAACACTCATGTCTATCAGCTTGCAAGTTGAATTCACTTTGTCCTTGATTATGATGTCAGGTCTGTTCGCACCTATATGTCTGTCTGTATGTACTGCCATGTCCCATAATA
>RDPX01000370.1:155896-171575 GCA_003991215.1 Morbakka virulenta
ACTTTGCAACAAAGGAGGCTTGGAAAGAGCTGAGAAATGGTATGAACAGCAACCCGAAGCAGTAATTGAAAATGAGAATTTCAAGCTCCTATGGGATTTCACCATTCAGTGTGATAGATTTATTGAAGCAAGGCGGCCAGATATTGTGTTGGTAGATAAGAGGAACAAAGAAGTAAAAATAATAGATATTGCTGTGCCAGGAGATTCAAGAGTAGCAGAAAAAGAACTTGAAAAGATTGAAAAGTACCAAATGTTGAGAGAAGAAATAGGTCATGTATGGCAAATGAATAAAGTTACGGTGATACCTGTAGTAATTGGAGCATTGGGAGTCATTTCAAACAAGTTTGAAAGATACATGGAGAAAATGGGTGTGAAGATTGAGATGGCAATTATTCAGAAAACGGCACTGCTTGAAACAGGGAGGATACTGCGAAAAGTCTTGTCTCTTTAGAGAAACAGGAGAAGGAACTTTGAGACCCCTGGTGACTTGTTGTTACCCGCTCTCAAAGATAAAAGAACAAAAGAACTTTCCAGACAAACATGTCTGAGATTTACATTAATAATAATAATAATAATAATAATAATAATAATAATAATAATTATTATTATTATTATTATTATTATTATTATTTTATTTTTTTATTATTACACATTTTTAACAGGTTTGCTTCATCATAAAAGAAGTTCCTACTGTCAACGAAGTATCTGTTTGAGAAAGTAATAAGGAGAAAAATGAAAATATTAGAAAATGAATATGCATAACAACAAAACTAAAAGTCGATCGTGAATTTAAAAAATGAACTCTGTCAAAAGGCGATAAGTCTACAGAGGGATTTTTTTTGTTCTATTCTTATCTGATTTTAAGCTTGTAATTAGAAATGTTCTGTTAAACATTCTCTTAATCTTCAGTACATCCTCTGTATTCTGAACTCTGTCTGCTTTTGGGAGATTAAAGAGCACTAGTATGGAAGCCGCCAAGGTCAAATAAGTTGTTGATTTGCTGTAATATAGATTCTCTAAAGGATACTTGGAATAATTCCAAACTGCTGGAAAAGTTTCCCAGGTTCATTCAACATTAAAAAGGATATTTCAGCCGTTTGGCCATAAATTGTACTTAATTTTTTGTACAAGTATCCTTACCTGAGTTGAAAACAATGAAAATACTGTAATACTATGACAGACTCCTATATCTTTTTAGGATTTCTTTTATCATCGAAGGCGTTGCAATTTTGCTACAAATGACTTAGGCCTTTGCAAAATCTTCTCTAGGCTCTAAAAATGCTTTTTCATGACAATAAAATAATTCCACAGATTAAGTAAATCCTTAGAAAAATCGCCCCGCACTATATTCTGACTTTAAAAGGAAATTTTTGAAATCCGTTAAAGTAATTTCTGATTAAATGGTGCCTTGGCGTATGCACTTAATCTAATCAATACTAAGGAATTTGCATAGTAAAACTGAAAAAAGAAGGGAAAATAGGAAAAAACTGTAGGTTCTTAGGTACATATCTAAATCTATAATTAAATTTTCATCCGTTTACATAAATTATTTTTTTAAGCTTTTTAAGAAATACACATTGGAGCTAGCACGTTGATTTCATATAAAATGAAAAAAGGCGACAACTAGTTCATTTTCTTAATGTCCAAGTCAGCCTGCAACTGCTTACTTACCTTATACTACAGAAATGGGAGAGTTACCGCTGTCCTTTTCATGCAGTTTTCTCTGAATATGTTTTTACCACCGCTCCTTTAAGATGCTCCACTGGTAGGTTCACACCTCTTGTGTGCTCGTTGATCTTAGTTAATCATGAATGATCAATTATAAAGTGGCGAATGACCGACTTCAGTAGCAGGAAAATACAAATCAGCTCATGTTTGCTTTTAAAGCAGTACCCAGCATATCGTATGCGCCGTTTTCTGACTAAAGTTGATACAGTTAGAATTGTCTAATTTAAGCCTTCTTTTAGAGAATGCTCATTTAAAGATTTATTTTACACAGGCCCTAGCATTCAAGTATAAGTTTAATCAAGCTTCTTGTCAAGGTTCTTTTCATTGTCTAAGCTGAGGAGCCATATAGTTCCACATATTCCACTATAGCTCTGAAAAAAGTCCTTTTCAAGCTATCTGAAAGAGACGATTTCTACATTTCTTTCATACAACGGACCTCTGTTTGAGCATTGTCTATGTGGATGTTAATGTCTTCTCTGTTGATAAAATTTCACATTTAAGATATTTTGGGCTTTTAACTCTCCTTACAGGCTTTCTATTCAAAACTATAACAAAGTATTTTCGGTTGACATTTATGATTTTCCTTTTTGTCTACAAAGCTTGATAGCCGAATCAGACCATGTAACATTTTTCGACATTATCACATATGTCATCAATCAGGGCATTGTCATAAGAAAGTCAGCATCGGCAGCTAGGTATCCCATTTATTTAGTTCTGTGCAGGATGAGACCAAGCCTCATCATGCACAGATCTAACAATGTTCGATGGAAATATGAGGATGAAATGTATCTCCTTGTAGCACACCTGCTTAGATTATGAACAAGTTGATATCAACATCAGGAGAATAAACCAATGACTAAGCATCAAAATGGCACTGACTGTCACTTCTGGTATTCCATACGCTCTAATACCCCCACCACTTTCCCAAGATCATTTGGATCGAAAACTTTCGGAAGTTCACAAATATGACCAAAGCTTAAAGGTTTTGTGCTTTTTCACTTTCTAGGACTCGCCAAGCAATAAGGCTCTGTCCCTGTTTTGCCTGAAACAGTTCTGATTTTGCCGTTAGGTATTTTCAATTTACGAATGTATTCTGTTTCACAACATTGCATTGTAGGTTTTTGGAGCAATGTAAATAAGTGTTATACCTCTGATTGTCTGTGATAGACAGGTTTTCTTTGTTGAGGAAGGGTAAAATGCATCCTCCTGCCCAATATTTACTACTCCTTTAAGTGCACACATCTTGGCTAAGCTTTTGCAGGTAATTATTGTTAAAACGGGCTCTCTTATATCTGGAGAAATTTCGTCTAAAAAATGACACTTTCAAGCTCTTCCTTCAGCAGATACAAAACGTATAGTTAGAGGTATATGGTCTTCATAATATTTATTAGGCCAAGTGATGTCTTTTCTCTTGACCCAATAAAATTTACTCCAAATCAGGAAATTTCTTTAATATCCTTCTGCTAAGCATTCTAAGTACGTCAGTTCAGTATAATTAAAAAGGCAAAATCCAAATATAAAACGTTTTTCGGTGTTAGTTAAAACAGGTAGTAAGCTTCATATTTTAATTCTATTCATACTAATACACATTAAGTTGATACTAAAATTCCATATATATTCCACTAAAGTCAACAGATAGGTAGTCTTCCTTCGTAGAATCACTTTTGTTGACAAAAACGTCTTGCAGGACCATCGTTTGTGGGAGCTGCTTTGCCTATGTCTGTGATGCTGTCAACCTTAGGTCAATGTCCCTGTGTTTACACAACAGAGTCAGAGCATTGTACCGATCTATACCATTCAAGAATCTGTGCTTAGTAAAATGAAGACAGGAGTTGGCTGTTTCTACTGATGCAGCTGAGACAGTACTAAGTAGGAAAAACTGCAGAACCTCGACGACATGCAAGAACATCTCTTCCGCAAGACGACGGATGCTACAAAGTCTTTTGACGAGTGGCTTGGGAATAAGCATGCTTTTTTCTAATGCAAGTTTTTGATAGTCGCTTATGGTTCAAACAAGTCTCACAAGGAAGACACCTTTGTTCAACATTGGTCGCAGTCTTTGCTTATGTCAACTTCTATCAACTGTAAGACATTGCTTGGAAGAAGTTGATATATTGAACTTTTGTAACAACAGTTTCAAAAAGGATGTCTTAAACTCTTAAAAAGGAAAAGGAATAGTAATGGACTGCTTGAAGTACTTAGCATCCGTTTCCAAAGACATATTTCAACAAAAAGGGCTTTTTTTGCACTGTTGTTTTACCTCCACTTCTTCATGGGTTTTTTCCATTTTGATGTACACTTTTGTGAAAGCAGGGTCAAGATCATTCTCGATATTTTGGAGAATCTTTAGGTAATGTCCAACTCAGAGCTTTCCGGAAATAGACTCTTTCTTTTTGTAAAGCCATAGAATTACCACATGGTTTCAATAGCAATAATTAAGGGACCATTATGGAAATAAGGTCAGTTTGACCGTTTAATGTTATCCCTGCCACTTCAATTAGGGGTGACCTGTAATTATTTTTATTTNTTTTTATTATTAATTTATACAAAAGTTTTTAAATTAATTTTAAATTTTATTTATTGACTTTCTAGGCCTTTCTTTTTTTTTTTTTAAACATTTGTAAACATTTTTCATTTTATGTTTGTGGCAAATAAAAACTTACTTACTTACTTAAAGGAAGAGTTGAAAATTCATCTAACTAGCAGTGTCTGGGCCACAGTACTGCTTTCCGATCCCTCGACTGAAACACTTGGCGAGACATTCCAGAACTGTTTCGTTAACATCGACAAAAGCTTTTAACATGCTTCTCCACCTAGCATGTGGCACAAAACAGATGAAACTAATTCTTCAATATTTTCCCCGCTTCTCTTGAATTATTAATTTCTCTGATGCATGTTTTCAAAAGGCGGCTTCTTTCTGGCTAATATTTGAAAAAATTTGTAGCTCCTTGAACGCTTCCAACATAATGTGAACCTTTAATCTTGTCGTTTGTGCAGAGTAAGGACTTGAGATCAGTATTCTTGTTATAGTTGTGCACTGATAGTAGAACTGTGTTTTGGAACAGCGCAATATATCCTTGCCTTTGCTGTGACATTTTTTGCTCCATCATTGTTCTGTGATATGCATTTCTGAATATTCAACCAGAAGCAAGTGCTTCGGTAAAATAAGATTGGCACATACCTCATCAATATTGATAATCGAGCACTGAATATATCCAAGTAGTCTCTCTTATCAATATTGTAGTGTAGAATTATTCCAAGCTGGTTCTTGTTAATATTTTGTTACTTCATTCACCTGTATATCAAATAGAGAAACAAAAGGTTGCTATGGAACATTCCGCTTTTGAAGCTTTTCTCCTCATCCTGATTCATACCATTGTCTTAATGGTCACTAATCGTTATGCCCTGTCTTCGGCAAAATACAAAATCTTTGAGGATGGTTTGGAGAACCTTTCAGTTTTATTGAACTTTTGTTTTGTTTTTGTCAGACCATTAACTCAATTCATTTTCTCGAAATACTGAATTTGTAAGCAAACGTCTTTAAACGAACAATAGAAATGTATTCAGAGACTGCATGCTTCGTGTCTTCACCAAAGCTTTTTTCAGGGTCTGACTGTTTATAAGTGCTGCGCCTGCATTCATGCGTCACAAGCAAAGTCATCATCTTAAAACAGCAGACGCCCTTGCGCAGATGTTTATTAATAGTCAAGGTTTTTAAGGTGTAGCGAACTTCCATCTCTCTGTGATTGGTTTATTTTATTCCATTTCTATGCACTTAAATTCTAAGTAATTTTCATCTGTTAAACAAATGTCTTTCATTTTCTTTTGTAACTTAACTCAATTATAATTTAATGTTGATATGTTAGATGTTATATATGAAATAGACATTCCAAAACGGATAAAAGTTTTTTGGCTAATCGATGGAATTATCAGGAAAGAAAATCCAGCCAAATAGAAAACATCTTCGAAAGATTGAAAATACGACAAGAATTTAAACTTTTTCAACCATGGTCTTTGACTTCACTGATTCATCAATCCAGGTTTTCTACCTGAATCTTTGTACTACTTAGTTGGTTACACTTTTTTCAAATTGGATTCTTTAATTGCATCCAATTTGAAATCAAATCACACTCTTGTTGATCACATTGTAGCATTTATGAAACTAGATAAGGCTATCGAGGAAATGTTAGTTGAGGCGGACGCCTCTTCGTTAATTTTTGTCAAAAAGAAGATAACACTGCTCAGCAAAATTTTAGTTGTATTAACAAACAACGTTGTTTCTATACATTTTTTACACGCTGATTCCAAATATGAAGTCAGTTTTTCCCCTAAGCTTTCAATTTTTTGTAATCCGAATTTTTCGATTTTTCGAAAATTACACTTACATGTACAATGTACATGTACATGTAAGTGTATAGCTCCCTCTGCTATAGTGTATTTTTGACAACTGAAAGCATACTTTGACTAAATAATACTTTATTAATTTAACGCAGGGATGGAAAGAAGGGAATAATATTATATATAGCTCTACGGTATGAAAAATAAAAGTGAAATATACGCCTCAACAATGAAATTAAGGAAAGTCAATTAGAGTTATGAATATGTACACGTATAACAGGCAAAGAAATTGTTCACAATGAGAATTAAAACACTCTTTTCCTTTTCAAGCTTTTTCTTTTGTGAACTGAATCAAGGCAGTCACACTTAATGTTCCAGCAATAATCTGCCATCATGTGTTTGTCCCATCTGCCTTGGTAGCCCTCTTTCATAGTCTTGAGATACTGGTGAAAACGTTCACCTTGCTCGTCACTATCTTGTTTCAAGTTCTCAGGAAACCTGTCAAGATAACTTAAGGAAATGAAGTTTAACACTCATATTACACCCTAGCTCTTGATAAGCTGACAACATATTTGCTACGAGAGTTTCATAGGTACTGGACTTTTTGATACCGAGAAATTTCTGCATTACAGCCACGTACGAGAGCCACGTGTTCCTTTCTTTTGTCATTCATCTTCTTGATAAAGTCCTGGTCGCGAACACGTAAACGTATCTGAGGTCCATCAAAAACATCTGCTTTGATCTTTTCGAATGAAATGCAGGGAGAACAGAAACTATATGCTGGAAGCACTCATTCTCAGTATTTAGCGCCTTTACAAACTGCTTCATGAGATCCAGCTTGATGTGCAAAGGAGGAAAAATAATCTTTTCCCTATCGATGATTGGTTCATAAGTGTTGTTCAGCATACTCACAGCCAGGGTCTTACGTAACGGCCACTTCTTCTGAGCCCAATGTTTATCCCGTGCTCGACTGCCCCACATGCATAAAAAGCATGGGTACTTAGTAAATCCGTGTTGTTGGCCAAGAAGGAAGTTCATAACTTTGAGGTTCACAGAAATGGTCCAGTTATGCTCGTGGTAACTGATCAGATTAATCATAGTCTTGGTGTCGTTATACTTTTCTTGCAAAGACAGAATAACCAATAGGAACGGTGGAATAAATGTCACCATTATGAAGTAAAACACACTTGAGACTACGCTTTGAACTGTCCAAAAATAATCTCCAGTCACGCGGATCATACGATGAAATTCCTAATTCCTGAAGGAGGCCCGAAGTTTTATTGCAATAGACAAATTGACAATTTTCATCAAAAGATTCTAAGAATGGATGTTCCCTCTTACGGAAGAATGTAATTTTTGTAGCTTGGTGGAGCAGACCTTTTTATTTCAG
The DNA here is from genome assembly GCA_003991215.1 of Morbakka virulenta. Taxonomy (NCBI): domain Eukaryota; kingdom Metazoa; phylum Cnidaria; class Cubozoa; order Carybdeida; family Carukiidae; genus Morbakka; species Morbakka virulenta. Next base: position 163,353 of record RDPX01000370.1, read on the forward strand.
CCCAGACGCTAAAATTTCAGCTGGATATTTTGATAGACCAAATTCGCGAACAAGATAATTTAGTTCTGGCTGACTAAACTGTTGAGGCGTTGATGACTTTAAGCTATCGAAATTTGGATCGTCAGAATCTGTTGCAATCTGGTGATGGGTATCGTCATTTTGTGATATACAATGTTCGTCTTCATCTACTGAGGAGAAGGTAGTGAAAACCGGAATAGGCAGCTTATCAGAGTGCGGAATAGGTCTTATTGGTGATGGAATATTGGGTTTTATGATTTGGCTTCGGGTTTTCTTTCCAATTCCTTTCGTGCTTACTAGACAAAAATAACAGTCAGACACGTGATTTTGTTGGTCTCACCAGGTCATGGGAATGCTAAGCGGTAAGCATTTGCGTTTCCCCTTCGTCCAGTAACGTAGCATTTCTTCGCAGTTATGACACATAATGTGCGGTGCCCACTTCTTGTCCTGGTCACCGAGTGTGAGTCCAAAGTAAGCTTTATAGCCGCGCCTCACAAAGATTGTAGCATTACGCCTCTGACGAGAAAGGGTAAAGTATCCACAAATATAAGAAAAGGCGTCAGGGTTGTTCACACATTGTCTCGTTGTAGCCACGATCGACTTTGAAAAAAAGTTTTCGTAGTTGACATCAAAGTCTATCTTGGTAACATAGAACAAAGTAGGCCTGGCACGAAGATAAGGTTTGTACAGGTATTTGTTGCAAAAACGTAATAGCAAGTGTAGAAGGTAAAGCTTTAAATGGATGAATTGAAAAATTCATGTTCTTGGAGAAGAAATTTAACATATTTGAAGTTTTATTTTCCTGCATGAAACGAAATAATAACTAAACCTCGCCAATGTTCTTTTGAATCTGAGGACGTTGCTACAGCTGCACATAAACGTGGAAAATTCAAACAATTCGTTGTAGTAGCTTTAAACCAAGCAGTCTTCAACTCCATGAAGATGTAAAGGTTAATGTCAAGAATTGCATTGAAGAAAATCGCAGCGACTCTTTACTACTTGACTGCATCTTACACTTTTATACAGAGTACTTATTGGGAGTGAATGAGTAATAAAAATAATATCAACTAACGCTACATTTAATTATTCCATATTTGGACAAATTACATAATTGGATATAGCGATATTTAAAAAAAATCACCCACGCTAAATTCAGGCTAGTAGAATTGTACCGTAGAGGAGCTTTCTGCAAGATAAACGTGACTAATACCGATTTTACACCACTAAGAAGGAAGCGTCATTGATAGCAGGGAAAACATCTTATTCATAGCATACATTTGATGTTCTTTGTAAACTAATCTAGAATTCCGTACGCTTGAAATCGATTCACAATATACCTACTAAGCGATGTTCTTATACAACTACATACCCATGTTAGCCCCATGATGACCCACCTAATTTCTCTATATTTTGGACACGGTATACATCAGGTTAGGAGCTTTTTGTGTCGCCTATAGGAGGTGCCTTTGTGCCAGACATGTAAAAAAGGCATCTTATAAAAACTGTCTTGGCAATAGCTTTGACACAGAATCCTCTACTAAGATCTCAAGTGCGTAAAACCCTCAAACTCTATCACCAGAGTTCTTGGAGAAGTAAGAGCCATTCGTGGAGACAGATTGAGCAATTGAGGCCCTATGGGGGTTGCTAGAAAGTAGTTTGGTTATATGTGCTTTGAAAGTAACCAGTCATTTCTTTTACAATTCAACGACGTTTCCAAGACCATTTTCGAGATTTTCCATCTAATTTTTCCAACCAGAAGTGGTTTGTCTATGCAAGAATAAATGGTTGTAGCGTCATGAAATATACCTAGCTCTAAAAGGATATAATTGGGAAGATTATTTAAACAATATTCAGACCCAAGCAAAATTCAGGCCCAATACAGAGTTCTTAAAAACAATCAACAGTAAGGAAGTAATTGTTGGATGAGCAGCCATCCAGTAAAAAACCTTAATACAGCTACCACAAAAAAGGGGGTCGTAATACGGACTGAATTTTACCAAACAAATCATGTGCATTGAGCTTCAAGATAAGACCCAAGTGCCAAACCCTCTCCAGGGCCTTTAGTATGTCAAAACATATAGTTATTGTTTCCCTACTAACATCAAGGACACAGTAAATACGTTTTGTTACAACGTGAAAGAGGTCAGCAAAAGATGTTGATGAAAGAAAACCGTAAGGATGATGAGAAAAAAACACACCAAAAGTCTTAAAACATCTAACAAGGAAGATATTGATAATAGGCTGAAAGTTTTTGCTTTGTAAGCAAAGACTAATTGGCTGATAACTATTGGATTCAGAAGGATTAACAGAATTCCTAAAGACTTGAACGACAGGTGCTACTTTCCAGCAGGAGGGCAAAGATTATTCATTCAAACTCTTGTTGAAAAGTTTAGGGACGGTAGTTGAAATTTGTTGACAAGTGTTTTCCAGTACAACAGCTGAAATGGAAACAGGATCAATGGCTTTAGATCTTGTCAAGTGGACAAAGATAGATGCAACTAAAGTAGGATTTATCTGAATTTCAATAAATTATGGGTCAGTGAATTATAAAAAGTCAGATACTCAATGGCCACAGTCATCGAGAGTAGAATAAGCTAAAAAAGTTGTGCAAAGAATTCAATTTTTCTGCAGAATGTGTAAGAGCTTACGACTCGTCAAAGAGAGAATAAAAAAATTGCTCTTTGGGAGTACTGAATTGCAGATACCCAAGACATTTGGAGCTCCAATCTTTTGGCTTATCATTAAGGTAGAAATCATAACAATCACCTCTATGGGGGCTTTATAGCTAAATAAGAAGTTCTAAGCAAAGGAAGCCTATCTATTTGCCAGAGGATATAGAAGCCTATATACTACTAACTCTTTTTACTAAGACACCATATCTAGGTGTGTTTAAAATTAGAGCTTCCCTTGTCCTATATGAGCTGCTTACTTAGGCTGAAGAGTCTAATATACCCACAATAACTGATTTAAGGTTATCAGTGACCCATCTCTCTTTTTCTTCTGTCAGTAGTAACATTTTCGCTGGACTTAAAGACTAAATCCTACTTAAAGACCAGAAGCTGAACTTAGGTATCCGAGATTGTTGGAGAAACACACCATAGACAGTACTTAATAGATAGTAAGAGGAGCTATCCCTAATACTACCAGCTGTCATAACCTTGAAATTAACCGTGGTATTGAGTCAGTAGAATACTTGTTAAAACCGAACCCCGGCTTATCATCCTGGTTTGGTTCGCTTAGTTACCCATTCAACAAGAGCGCTGGGATGTAAAAGTCTTAAAGAAGACATAGACTTTCCATTTATGAATTACGCTGATGTACACTCAATCACTAGCATTGCACAGGACCTTACAGATGAAAGTTTAAAAACAACATAAGAGCTCTTCTCAAATGTCAGGGGAAATTCTATTCGTACACTTGATGGTTCCTCATAACTGATAAAAACTATAGCTTGTGGCTATTTTTCATCCAAGATTCCTACACTGAGACAATGTAACATTAGCAACATTCATTTAAGTAAACCTTAATATTTTCAATATTTATCCAAAGAAATCTGAAGATTTGTGCACCCAAGGAGACAAATGACTTAAAAACATTGATTTCTTTTTATTCAAGGAATTACATGACCGTTTACGTTTTTAAAAGCTCCTCACAACGTCTGAGGTCATCATTAAGACATATTAAAAGTCAGATTTGTAAATTTTTTCACATAAAAGTTGAACAAAACATCTATCCAATGGAATAAGGAAGCGAGCTTCTGAATACGTGTGACTAGAAAGTCCGCTACGGTCCAAGCACAAACGTGCTGTGTAAGTAACAACACCAATGTTCCAGTTGACACCTTGTTGGGGGACACAATTCTGCTTCAAGAATTAACACCACTGTGTGAAGTAAAGTTATTAATTATTGGCACATCAAAGAATATTACAACTTCCACAATCATCGAAAAATATATCGAGCAGCAGTGTTTCTTGATAAAATGTTAAGTGGAAGTCTCATAAAGGTGAAACTATAGAAAACTGCACCCTCTTGTAGAGAATAGATGCCGTAAAATATGTTGGATACCGTTGACTTTTGAGGGGGGGCGTTTATTAGAGGAAGGCGTTTATTACAAAAATTAAAAAATCTCTTTCATCATGTTAAGCACAAGTACTGAAATCAAATACCAAACACAAAATCATCCTCGTCTTCATCTTGGTCGAGAAGATTGAACGGCTGATTCGCATCTTCAATATCCGAATCTGCCGGGTCCATAACTAATGAGTTGACATCCAGCTCTTTGTCATGGAGCAACACATTTTGATCTCTTAAAAGGGCTCCCCAAGTGGAGCACGGTTGATTTTCCTTAAAACAATGGATCTTGCCGTATTCACTGTCTTGAAATTAACTCCACATCCTTGGAATGACTCGATGCTAAGATCTTTCTTTATCATTTGCCACTACTCGGTGCTGGCTTTATGTTCTCTGCTTCAGTATACTGGTGTACGCCGTTTGCTAACCACTCGTCATACATATCTGCAATATACCCTTTAAAGGGTTTGTTACAATATACATAGGGGGTATAAATGTATTTTGTGCAGCCACCTGGAATCAATGCACTTTCGACTTTCATTCCTTTTAAAGTGCATTTGACTTCTTCTGTTAGATGAGCTTCAAATGTATCCCATGCAAGAAGTCTCTTACGAAAAGAAAACGACCCAACAACCTCTTAACACCACTGTATCGTAAGTTGTTCGTTCATCCAACCAGTTGGTGATAATGTTACAACGCATTTCGATCCGAACTCCTTATTCAATGCACTAGACTCTCGTTTAACACCAGCAAAAACAATGAATGGCTTTAGCGTGGAGCCGTCTGCTTTTGCAGCAAGGTAGACACTAATCCGAACCTTCTCATGACCAGTGGTTTTGATGATAACTCCCTTTTGACCGGTATTGTTCACGATTGTGCTGCTTACTATGTTCGCCCAAACGGGTGTTTCGTCCATCGCAATGATATTTGGTGGACCGAAATCATCTTTCATTCCAAGTCGACTGAAATAAATCACAAATGCTACCAACTTATGGATCAGTTGTGAGAGGGTTTTTTTGAGCAGTTGTTAGCCGTCTGTAAAATAAATAAAAAAAATAGGTAAGCAACGTTATTTTGCTGTCTTATCTAAACTAGTCATTCACTCTGTAGAGTTTGAACCAAAATGATTCAAATATATAAGATCTACAGCCATCCAAACATGTTCAGTCAAGAAAATGTCTTTCAAAAAAAAAATTACAGTCATTCATTTTTTGTGGAATGTTGTAGCCTATTTATACATTTGGGTAACGGTAACCAAGATAAAGGGTTAATGGAAGAGGAAAAGAAAAATTACCTGCAGAAAAGATGATTTCTTTTCAAAAATGTCTGCAACCATCCACGACGTGCAACAAAGGAATTCTTCAAAACTTCATTTTAACCGCACAACTCGTCAAATCTCGACTTTGCCTTGAACTTTATCAGCTTTCGAGAAACTCGCAGCATATTGGTATGTCTTTCGAAAATCCACGAGAAGAACTCCTCCTACAGCTGTTAATCGGTTAATTTTTATACCACCACCATCCAGCTTTTGGTGTTTGTCCTTCGTAACAAAAATCTTTCCTGTGTCCTGACGACATTCTCGCACTCTCTTTACCTCAATGCTGAATTTCGATCCTGCACTCCTATTTGAATTTTTTTTTCTGCAAAGTTTATGACTTTTCAAAATCCATTGAATACGACTTTGGTTTTTCACCTTTATGTGATGTCACTTGAGAGGAGGATACAAGCTCGTCAATCTTTCTCATTCGTAAGAGTAGAAAGAACGTACAATGGATGAAAACATGAAAACTACAATTCGAATGTTTTGCCATATGATTCGAATCTTTTGTTGATTCATTTTGTACAGTACTGGATGTTTTGAGATTCAGGCTCGACAACAGGGCGTGAAATATTTTTAAAGTATGGCTAGAATCGAGTCTTTTGGTCAATATCAGCTTCTCCAACACAACAAGAGACAACAGAGAGCAGGCTTTGGAATATTATAAATTTTCGATTGAAATCTGTAAGGGAAGGGAAAACGGTGAAAGTGATGTTTGGACATGCTCCATTGGAACTGTCAAGCCTTCTTTATCATTTTCTGAATTCAGATTAGAAACACTTTATACCTGTTACTGTTACCGGAAAACGAAAACGTGAAATTGGTTTAGTTGTTCTGGAAAAATATGATTGTCATACAAGTGACAAACGGACCTCCTCAGTTTTAGACGAAGAATTAAAGAACTGAAGACTAAATACAAAACTTTAGAAATTCATCATCAAAAGACACATGTTTATAGAAAGTTTCACATGTTTATAGAAAGTTTTTTGCTAAAATCAAAACACCCACCCACTTTTGGAAGGAAAACTACAAATAATGAAAAGTAATGTTAGTGTTTATCCACTGAGGTGAAAGAAATGGACAAGCACTCGCGTCGCAGTGACAAAGATAGAAGTAAAGGAAATGAACAAACAAGTTAAGAGAAAATGTTTAATCAAACCTTTACATATCGCTTTGATCTTGACATCTGCTTGATTATAACAACTTTTTAAATATGCAGTTTGTTTGTTCATAGGAATATATATATATATGTGTATATATATATATATATATATATATATATATATATATATATAAGATAAGATAAAACACGAAAAATAAGAACTGTGATTGCAACTAATAGTTTCACGATATTTCGATTATCAGGCAATAATGCTACAAATACAATACATGTTTTTTTATAAACAAATAAAGTAGGCGGCTCATCAAAAATAATAAAAAAAATTACAGGTGGTAACGTATTACAAGGTGTTAATGTTCTTGGAAAGGAAGAAAGAAAGGAAGTCCCATGTGGATACGGTTTAAGATTACTAAAGAGTGATTTATTTTCAAATTGGGTAGATATTACACAAATATTACACAATTATATATATATATATATATATATATATATATATATACTCAATCTCTCTCTCTCTATATATATATGTATATATCAGCGCTCTATACCCTATTTCTCTTATTGGTGTTATTGGTATATCAAAAACATGTCAAGACAATCACGTTCATTTACTAAATTGCCGTATTTTTTCATTTTAATCTCATGTTGCACTTGATGAGCAAGTTTCAGAGGTGCTCTCTTATGATATTAGAACTGTGTGGATATCAAAATTTATTCTCTTAATTTAAAAGAGGTAGAAGAATATAAATCACAAAATAAATTTTTTTGCAGCCATTACAATAAAATACAAAATATACATGCTACTTTTCTTCACATTATTGTGCTGTTTCTGACCCAACAAGTCAAGGATTTCCATTAATACTTTTTGCACCTTTGACATGAATTTATATTTGTCATTAATTGTGTCGTTCAATTTTTATCATTCCAGTCAAAAATTCACAACAATTTAACTATTAGAATAATGAAACTCCAATGCTTTTCTTTCAAAAAAGGACTTTACGTTCTCTTCACATTTACATAAACATTTCATACATCCAAAAGGCACATTTTGAGTACACACGAAACTATTCAAGAAGAGGAAATGGCCACTCTAAAAACAGAATGTATTAGAAGAGAACACTGATGAAATACAGATAACAACAGTGTGCTTCACAGATTTCTAGATAAGTTGGCCTCTGACAATGAACAAGCCTCGTTAAAGAAAGGATATTGGTCTCAAGCCCTTGCAAAAATATTAATTCAATATGGACAAGCATTGTAAAGAGATAGGATTGAAACAAATGAAACTCATTGTTCTTTTAGGATTGGCATTTTTCAAGGAATCCCAGTAACAAAAAAATGTAGAGCAAAGAAAAATAAGAAAATATCTATAATATTTAGAAAACTTCTCTGAGGTAGTTTTGATTCCATGGTATTGATCTCTTTCGATTCAACGATTTTTATATACAATTTTAATAAACTTTAAATAGGGAGAAACGTTGCAAGACCTGTGCTACAGTGACATCATGCAGTCTACTTTTAAAAGATATATATATATATATATATATATACACGCTTTTGTTTTTATAAGAACCAGTAAAATCCGACTTGAGCCTCGCTGTTCTTATTTTTTTATCGATTTTCAGCCTTATTTGTTCTTATTTTGTTCTTAAGAAATATCTTGTATAAGAACAAAATTTCAACTTCCAGGCTCATT
>RDPX01000370.1:176414-206920 GCA_003991215.1 Morbakka virulenta
AGAGAGAGAGAGAGAGAGAGAGTAATATTAGTAAAGTGTACCAATGTTCACTGAGAGTGCTCAATGTTTCCAGAGCGTTTATAAATCCAGTAAAGCATACAAAATAGCTAGACAAATTTAGCAGTTTGAAGATTGTTAAGAAAACATGAAACTAGTAGTAACTGCTAAATTTGTCTAGTTATTTTGTATGCTTTACTGGATTTATATATATATATATATATATATATACATAAATAGAGTTTGTCAAAATTTCGTCTTACTAATAAGTGAAAATATACAGTATGTCTGAAAATTGGCTTCAGTACATGTCGTTCAAAATTTTCCCCTCTATCATCTAACGCATTTTTCTAACCAAGATTTTGAGAGACAAATAATTGAAAAAACAGAACTTTACCAAGTTTCTAAGCTGAGCAAAACCAAATTACTATTTTCTCGGTAATACTCTCTAAATTTTTCAAAATATTTTACTTACACAAACTGATAAGAGAGGAATCAATAGGTTTCTTGTTTTAAATGAAAGCTGAGCATTCCAATATTCTTTTGAAAAGAAAGTGTCACGCTGTCAGATTGATTAGCCAGAATAGTTTTGAGTTAATCCTCGATGCAAAGATAAACAAATCAATACTTGAACAACCACAAATCTTTTCCTTTTGTGGTTGTAGTTGAAAGTTTTTAGTCGGTAATCTGTAAATTACGTCGTTGTTTTAATAGATTTCGTTATATTATGTTTGAATAAATGTGAAACCTGTACAAACCAAGAAACCTTAACAGCTGATAATCTAAAGCGTAAAGGAATGTTTGTTAAGAAAACATAAGCCATTTTTTCAAAAATCATGCATAAGCTTCCTATAGGAAATTTCTAAGAAACGGGGGCATGCGTGTAATCTGAAATGTTTTATTATGCACTTAAACATTTGAAGATAAAGTAGATCTTAACATCAATGCTCTCTTAACTTGAAAGTCCTTTTTTTGGGACTTGATCCAACTCATCCCCCAGAATATCAGACTTGGCGCTGTTCTGTCACGTTATTAAATTGCATTTCTACGAAATTTTGATTTTAAGGGCATGCATTCATAAAGTAAAAGACCTATTAGTTCGAATTTTCACCAATGCGCTCTTTTAATAATTCGAACAAATATTTAATATTCAAACCATTCTCTAATACTCTTCTATTAGCCATATTCATTGTTATAAGGTCCTTTAATTACTTTATTTATTTAATTTTATTTGCAACAACTTTGTTGTTCTTATCTGAAAAAGATGGTTAGGTTACTTGAACTCTATGTTTTTAGCTGAAAAAAGATCTTTCTTCAGAAAAAGCATCCTTACACATTCACAAATCAAAGAATCATGGTTGTTGCTTATGGTATATATGCAATAGTTCGAAACATTTTCTAACTTGGTTTATTACTTCCCTTAAAATTTAAATATTGAGTAATATTTTCATTGCAAAATAGTTTGGAAATTTTTTTTACAAAGCTATAAAAAGAAAAAATTAATCTTTAATCATTATTCTTTTCTATATTTTAGGTTCCCTTATATGAATATAACAGTAGGTATTACTTTAGAAGTATATTATGGTACTCTGTGATAATTATAAATGAACAAAGAAATATTTTATTGGTGTAAGCATTTCTTTATTTAAACTATATCTAAGCATATTGCTCTTCTCCATGTGCCTGATAACTTCTCGTTTATATTTTTTCAAACTATTCTCTCGAATATTTTTATCGTATCCAATGATATTTGGATTGGATATTTGTAAGCGAACTATTAAGATGTAAGATACAACTTACGTAAATACATTCATTAGCCATCATTATATCTAGCATTTTTCTGTCCTTTTCCCTTTTAAAATATAAAACGTGAAAAAGACGTCTGATCGGTTATCGATACAAGATTATGCTTCAAGCAATGTTCGAAAAATGATATGAAAGGAAAACTTTTCCTGAAGAGACAGTTAAAGTCACAAGATGCTCTTCAAAGAGACAAACATTTTGTATTACGATAAATCTAAACAAAGAATTGTCTGTGAAGTTTTTGATCATGTCTTTTATGAAATTTAACTCTGTTTAGTTCTGTTTCAAATATAAAGAAGTAGTATCAACAACACATTATTGTCAGTAGAACCTCTATCTCCTTTAATTCGAAGTGAAAGATTTGGTGTAATGCTTAATATGTATCATAAAATATATGTAATATATCTCAGGGAGAGAAACAATGCTAACCCGACACTTAAATGGCCGATTGTCAAACAAGTGAGAAGCTATACAAACAGTTCACAGAACCACCTCCTTTGTTGGAAAGAAAAGTTCCATACTTCCTTCTACTCAAAGATCAAAGAATTCCAAGACAAATTGATTTCAATTGTATTCAGCTGATGTCTGTAAGACCACGAAACTCAAGAGTCCTAAAATAACAGTCTAGTTTCTTTCTGTTATATATATATATATATATATATATATAGTATGTCTTTACAACTTTCTTTATTTTCCATGAATAAGGAAAACACGCTGATGAAGAATGCTGATGATTAGAAAATTATAATGGGTGCTATGATGGGTGAAAATTAGATTTCCGACTCTATTCTTACATGAACTGAAATTTGGAAAGGTGACAGAATATTCCAATAAAAATGACTGTGCATTCTGTAAAATATACCGAGGCCAACTCTTTGTTTTATTTTAAGTAATACCTGTTTTTTTCAAATTTTCAGGTGTTCTTTCAATGTTCTTGAATAGTTTCGGTTCAATATCTTTGATGTTAGGAGTTACTACTCTTAGGGCCTATTAGTGAAAAAACAATAAAAGAGTGACAATTAACGAAAAGATATTTGTTTTTCATCTTATATTACTTAAGGTAAGCAATATTGTTATGGAATGCTGTTTTGAAACCAGGTGTGTTTGCATTTTACAGCCATGCGGTAAAAAATATTTGCTACCTTTCGAACAAACGCTGGAATTCAGCTATCTAATTAGATAAAGTTAGAAAGGAAAAAACAATATAGTTAGAATTTATGCTTTCAGAAAATATTTTACCGCAGACTTGACGTTCCTCAATCCATTGTGTTTTTATCTCTATTGATGAGGATGGATTAGTTTTGTCGATGGCTTTGTTTCATTCGTGCCTCTCTAATAAAAATCATGTTATAGAGATGTCATGGTATGCGTTCTTTGAAGAAAAATCTTATCTTGATATCTAAGAGCACGTGAAACCAAAATCTCTGTTTCATTATGACACTCAGCTCCACGAGTTCAGTCTGGGGGTACAGATTGATTGGTAATTTCTTACATTAGAGTTAAAATATAGCCTGGCTCTTTGAAAGAAAATCGTTAGACAAAAACTAGGGATTAAATAACAGCTACAATCTATTACTATGTTCATGAAATGTTCTCAGGTTTATTTTCTTAGAAAAAAATGATAAAAAATTAGGAAAAAAAGATATTAGGAGCTATCAAACACAATCAATACGATAGTCTCTTAATTAGTAGCTACTTCCATTGCCTGTGTGGTCAACTTTATTTATTACACAGAAATACAGGGACTATAAATATTTATAAGCAGGAGTAAAACAATCTTCACAACACAAAACTTTGATGGCTCAAACTGTCAAACTGAAAAATAAAGAAAAAACAGAGTGAAACAAAAGAAAATAACATGGAAAGTAATTTGATTAAAAGTAGTTTGAAAATTACATGTTTTATAATATATATTTAATATCTATTAATATATATTTTAATATAATATAATATAATATAATATAATATAATATAATATAATATAATATAATATAATATAATATAATATAATATAATATAATATAATATAATATAATATAATATAATATAATATAATATAATATAATATAATATAATATAATATAATATAATATAATATAATATAATATAATATAATATAATATAATATAATATAATATAATATAATATAATATAATATAATATAATATAATATAATATAATATAATATAATATAATATAATATAATATAATATAATATAATATAATATAATATAATATAATATAATATAATATAATATAATATAATATAATATAATATAATATAATATAATATAATATAATATAATATAATATAATATAATATAATATAATATAATATAATATAATATAATATAATATAATATAATATAATATAATATAATATAATATAATATAATATAATATAATGTAATATAATACAATACAATATAATATTTATATAATATAATTGGCGTCGGAATAAAAATTACCAAATACATGTATTGTCTTATTTTTTATTTAATATGTTGATAACAATTAACATATTACTGCACACATAAAAAAATTTGGGCAATAGTCTGCTATTACAGGTAAACTAATCCTGTCTTCATACAAAAACTGTACAAGACGTTGTATATCAAAATATTACAGAAAAATTTTTCCATGTAGGAGATAAAAAATAGTTGAACATTTTTTGTTGTTGCTTATTTTAGTTTTGAATATTGTTCATTCTCCTTTTACTAATGAATTACTTTATTTCATAGTAATATTAATATTGTTAGTAGTAATAGTAGAACCAAAATTGGGAATATCAGGTTGTCATTCGGCTGGCCTGATGGCGCACTTTTATCATGAAATCTGTTTCCTGCTAGTCTGCAATTTATTATATTAGTAAACTCCCGGTGATTCTTCTATGCGCCTACTAAACGATATCAACTTCAAATTTGATGATTTATTTAAGAACGAGTACAAAATAGTTTTCCTTTCCATGTAATAACTTGTCTGATGATATATTTGAAAAAACGATGTTGGTCAAATACCGTTTTTCTTTTCCTTTGCATTCCCGGCTTCTTTTTCAGAAGGTAAATTTTTGATTATGCCTTTTTCTTAAAACATTGTACTACTATTGGAGAGAGCAATAGAATTGAAGTATCGAGGTTAGGCTACTTTTGTGAAAGTGACATCTCCATTAACATTTGTAGAGATGCTTTGTTATCTCTAGCACTGAAATCAACATGAATGAACAAGGCCCCTGTGATATATGTAAACTTTAACAATTTTTAGTTTCACAATGTGAAGCTTTCTGATGCTGCTGCAGTTGACAGGAAATGACAATAGATGAGGAGTCTCAGTACCAGATTGATATTCACTGGTCGATTGTTTGTCAAGAAGTACCCTTTTGAATTTTGATACTATCCTGTTGATAAAGAAAGGATCAAACACTGTTGGAACCACTCTTTTATCTACACGAGGTGTTGACCTGGTTTTTTACTGCTAAAAAAGAAGTCACTTCCTCTCTTTTTCGCAACTTTGCACGCGTCCTCTTCATCTGTCGTGGTGTAGTCCCACATTTTCCTAGACGCTCCAAGTCGTTTTTGAATTATATTTCCACTCCGACAAGTTTGATTTAATAGGAAATACCCAGAATCAAGAAAACAAAGAAAAATGATCAAAATTGAATTACAATTGAGATATTTTAATAACTTGAGTACCCCCTCAATATATTAGTACCAAAATAGCTTTTGTCAGGTAAAATCATAGAGATTTGACTATCTCAATGGATAAAATAGCTCCTAAAAACTACCCAAAAGCATTCTTCTCTATCTTTTTTTTCGATTCTCGTATTTACGGTTTTCCTTTTTTTTACTTCTTTTATCCTAAGCGTGGCTTGGAGCGAAAAAATTGAAAAAAACTTTAGCGCAAAGGGTTACCTGCCTCAATTAATCTTTTTAATTTTTTGATTTTCTCCTCTCCCCAAATTTATCTTCGAAAACATGTACAAACTCAATAGGATGCTATTTACAACAGATAAACAAATCAAACGTAATAATTTGAAGGACGTCACTGTTGTTCGTACCTTGAAACTCTTGTATGGTAATCTGTAAACGTAACCTCTAGGCCACTACTGCACCTTGCTGTTTGATCTATTTGTACCTTCCCAGAAGCAAATCAATGTTAGTCCGATGCTAATGCTTTGTACAAGAGAAAGATGCCTTCTATATTTATTTCCAAACGTGTTCCGTTTTATGACTTGATATTAATTGATGGGCACACCACTGGGCCTAGTCTTGAGGCTTATAGCCCGTGAAACTAGAGTGGAAGACTCCTTTCCCCCTAAGGATTTGGGGTCAGTCTTAAAGCAAGGCTCTGAAGAGAAGGTAGAGTCCAACGCTAAAAAGCGAGAGACCACTGGTAGATAATTAGTATAAACACTAGCAGAAGTGACGCTTGCTACATTAAAACAAGCTTCGGAAAGCTACTTCAGTATAATGCTAAGAATACTTGATTCAATTGGTGCGAAAGAAGTTTAGAAGCTAGTAACAACTGAATCGGTTACGTGGTTGTGCCAAACGAATGAAGAGATATTGCTTGCAAGATGGACATCCGGATAAAATCATAAAAAATATAAGAGATAAAAATCAAAGCCTGAAATGTAAGAACAACGCTAGGGGAGGGCAAGCTGTAAAATTCAAGGGAGAAATAAAAAGAAAGGGTCAAACTACGTTAGTAATAATCAGGTTTGATGGAAGGAAGGAGACAAGAGCCTAAAAGAGATTGCCTTGTTGCTGGTAAAGACCAAAACAAAAAGTGCCATCAGTATGGTAACGAAGAAGTGATTGGCCCATGTTAGGTAAATCCAAAGGAGAGCTGCTAGAAGTAATAGTGATAATAGTTTACATGCCAACATCAGCCTACAATGATGAAGAAGTAGATATCGTATATTACCAAAATAACGAGTTCCTAGAGATAAAAAAGTAATAAATGTTTCTCACCATAATCAGCGACTTTAATACGTAATTGGTTGAATGCCAGCAACAAAACATAGTTAGACCATATAGCTTGGGAAAGAAGAAGGAAAAGTGGAAGTAACGTAATATAATTATGGCCAAGAAAGGATCTGATTGTGATAAAAACATGGCTTCAACATCACAATGGTATGTATGTAAACGATTTAAAAACAGAGAAAGATTTTTTTATATATAACATCAATTTTTCCCAGTAACTGGGGACTGTGAGGGTACTCTTCGTAAAGAGTTTATTTGGCAAGTCAAGAATTTCTTGGCCGAATGCCCTTCCTGACCTCAACCAATGACCTTTTATTTTGTAAAGTTCAAGAGTCTTTTAGCCCGCTCGGGAAATCGAACCAGGAACCTGTTGGTTAAGGTGCAGCAAGACTAACTATTAAGCAACGGAAAAGGTAAATGGGATTATATTCGAACTAATAACTTTGATAGGAAAAAGGAAAGTGAGAATTGGTAGCAATGAACAACAACATTTACGAGAATGGGGGAAAACCACCCGGTTTCCTGACAAGCGTTCGGATTTTATTTCACCATTACTTTACTTGGATCTGCTGATTATCTTGCTCACATTGTGGTAACTTCTTTCTTTGCAAAGACTTGAGAGTTCAAATTAAAGATCTACAATTCTGTTCTAAATTCTGCATAGTTGATGCTTTCCAAGTAATTCTTTATTAAATAACAGTGGTGTTTCTTTGCTGCTATTTCCTTTGCAAATCCATTATATTTAGGAATCGAACATAATCAAAGGTTTGTTGCAACTATTTGTTGTGGGCTTGATAAACTTAAAGGCCCTGGCCTACATTGAAATCAGGAAATTGCCTTGAAGTAATGTGCTACTAAAACATCTTCTTCTCCATGTTTTTGTGATGCTTCTAGGGTTGTCCTTGTCTTCAAGCATTCAAATGACCATCTGAACCTGGAAATTACTAATCAGTTGTGGCTTTTTTCCCCAAAGCTTCACATACAGTCACCCACCTTCTGTTGACTCTGGGACCAATCTATTTATGATAGGCTGTCTACCTTGCAAGTTAGAAATCAAGGATAAGATCAGGAACAAGCTAGCATTGATACCAGGCCTGAGGTGAAGTTTGTCAACTACGTTGCCTTTTTCCCTTTTTCATCCTTTTTCTTATTTTTTGGTAGACTTTCTTGTACTTTTTCGCCCTCTCTGTTTCCTTCTTCTTCTTCTTCTTCTTCTTCAGTTACCTCCGTTTGTCACACATATCAAGAATATTAGGTATGACCTAGAGCTTTTTCGTTGGACAATGTTTGCCAAGGATTTCACTAGCAGATTTGATCGCTGCTTAGCTCAAGGTGTCAGTTAACGAGTCTAGATCTGTGTCATCTGCTTTGAGGATTAGAAATGGGGAAAATTTTTCTCCTGTCATTGCTTGGAAGGCTGTTGCTACCTCAGGATCGTTCAGCTTGTTGAGGTCAAACTTGATCCTTGTGCTGCCTCGTTTTTTGACCTTCTTAAGGTGGAGTCTAAAGGTCATCATCACTAGCTCGTAGTAACTTCCAACTTCGACTCCTGGAAGGCTCTGGGTACTGGCAATGTTGACATTAGACTGGAAGAGCCGTTTTACCATGATGTAATCTATCTGGTTTTAGTATTTTTCACCTGGGCTGCGCCACGTCCAACTTCTGGATGCTTTGTCCTAGCCAAAGGTGCCTACCAGTTTCAGGTGGTTTAACTGGCGAATGCCAAGAGTCTCAAGCCTCTTTGTTTTTTCTCGGTGTTTCAGTATTGTCCACATGTGCCCGTCCAGTTTTCGCAGGCGTCTTCCTCAATCTTGGCATTCCAGTCGCCTTGTACAACACTGATGTCTTTCTTTGGATACCGGTCCAGGACTTCTTGCATTTGCTCATAGAAGTCTTCTACCTCGTCGTTATTGTGCTCTGACATTGAGACATACGCCTGTATGGTGGAGATATTGAATGGTATAGTAGATATAAGGTTATAAGCCAACTGAAAATTGGCTAAAAGCCTATTGTACTGTTCACATTGTTAAAATTACCATGTGTACTTGTTTGACTAGGACTTCTTTGGGATTTGAGACTTTGTCCTGATCAGTAACAGAAGGAAGAATTGAGATGAGATTGGGTGTAGATAATATTGCAAAGGGGCCGGAAGAGGGATAAAAAACCCCAGTACTGCTGGAAATTCTGAGGGCAATTGTTAAAAATAAGTTCCACTTGTAAGAAACGAAATGCTGAAAATTGAACTGTGTGGGGGACGTAGATGTCAAATTTGTTTTTGAGCAGATCATATAAAGAAGACCAGTATCTGTATATTTTTCTTTTTTAAGTTACATATTTCAGCTATCCACAAGAACATGGTTCCAAGAGCAATTCACCGAGCAACAAGATGACACACTTAAACCATTCTCAGGGGACCCAAGACCTCTCTCCAAACCCATCACAGAGGAGGAAACTAAAAACGCCATATCAGTCCTGAAGAATGGACGAGCAGCTGGCCCTGAAATCATCAACAGTGATCTCTTAAAAGAAGCAAAGGACATGATCTCGAGACATATTGTGAAGATCATCAGCTGAATTCAGTACATCCATCGGCTCATTCCAACGCGATAGTCTCTCTCCAGTACTCTTCACCTGCTACTTAGCCACAGCATTGCAATCAGTGCTTGCTCTCTCTACAAGATCCAATCAATCCATCTCGGACACAGGCATGCCACTAGGGATGGAATACACTGACGATGTTGATTTCCTTGATGAAGAAAGAGCTCCACTAAACAGAATACAAGACATCTTCAAAACCATCCTAGAGCAGCACAATCTATTCATGAACGAGTCCAAAACCGAACACACTTACGTCTACCTCGCTGAGAAGTCACGAAAGGATGAAGATGACAAAGGAAATGCAAGACCCTAGGCTCTCTACTCTGCAGCAACGAAGACATCAAATCTCGCTGCACCCTAGGAAACATCGCCTTTCAATCCTATTGGAAGATCTGGAGTCGGTCAAAAATTTCAGTACAAAAGAAACTCCGACTGTACGAAGTATATTGCACCTCCATCATGCTATACAACTGCAGGAGCTGGGCTACAACGACGGAAAATGCAAAGAAACTTGATGTATGCCACTCCAAGCACCTTCCTATCATCACAGGACGTAGATGGCCACACAGTCTCATTTCCAACTAGGCACTTTACACAACCTGCAAATGTGAGCCACTCACCAACAGGATAATCCGACAACGCTGGCCCATGCTAGGTCACATCCTTCGTATCAAGAAACAGACACCTGCAACACAAGCTCTGGAGTTTGCAATTAATGGAAGCAAAAAGTACCAGTCTTGGCGTGGCAGACACTGCTCAAACCTACTGGAAACAGTCTGTGGAGACATCAAACGAGCTGGCCTCGGGATCTGACACACACCCAAACACCTGAACCGCCTAAGACGCTTGGCCAAAGACAAGGTCTCTTTGAATGCCTATCAAGAAGGACTTATTGTTGACTCAGAATGTCACCAGACTACTGAACCGGCAGAAACAGTATTATGATGAGGATGATATAGAATACATATTTTTGACTCATTAATTCATTTTATTACCATCATTTACATCTCTTAGAATAAAAGTGAATAAATTTCAGATCAATGCAAAATAGCTGGGTGGAACATTCTTATCTAAACTGTCCCTCTTTTTGTTTAATATCTACAAAGACATTATTATTAATTAAAAACCAACCCTTTAAGTAGCTGTTGTTTTCCAGTTAGATTTCAAACTTGATAGTAATTCGAGCCATAGAAACTCATATTAACTATATGTGCACCAGATAAGGTCCTCTGTTTTTCTAGATTCCATTCATGTCATTCCTTACAGAAAACAACGCTCTTTGCATCACTTCAGTATTGTCTCAAGCCAATAATGTATCTCTTGAATCTTATACTTTTCTTTGTTCTTGTGCATAGTACCAGCAATGAATTAGGTAAGTAGTTTTTACACATGGGGTAAACTTTATATTCCCAAAGATAGTTAAGTAAGTCACTTTTTTCTGCCTTTTTCTAACAAAGCTATTTTCTTTTTGTTTCTCAATTGAGGTACTTTACGGGAATGCTAATACTACTGGAAATCTTAAACAATTCTAGATATATTAAAAATGAAATTCCCAAGGGAACATTCCTGCAGTCCACTATATTCTGGTAATTTAAAACTTGCTCTCTTGAGTTTTACAGGAACCTTTTCAGGACCGATTTTCATAACATTTTCAAAACATTTTCAAAACTTATGCATTCCCTGACTTACTTTTTAATATTCGTAAGGTTTCTTCAAATCCTTCAAATAATTTGTACTACCAATGTGATAAACTGAATCTCGCAATATTCCACTCCAAAATATTAAGTTCTTGTTAGTCCTAGCTAGCTATCAGGCACACATATTACTTTCAAGGTCATAAGTTACGTTTTAAAAGTTTTTTGTTTTGCTTGGAACATTCTATTAAATTTACTTTTTCAGTTATTTTATCTATCTTGTTGCTAGCTATCTGCATTCTTAGCTACAGCTTTCCATATTTTTTTGTTCTTCGTCGATCACCACTTCAGATAGAGACTCCCGAAACAACTACTTGTAACCTTTGTAACAATTTATTTCCCTTCTAAATCATAGGCAAGGTAAACACATTCTACTTCCCTTCTTTTCTAATGCTTAATAAACTTGGGGTGTTTTCTAATTTTTAACTTCTTAACATATGAATCTTTTTTTCCATAAAAGTGATTTGCTTTTTCAGGGATGAATATGAAGATAATGTACAGTAACCTTATTCTTTGAATTTTATTGACACTAATACAGTATGATTGAAAATACAGTGGACTCTCCATAACTCGAAACCCTATAACTCGAAAAGCTCCTTAACTCAAACAAAATCGTAGGCACCGTGAAAATTCCTTAATAAACTCATAATAATCAACTCTCTACTACTCGAATTTCTATAACTCGAAAATCTCCTTAACTCGAACAATATTTTTGGTCCCATGAAGGCAAATTAGGCTATTTTCAATCTCCATAACTCGAACAACCTGAAAATTGACAAATATTTCAGACTTCTTTCTGATTCGAATATTTCCCGCGTGTGTTCGGCCCCTTAGATCATTCGAACGAAAACATTCGAACGCGTCGTTCGAATGCCACAAGTGGTGTGGTGTGTTTATAAATAACTTCTTGTTTTGAAGTTTTCATTCTCATGAATAAAAATGGCGTCTGTGGTAACAGGGAAAAAACATCGAGTAGATAATAAGCCGTGTAAAATAAAGTATAATGCTCTTAAGGAGTAGAAGGAAGAAGAACAAGGATAAGATATTTAAACAATTTAATGAAGGCAATATTAGCAAAAGAGCCAAGCCAGAAAAATATGAACAAGTAAATAAAGCTGCTCACAAATGGTTGCTCATGTTACGAAGTGAAAATATCCCAATCAGTGGACCGATGCTAAAGGAAAAAGCCATGGAATTTGCTAAAGAATTGGGTGATGTGTCCTTTCAAGCTTCAGATGGATGGCTATCAAAGTGGAAAAGCAGGTTAGTTTTCAAAACATTTTTTATTTCTATTTTAAGAAAGTTTAACAAGTTTTACAAAAGTTTCGGCAGTTGTTCTTCCAAAATAGCAAGAGACTTTTTATTGTCCGATGAAAGGAAAATCTTGCATGGAACCTTCATACCTAGACCATCACCAGCATTAATGGCCTTCCCAGTAACTTCAATTATGCAACCATTGGTAGGGTCATTCTTTAGAAAGTAAAATATGACTTTGGCAAAGCGTCCTGATTTCCCCAGTGGTAAATGACCAATAACTTCTTTACCTTTCCTGACAGTTACTGCATACTTGTCCATTTTATTTTCAGGCTCCATGATACAATGAAATTCATTTCCGACTGAAGGCTCCCATTTGTTTTTATAAATGTGATAGCCTAAGACAAAAGCGTCAATTTCATAAGAAATGAGCTTTATGATTGGAATCGCCTCACTAGAAAGAATGTCTTCAATTTTCACTTTGACTTCCATCCTTTTATCACCCTTTGTTGTTGCTCTGATATTTTGACGAGAATAGTTCATAAAGAAAATCGAATAGTTTCCATTCGAAACTCTCAAAGTGACGTTTCCTTAATCCCTGTTTACACTATATTTTTCGATATCTTTTAGGTATGGCATATCCTTTAAAACGATCGCTGGTGAATCAAAGTCAGTCACTGAGGAAATGACGGCACCATGGGCTGAAACAACATTGCCAACAATCCTATCCCGCTATCCTTTGGAAATCATATTTAATGCGGATTTATTCGGATTATTTTACCAATGTCTGCCAAACAAAACCTTACACCTAAAAGGAGAAAAGTGCTCTGGAGGTAAGCACAGTAAAGTGAGACTAACTGGTTTAGCTGCTGGAAATGCTTGTGGGGAACGGTTACCAATGTTCGTCATCGGAAAATCTGTCAAGCCTCGTTCTTTTAAAGGTGTTAAAACAATACCGTGTCTATATCGTGCTCAGAACAAGAGTTGGATGTCTGGAGATCTCTTCGAGGAGTGGGTGCGTGAGCTTGATCGGAAATTTGCAGTTTCAAAGCGAAAAATTGCTTTGATAGTCGACAATTGCCCTGCACATCCGCACATTGAGAATCTAGAATTGGTCTTTTTGCCCCCTAACACCACATCACACACCCAGCCTATGGATCAAGAAATAATCCGAGCTCTGAAAGCAAAGTACCGCGCACTGGCAGTCCGAAAGCTCATCCAAGCTTTGGAGGAGAAAAAATCTGTCCCAAAGTTCTCGATCCTTTCAGCGATGTTTATGCTAAAGAAAGCCTGGGATGATGTTTCAAACCAAACCTTTGCTAACTGTTTTCGAAAATCTGGAATCTCGGAGAAAGATTTGGAGGAAGCGATCAATGATGAGGATGATCCTTTTAAAGAGTTAAGTGATGATGGTGTAGAAGAGGATCCTATCCAACCACTACAAGCCGATCTTCAGTACTTAAAACAAAAGTTTCCTGACAACATTGATCCTGATATCTCAACAGATGATTTCATCGATTTCGATATCGAAGTCAGTACTTCCCTTAGCCGACTATCAACCGCTGATATCATTGCTGAAATCAAATCGGGGCCGGGGGCTCAAGCTGAAGACGTGGATGAAGATGACGCAGGAAACGAAGACCAGGACGAGACCAAAATTATTAAACCAACGAAAGAGGAAGTCTTCAAGGCTGTTAGTATTCTCGAAGATTTCACCCTTTTCTCCGAATTTGGAAAGGAAATGATGGAGTCTCTCAAAGACTTGAATGTTGATATCAAGCATCATTTTAATTCCACTAGCAGACAATCTGTAATTACGGAGTTTTTTACTACAAAGTAGATTAACGATAAAAATAGTCAACTGAAATAGACTGTTTACAACTTTCTTCTCACACCGTAAGGTAGATAATTACTCAAATACATCGTTTCCTTTCAAGGGGCTTCTGTACAAACAATAAACTTAGCAGATTTTCCAAACTCTCTATTACTCGAACCGCTCCATAACTCGAACTATTTCTGATTCCCCATGAGAATTCGAGTTATGGAGAGTCCACTGTACCCATAAAAACCCATTTGCAATGATATAACCCTAACCGTGTTGAATAACGAGTCGTTCACTACTATGTTACTCCCACGAGTATTTATTATAAAATAATTTATGTTTTCAGTCAACCTAAATTTTTGTAAATTTACACATAGCCAAAATGCTCTGTTTTAATTTTGGGTATTTGCTTTGAATTGTAAAAGGCTTTCCAAAAGTAACAACAAGTTAATGTCACTATTCAAAAATTGGATACTGGCACCTAATCACTTTCAAAGGTCTTATTTAATCCATCTGCATTTATGTTGCTATAGCGAACTTCTTTTTTTTTCTTTGTTACAAAGTACATTTGTGAAAAACTTTTAAAAAGTTCTTCAGACAGTGACCTTGCAAAAAAACGTTTTCAACTTTCAAATCGTATATCAAACCCATTATTAAAATTAATGCTGCCATTGCAAGACTTCTTTAAATAAATGAAGTTGTTTCACTAAGAAAAAGAAAATTTGTGAAGCGCCAAATGAACACTCAAATATCGATGGGGATATTGAAAAGATGTTCCTAATGTTTAAATAATGCATGTGGTGTCATACTGTGAAAAAGAAAACATCCAGCGTTTTTCACTAGTTTCTGTCAAGTCTTTGTAATTGGAACAGGATAAAAGATAGAAACACAGAGCGCAGAAAATGGCTGTAAAGGAATTGTAACAGTAGCAGTATAGGTCAACTACTGTACCTATCAATTAGCTTTGTCACATTAAGGAACAGCTTTGTGGGCACTCCTATGGATTTGACATTGAGTATTTCTGGAAAATGTTTCTGATTCTAGCATAACATTACATAGCAACTACTACGAATATTATTTGTGTTTCTTAAAAAGCTTAACAATATATTTTCTTTCGCAAATGGAGAAAGTTAGTAAAGATAAATATTCAAAAAATGAAATCAATTCAGACATATTTACTTAATAAAAAATAGGACAAAAAAATCCAATGAAACTTGAGTGGACTGATTTTTTTAAAATTTTATTGTGTTCACAACATTTATTTACTCATTTATTTGTTTATTTAATTATATTTCTTTACGGTTTCGTTGTGGCTTTTCATTACACCAACGATTCCTTCGAGACAAGGAATTATAACCTCAAAGATCATGAAGATTGTAAACGAGCTGAAATAAGCGTCTTTCTCTACAGCAAAATGTGATGAAGGGCTATTCATAACTAGCAGGGGTACTGGGCGTTGCCCAGGACATTTGGAAGAGTGGTCAATGTAATAAAGAATCATTGTTTTCAAGACAAACTCGGATAAATCGAATTGGCCCAGTGTTTATAACGAAAATTGATAAAACCTAAGTTCTACACATGCTTACAAAGTTCCCTTACAAAGCTAATCTTTTAATGTTGATTGATTGAATTCACTTGTTTGATTTTTGATCTTTATTTGTATAGGGGACCCACACAATCCTATTTACGGCTCCTTATCGATAATAGCAAAAACAAAATGTAATTAACATTCAGCTGTTGAGTACTTTGACACCAAAATTTCAAGCTTTTTTATCCTGGAATTTTGCATTCATTTTTTTATTGTTTATCCCTATTCATGCTCTTTTAAATGTCAACATGACATTCTTTTCAGTTCTGGCTCTCATTCTAACTGTCGTACAAAAAATAAAATTATTTGCTTTTGACCACAGAGCCGCAAAATATACTCTTTCGACACTACTTGCTAACTTTTGTAGGTGTTATAAAAAACTCTACCTTTTGTTATGACCCCTTTTTCTGTCTAACTTCTGCCCTAGCAATGAATGTGCAAGGGAGAAGAAAACGAGAATGACCTAAGAGAAGATACATCGATGTGATAGCAGAGTACACGAAAGCAGCAGGAGTACAGGAGCAGGATGCATTAGACCGTGCAAAATGAAAACGACTGATCCGCTGTGGCGACCGCTAAGGGGAACAGCCGAAAATCAAAGAAGAAGAGGAAGACGAAAAAGAGAAGAAAAAGAGAAGAAGAAGCTGCCTCAAAATTTATATATAAAAAAGTGGTAGTCTTTATTTAACACAGGATTTCAAAGTACCCTAACATCAAATCTGAGCTTCTTATTATGCCTGGTGTCCGATTCCAGTCAAACTACAAGGACCATAATCACAGAGAATCATATATATATATATATATTACAAGCTAACTGTTTTTATACTTTGATCACTAACATTTCAGAACTTACAAGTAGTAATTATCATAACCCCTGGTTAAAATGCCCAATACCCTGCTGACAATCGCCACCGTATGTCCTTGATTAGAGGGTGAAATGTACACACACAGAAAGGTAATTAAATGCAATGTTAAAGAAACTTTTAAAAAACAATTATTTATTATTGAAAACACCGGTGAACACTCATTGTGTTGCATTAAAAGACTTTTCTGTAGTCAATTTGAGTGTGCAGATTGCAAATCTGAAGTCAGTTTTTATCTGCAAGCTACAGAAATTGCTTCCACAGCTGATGGAATCTTATCAAATTCTTTGTGTATTTTATTGCGTATGTAACTTTTGCGTTTGTACACTTCATCTCAGCAATCTCGTTTGGTGCTCCAGCAGTAGTAACCCATAATAATTTTGTCCCAGCGCCCTTGGTAGAGTTCTTCCATGATCTTTAGATCTTAGTGGAATCGTTCTCCTTGTGCGTCACTCACAGCCCCCAAGTTGTCAGGGAACTTATCAAGGTGGCTATTCAAAAGACGAAGCTTGATGCTCATGTTGCACCAGAGATCACGAAAAGCGAGGAACATTCTGTTCACAAGTTCAATGTAGTTCTCCGCCTTATTGTTTCCAAGGAAGTTCTGAACGACTGCCACAAAGGACAACCATGCTGCCTTTTCTAAAGCGGTCATCTTAACAACAAACTGATCATAACGAATTAGGGTTCGAATTTTTGGGCTAGCAAACATGACTGCTTTGATCTTCTCAAATGATAACACTGGAAAAGCTGTGATGATGTGTTGGAAACATTCACATTCGGTTTCCAGTGCCTTGACAAATTGCTTCATCAAACCTAATTTGATGTAAAGAGGAGGAAAGATGATCTTACCTCTGTCTACAATTGGGTCATTTATGATATTTATGATACTAAGTCCTCCGATTGGGAACACTTTTCTGCCAATTCACTGTCACAACTCTCTTGTTCGCTTGTATCATGGCCAATGTCTTTATCGTCCAATGAAGGTAAGCCTTTAAAAACAGGAACAGAAACTTCTTTGGAGTGTGGAGCAGGCCGAATAGCTGAGGGAATGTTTGGATACGTAATCTTATGTCGGTTTTTCTTTCCTACACCCGTTGTGTTTACCATGCAGAAATAAAAGTCAGTTACATGATGGGTGGGTTCACGCCAAATCATTGGAACTCGAAAAGGCCGAACTTTGCATTTTCATTTGGTCATCTATATATATGAACGTAAAAATGCTTATAGTTGGTTTACGAAAGTTTACATTTGTAAAATTTCATTAACTTCAAATTGCATAAAATCTACAGCTTGTAGAGAAAAACTAATTTCAGATTTGAAATCAGCGCCTGATACTCCTTCAGAATCAGTTAAAATATTCACTGCAACTAAAAGTTACTGAAAACTTTTCCCCAGTGAAATCACAACAACTGTCAGATTTACTCTAAAAAATAGTCAAAACTAAGAGTAATGTAAACAGATTAATACAAAAACCTCCAAAATTTTCGAATTATATTTGTAAATTATCACTACACCGATACAGGAAATAACATTCTAAATGTGTGCTAATCTCGACGCGACGTTTTCAGTTGTAGACAAATTTCGAAATAAGGCAAAAAATATTGTTTATATGAAAATAACAGGAATTTTGTTTAATTTATTTTGTAGTCAATACTGCATATTAACACTTTTACATTTTTTGTTGAGTTTAGTTTCTAATAAATCTATTGCCATAATACTTGTAATGATAATAAAAAACAGATAAACCTGTCTATCCTAAACTACAATAATCTTGACAGTTATAACTACCTTTTCCTGTAAACGAATACACGCAGAGATGACAGTTAGATTACAAACAACTAAGTACAAACACCATACCTATCTTATAGCAGTGAAAGAGCTAAAGGTTTAATTTTTTTTTCTATCTTTGTATTTATTTCGTATCCCTCTACCTTTTTTGGTATGTTTTGCTTTTAAATTCTCTTGCAAACATATGAGTCGACTACGCAGGAGCTTAGAGATTAAGCCATCCATGGGCAAAGCTAAAATACTCAACCCCATAAAAGTTTTTCGAAGCAAGCTGTCAAAGTTATTTCTTCAAGGAGGGTATTTTTGTCCATGTTTGAGTAATAGGAAAATAGGATCGGAACTCGAACGCTTTGATTACAAAAGAATGAATAAATTGCTGCCTAGATCAGCTAACTGTTCCACGCCCCAACTAAAAAGTGATGTTGGAAACTGAAACAGCTTTCAAATAAAATTTAGATGCAAATGTTTCGAGATTTCAATGAGTACCAAATCAAGCCTCTTTGTTAATAAACTTTTGTTAAAAAACAAGTTTCGTCCTTTGCATTTTTTTCAATGTTGGTAAAATGTTGTGTCCCATTCGTTAATCTTGCTGATAGTCACCATGATTCTCAGATCATTACATCATGCCATCCAGTATTGTTGTCATCAGCTTAGTTATTTGCGTAATCTCTTTTTGTTCTAAGGGTGTGTTCCACCTAGTTTCCTTCGTATTTCCTTGTAAATTAATTTACTAGTGTCAGTGTTAGAGGTGCATGAAGGCAACAAATCAAAGAAGATCAATTCCTACTTCGTCAAGGCAAATTTATTCTTACCATTATTTTGTCGAGAACTGTTTTCATGATAAAAAACATCGGAAAAACTCAAGAGGGAAGAACAGTCTGACTTTCACAGAGCATCTGTGGTAGCAGTTTACAACAACGAGACCAATGTTTCAGTTCTAGGACAGGTGGCAACTAGAAAATAAGCCCGAATGATGAAATATTAAACCACAATATTCAAAATACAAGTCTGCTTTATCTTGGTTGTCAAGGGTTAGCTGTGAAGGGCAAGTCTGACAAAGATTCGAATTTGATAGCCCTACTGCAGAAGAGAATGAACAACGTCCCTGGATTAGCTACTTGACTTAGCAGAGGAAAAAAAAATACAGATGGTTTTCTCTTGATATATTAAATGAGATTCTGCAAGACTAATAACGCAGTATAAAGATAATTGGCGAGACAAGTGAAAGAAGCGGAGTTATTATTTGGTCTAACTATTGATGAAATGTCAGATGTTTCCAAATACGTTTTTGTCTTCGTATTGTCAGTCAGGAAGGTTTTGATACTCAAGACCCGTTTCTTTGTTATTTTATGCGATTGAAATTACTTTAAGTAGATGTATTTTGCAACAACAAAAGATGTTTTAATGTCAGTGGTGTGCATACAAGAGTAAACGAGATAGAAAAGAGAGTTGTGTATGTACACTTTCTGTGCATACAAACTTAACTTAGAAAAACAAGATACTATGCCCAATAACAACAACATTAGAAGTGTAAGAGTGCTAATACAATAACTAACAGCATTCATTCGTGGCTTGCAGACAATGTTTTCCCAGTTCCAAGATAAAAACACAGAAAATCAAGAGACATCCCTAGTACATATTGCTCCACCAAATGGATCGTGCGATTTTTGTCTTTGCATTCCATCACAAGCAAAAATGCAGCGAACATTACCCCTGGTGAGTATCGGAGGTGACTGAGGAGTTTTGATACCCATTTCTTAATGGAAAGTCTAAAAATAGTGTTTATTATTGTCGAAAGAGGAAGTAGCAGTCTGCAAGTGAAACAGATTAATTTCAGCTAAGTTGAAAAAGTTATCAAGGGAGTATGAAAATCAAAACAGACACAAGATTTGGCTTCCAGTCGGAAGCAATTGTAGCATCTGCAGATTTGAATGAAAGCATCAATGGACCACAGGTTCCAAGGCTACAGAAAGTTCCGCAAAAAATAGATGACAATGCTGAGTCTGTTTTGTTCCCAAGAACTCCAAGAGATGTATACCGCGAAATATCTTTTTTTCTGCTTGACAGTGTTTTAGTTTGATTTACTGACCGATTGTGAAGAAACTGTTGTGCACTTTAGGAATATTGAAAGGCTACTTATTCGTAACGAAGTAAACTCAGATTAGATTTTCTCAGCATTATGCCGGTGATCTTGGCTGCACCAGACTCAGACTACATAGAGACATGCTGCTTGAGAGAGCCAAGTCACAAGGAAATGACCTGAAAGACTGTGAATCAATACTGAGATACGTCACTGAAGAAAAGGTCTTCAGTAAAATCATCTCAGAAGTAAGCAAATTACTGAGGCTTGTCTTGACTTCACTTGTGTCCAGGTGTACACTCAAGAAATTGTTCTCTCTGCTCAGAAGATTGAAACCTATTTGCGATTCCTTATGTCCCAAAAGCGGCTTAACGCCATGGCCTTGAATATTCACATAGATATCATGCGGAGAATTCCGTTTGATGATCTCTTTTGATGAGTTTATCCTTAGATCATCTGTGAGAAATAATACATTGTGGCTGTTCAAACCCCGGAAATCCAATAGCTTAACTGATACTACATCGACACTTTTATCATTCTTTAATATTCTGTTCTGCTTGTTGACTAGCTTTTGTTTTGTTATCTTCAACGTAATGTATATATATATATATACCTATATATATACCTACATATTTTTATATGTATATATATATATATGTATATACATATGTGTATACNAACGCCATGGCCTTGAATATTCACATAGATATCATGCGGAGAATTCCGTTTGATGATCTCTTTTGATGAGTTTATCCTTAGATCATCTGTGAGAAATAATACATTGTGGCTGTTCAAACCCCGGAAATCCAATAGCTTAACTGATACTACATCGACACTTTTATCATTCTTTAATATTCTGTTCTGCTTGTTGACTAGCTTTTGTTTTGTTATCTTCAACGTAATGTATATATATATATATATATATATATATATATATGTATATACATATGTGTATACTGTATACATGGTTTGGAGAACATGTGGCGTTTATTTTAAATTTAAGTCCCCACTGGGAAAACCAAAAGTCAGCCCCTATGCTTGCAAAGTTCCCTTTTCTTGTTTGTTACTTTATACACACACACACACACAAATACAAACACAGAAATACATTCTAAGACAAGTATACATATATATATATACATATAAATATAAATATATGTATGGATATATGTATTAGAATGTAGCTCTGTGTTTTCTCTGTTGGTTGCTTGTACCACCTTCCTTTTGTAAACTTTGCCAAGCCTCCATTCTTTTATCTCCCAGTATCGCTCGGTGGTATATTTTGTTTATTGAAAGTATTATCCATGACATAATGAGTAATAGAATATATTTCAATGCATTAGTATCATCATTAGCAATATATAATTATTTATAAATATTGTTGTTCCTAGGGATAAAAGAAAAGAAACAATGTAGTAAATAAATCAATGATCAGAAAATACATATAAGGGACAATGTGTGACCAATCAGATTGGTTACAACATGAAGGTTAGCTTTTGGCTTTTAAACTCTTCCTTCACGTTAATCTGTGGCAGAGTAAGTTCTTGCCAAATAGCTTCTTGTGCTACTCCATACTGCTCACTCCGGGCGGTAGCAGCCAAAATTTCGATGTCATTCACCGTAACTTCTTCCAAACTCTAACGATCTCGGATGATTGCCAACAGGTTGATATGGTATCTTGTGATGTTTGAAGCGAGTACATATGTGGTCGGAAGTCCAACCTGCATAGCACGATTAACATCGACGACGCGTTATGTGATAAGCTACTCAGCTTCTCACTTTATAGTCAACTTTTGTCTTCAAGGAGGGTTATACAGTTTTTAATGTACGTAATGTAAAAGCTTGACTCACCGATGCTCCACATTTTACCAGGGATCTACAATAGTACAAAGATAATTTCTTTCCCTCTTTCGTCACAAGCATATCCAGGAAAGGAATGGAACAGTCTTTCATTGGTTCGATAGTAAACTCCAGCTTAGGATGCATGTTGCTGGATTTTATATAATTCATATATCTTAAATACAATACTGCATCACCCCTCAAATGCGTGTTGTATTTACTCAGCAAGCCATTTGCTATTAAAGAAGCTGGAGGGCTACCCATTCCCAGGCCATCTACCTGACAGTAGAAACCAAGGGTCTGCATCAAAACATTATAAGTAGACAGTCTTAACAAATCAACGAAGGTTTCTTTCTCTAAAGGTGGAATTATATCCTCCCTGGATACAGCATCTCTGCACATCCCTGTATGGCTTCAAATACTGGTACGTTGGTATATAATGTTGTAACGTTAAAACTCACGATCTCCTCATTTTCTGACAGTTCTACCGAGTGTAAAGAATCACATATCAACTTTGTATTTGATTCAATCTTCCATTACTCTACTACCGAGAGCCACTCAGTACACTTTTCTGCGGTCTTGCGGTATGGTGATAGAGGCATGGACAGGATTGGTCAGACTGGTCAGACTGTACCTTGCCTAGAACGTATAGACGAGCTGGTTGGCTACCCTTGGTATGAAGCGTCTCGCAGCGATCATTATCAATTTTTCCTTCCTCCAATAATTCTTTTAACATATTATTAAACCTCTCATGTTCTTTTTACTCCGGATGTCTTGCGTTTTTTCTCGTAGATAGCTCTTTATCAAATTGGGGTAGGTTACGAAAATCCAATATCCATATCCCTTTATCAAAAGGTACTGCAAGCAATTTGTTGTCCTTTAGGTATTTTTGAGCCATAATGATGTTGCGGGGTGTTTTCTGTTTCTTCAATTTCTTAACATAATTAAGGGTCTTGACATTAATATCTGATACTATCTGTCTATCAACATCCTCAGTTTTACCAAAGTGAAGAAGTCCGTCTTTTGCTGCCTGGATATCATTTGGTTGAAATTTATCGATAACCAGGTTTCTAGAACCCAGCGATAAAGACTTCACTACATAATCTGCTAGCACTTAGTCTACCGGGTACAACATAACTGTGTTATTCAAGCTAAACAGAGGTTTTTGTTGTTTCTTTGATAACGAAAAGAGTTTTTTGTTGTGAGTATCCTTTATCTCTGAGTGTTGTATTCGAGACCAAAGACCCCCTTGAAAAGCCACTGATACTCGTAATTGTTCTAAAACTAAATCCTTTACTATTTGTCTCCTGTCATTTGGGTTCGATAGAAAGGATTTTGAATCTTTTCGTGTTTTCACTAGCTCTTTTCTAAGCAGCTTCTTCTGGAACTGATGGACAGATCCGTTTTCAAAACACCTATTGTTCAGTTTTCTAAATAGTAGGAATTGAAGTATGATTTCTGCTTCAATGAAATTATCAAGAAACTTAACGCTAAGAGTGTTGATCTGTAATATCTCGAACAATTTCTTGTATCGGAGGAATACAGTTCAAGTATCATTTCGATGTAGTTCAGCTGCCAGTAGGCGATATGGAAGTAGAGTCATTGTGGCCGAATAAGTTCTTGCCAAATAGTTTCTAGGGTTAATCCATATTGTCCTTGTATTGTATATAGGTTACGTATACTGCTTTCGGTTTCCAAAGTAGCTATTAATCTAAATTAAACTAAGACGACGCCCTTTATGGAACCTCGTTTTCTGTTCGTTGTTCGCTCCTTCATATTTCTTAAACTCACCTGATTGGCCAGTATACGTCATTTACTACCGATGAAAACCAGGATTTCAAAGAGTTTTGTTTATTGTGTACGGAACTTTATCATTCTTATTAAAAAAGAGAAGAACATTTATTTCCTGATTGGTGAAATAATATGTTAAGATTTTCAGTGTTGCTGAGTGTTCTTGACCTATTTTTTATCTTGGCGTTACAAAGTAAGCAAAGGAAGTTGTAAAATTCAACGCAAAGGAGAGTGATGAAAATAACAAAAACTGTGATAGACAGCAGCTAAACAAAAAATTTACTATATCCTCAAACTCAAACGGTGACTTTGCATGACTGGACATGGAAGAGCATGGCAAAGATACGGGAAACACATGATACACAAATTACGCAAGAATGAAAAAAACATTAAAAACAGTTTATAAAAAGATACGGGGAAGCGTAATAAAACCAATATGACCTATTTCCGTCCTACCTCAAATTAATCTTCGTCGCATGATATCGGTGTCAAATCCATGTTATAATAGGTTTTCCATGGTTATTTGGCCTTGCATAATCTGTACATGCCATGTTGCTGCATTTTCAGTAAGTCCTGAACTGAAACTGATTGACTCCGTGATTATACGAGAAAAATGTAATTTTTAACTTTTTTGTGTACGACAAATTTACAACCAAAGGAATTCGACTGATGAAATAGAAATTGGCTAGTAATAAATGACATAAGTAATAAAGGTAATTTGAATTATTTTTTGTTTGCCTCACGGTAATTTTACCAAATGATAGAAACAAAGGTATTTCTTTTTTTTTTCTTTCTTTATTTACCAGATTGTTCTTTCTTGTTTATTAATTACTTTAAGCTGTCATTTAAATGTCTGGAAATAGAAACGTTTCATGACACCTGTGAAGATTGCTTTACACAGTCACTATAAAGTAAAACTTTATTCAAGACTGTCCTAAGCAAGGACAAATAACAATAGCTCTCTATCCAGTTTATAATCCAAAGTTTACTACAAAGGAGGGTACTTTAAGGCACTAACTCAGGCATAACGTCAAGCAATCCTAATCTCCTATCTCGGAGAGAAAAGGAATATCAAATATTAATAACATGATAGTATCAACTACGAGGTATTTCACTAAGCTTGTAATGCAACTTTCCCTTTTTGTAATTTGCATTTATTACTTTCAAAGTATACCTACATGTTAATAAGGTCTACCTATATTATTCTTAATTATTCCTTAGTTTTTTTCTGCAACCTAAAAATAGCCAAAAGTCACTAATGTAGGTAAAAATCCCTATGAGTAGCAGCAGTGGCGGTGACAAGCTCCAAAAAATCATTCTAGCAATTGCATGCCTTTCAGATATTAATTTTACAGGAGCGAGTGGGGGGGGGTAATTTTCTTAATTGAGTCATTAAGACCTAATTGCATGTAGTATTTTCTCATCAAAAGAGGTCTGACATCAGGACGACTGTCAATGCTCAAGTAAATTTGATTCTGCAAGCAAATCTTCATACAGTGTATCCTCCAAGAGTTCAACAAGTTCTGAAACTTATTAATTTTATCAGCTGTTTTGTATCTAAGGCAAAGACCTGTTCTGGGCTAAGTGAAAGATATACCACCACCACCGCCCCAATAACACCTGCAGACTAGTGGATTGAAGGCAAGACATTTTGGTTCTTGGTAGATCGATGTACACGTTATCGAAGATATGTTACAACTAGAATGTAGTCCAACCCCAGGTTTCCCCTCCAGATGCCTATGAAAATATTTACTCAATTACACTAACAGTCAGAGTATGATGAGATCCACAGGATATCAAGCAAACATTCTCGAACTATTGAAACACAATTTTTATATCTTGAAAAGTTAATATCAGTATGAAACTACACACGCCGCATTTTTTACTAATGAAATTTATCATCTTTGTAGCCGAATTGAAGATTAATTTCTGTATCACTGTCTGTCTTATCTTTCCCAACAGCTTATCTTGTTTTACGCCCTCTGCATAATGATATCCATTCTTAAAACGACAAAAGCTGAGGACAGGAATTACTCCAGTGCCTGGAGAAAGTAGAATTTATAGTTTTTGATAACGGAAAAATGGTAAGTTTGATGTCAGCTGGTCGCCTGTCTTTTGCAGAGTCTGTTTTATTCCCATAACGTTGATAGTAGACAAATGATAACGCTGAAGGTTTTTTTCTACTAGGACTGATGAAGCCTCTATTCTGCTCACTATTCCCCTTGGCGACATAGGCAAATTGCATATAATGAGCTACCCTTAGAAATCACGCCTATTATCACCTTCTATGATAAACAAAGCCCTGTTGCAAGAATTACTGTTGTTTGTCAGGTATTTCAATTTTCAAATTGTACTGCAACTTACTGAGAGAGAGAGAGAAAGAGAGAGAGAGAGAGAGAGAGAGAGAGAGAGAGAAAGAAAAAGAATTTGTTGTCACTATAATGAAAATATAAGTCAGGCTTCGTAAGGAAAAAAGTACCTTCCAGAATTGGAAAGTATAGGTAAGTATTTCCAAGGCGCAAGAATTGCGGTTTCAAGGTTTCAAGGTCATAGCAGGGATTACCAGTGGGTACAAGCTTCCACTGCCTATAAAGTTTTTCAAATAGCTAGTTTTCTCACTGGTGTCTTAAAACTATTCGCTTCAGGTAGGTGGAGCTCACCAGCCTGGAAAAACAACTCACCTAAAGTATAAAAGAACTCCAATTGGAAACCTTCTCTGCCTTGTGTCCGTATCCAGTATAAATCTTGTTCTGGCAGCTCATACAACAGTAATGGTCCAAAAATGTAACGACCCAGTCCCTACCTTGCTTTATCCCATCAACAACGTGTATAAGTGTGGGGAGGGGCTTTCTTGCCGGGGCAACAACATCACATCACATAGGCTTGCATCCGACCACACCATACATCATCATTATAACGCACAACACATTCCAGGCCTTTCAGATTTGCCACGGCATTGACACAGCAAGCCAATTAAGTGTTAAACTGCTCTTGTCTATTTTTCTCATTGAGTACACAAGGATTAGATTGACCATTCTCATACCTACAACCTTCAATGTAATCGAATGCCTACTCATCACGGAAGAACTCGATAAATCCCTGACTCCAGTAGAGCTAATGAAGACCATTGACAGCTTGGCCTTTTGCGAAGCACCTGGAAGTGATGGGATTCCCCTATTCCCCGATTTGGTCAAGCAATGCAAGACTACCTTACTGTTTTGACTGGATGAAGTCCTCTGCTAACACTGGCAAGAAGAAGCCGTACCAAGGGACAGGATTGATGCCAAGATCACCATCACCCTTTGTAAGAAATCCAAGCAAATCAATCACATCAACCAGAGAGACATCCAAACACTCAGCATCTTAGACAACGTCTAGGCTAGGGAAATCCGTATTTGTCTGCAAAACCTTTCCGAATGTGTCTGTCAAGAGTGACATTGCAAACTTCCAGCCAAAGAGCCAACAGTAGACTAGAATTCTATGTTGGATTCCTTTGGGAGAAGTGGAAGACCAGCAGACTTCCCTGTGCTTTGCCTTTGTAGACGTTACTGGGGCATTTGATTTTGTCAGAAATGATTGTCAAGTTCAAGATTCTGCAAAAAGAACAGACTGTCGATCAAAACTGTAGAGCATGATTGAGTCCTTTCACGCTACCATGAAAAGTATTGTTCAGTTCAACAGAGCTTCTAAGCCCTCCAACACCGACAGGAAAGTCAAGGTGCCTGTGTCCGTGCCCCCAGATATTTTTGACGATCTCAACAATACTGCTGAGACACGATTTCGGCACCTTAATAGAAGGCATTTACCTGGCTACACTATCAAGCTGCAGGCTATTCAACCTCATCAAAATCAAAGTACGAGAAGTCCTCATGAGAGACCTCCTTTTTGCAGGTGATGCAGGAGTAGTGACCTATACATAGCGACAGTAAACGCAAAATGACGCAGTCACGCATACATTTAGGCACACAACTGCACACGTACTTTTTATAAACGTATTATATGTATTTCATATACGTATACCAATTATAATTCAAAAAAACTCCATCAAGGAGAAATTTTACACTCTGTGGTAACATTCCGTTGTGTAATTTATGCCTCAGTTTACAGGGTTATGACATTATGTGTCGTGTTTTGGTCTTCGCCACATCTTTCCTATTACTTCCAGAAATGAATGGATTGCCTAACATTAATTCACTAACATCATCATAAAACTCAGCCTTATGACAAAACCAATTAACCGAACGAGTCAATCTGAAGGAATAAACTTGTCTCAAAATGATCTGAGGATACTTGTTAAAGTTAAAACCAAGAAATAAAAAACTAGTACGATGGCTCCAAGGTCAACACAGTCAGGAAAAACCATTAGTTTTTCTTTTCTTAGAAAACTGCAGAGATTATGTTGAGTGTAATGTTATGGAAATTTAAGAGTTGACATTTTTTTCTATCTCAGATAAAATACCCAGGCACTGTGTTCGAATTTCAAAAATGGTTGAATGATCTCTATTTTTCCTGTAAACGGACAGTAAATGTAGCATAGCCGTAACACGTAGATTAAGGAATAGGAGTGGAGATCTTAGTAAATGAGTTGTATGGTACAGGATAAGGCACTAGCTTCAAAGACCTTGTGACCGGAGTTAATGAAGATAGTTAAGCAGGTTGTAAAACTCCTATACACAGTAAAAATCCAGTGCATTCAATCCTCGTTTGTATAGACGCTTTTGTGGGCGTCCAAGAAGGTAACCTCCACGTGGTGACGCCTGGATGCTGATTAGCTAGGTTTTCCTGTCTGGTTGGTAACGAATAGCCTTCATTTCAAGCTGTTCTTCCGTACCAGGGAAGAAATCGATTTCGTCGTTCATGTGATTTCGAATCTGGTTCGTCGTCGATTTGGAGAATTTTTTTGCCTCCAGCAGCTTACACACACACAGACGCTTTTGTAAACAGATGCATGCAAACCATCAAAACCTGTTGTACCACACTGGTGAGATGATTGTCAAAAGGCAAGGTAGTTCAGCGAGTCTTTGAACAACTGATGGATCTGAAGAATTTCTATACACAACAAAAGAAAAAATAGATCGTAAAATTTTCACAATATGATGCAGATTACCTTGTTGACAGTTTTAGTACACTTAACCCCTTATTAACTCTTTCTTCACAATATAGAGTCAAGGCCACCGTCGATTTCATCAATATATCATCTGCATTTCTGCTAAAATTAAAACTAGGAGAAAGGAAAATAGCAACTGGTAAAATGAGAGTGTTTCATTTTCTTGATGAGTAACTTGAAGATAATGAAGGTGTGATACTTGGTACCAACGACAAATTAAAAATCTTTAACAATGTTCCATACCTGCGCAGAGAGTTTGGCAAATATTTTCCTGACTTTAGTAAGAGAGGATTTGCCATTTATCAGATATCTGTATTTGATAGCAAGGCATGATATTGTCTATTTGTTCGATGGTGATAATGACACCCAAATGGAGCTAATAAGCAAGCTAGTATTGAAAACAGATTTGAGGTTAGCTTTGTCAACTACGTTGCCAAGTACAAACGAGCTGCTTACTAAAATGCAGCACCAGCCATCTGACTGGGGCTACTTTGTTCATTTTTATATTATTCTTTTACAGTGATATAAAGAATGCAAATAAATAAGTTTTCGTTCAGCAGTTTGTTTACCTTATTTCAAAATACACTTCATCTGATATTGCAGATATTAGTTCTATCCTCATTGCAATTTCTATTACTGGTATTAAATAGTTAATCATACGGCTATTATAGTTTCAATTCCGTTACACGATGCAACACGTCATCGTCAAGCCAAAACAGTCAACAATTTAACGTATTTAAGATAAGTAGTCACAACAACATCTTTTTTTGCAAGTAGTAAATTTATTACCGTGCAATGGTACCTTGATACAAAGACGTTACATATTATTAGGGTTACCTTGTATTCTGGTTTGGCTAAGATTTCTTCAAGATTTGAGACTTTGTTCTAGGGGTGGCGGTCATCCAGAAGGACAAAGAATCCATTACTCAACAATATAACAGTGTTCAGTGAAAACGAGTATATAAAGCAAACTATCAGCGGAAAATCCTGTTTTCAGACGAACTTGTGACTAGTTAAAGAGAAAAAAATTACAACGAGAAATAAACAAAGTTATCGTCCTGAAAATAAAATGATTAAAATAATAATGATCGTGGAAAAATGTATTTCTTTTATCAATCCATCCATCTATCCACCTATCTACCTATCTGTCCATCTATCCATCTATCTGTCCATCCATCCATCCTTCTGTTTATCTATCTCTCTACCTCTCTCTCTCTCTCTCTCTCTCTCTCTCTCTCTCTCTCTTTATATATATATATATATATATATATATATATATATATATATATAAACATAA
>RDPX01000370.1:206945-220661 GCA_003991215.1 Morbakka virulenta
TTTGGGGGGGGGGGGGGGGGTGTAGGGTGGCTGTTGCTTGAGTTCAATCTTTTGTTGGCTAGCAGTATTGTTGTCGTGGCCTCCTTTCCAGTTTGTTGAA
This sequence comes from Morbakka virulenta, assembly GCA_003991215.1. NCBI lineage: Eukaryota > Metazoa > Cnidaria > Cubozoa > Carybdeida > Carukiidae > Morbakka > Morbakka virulenta. The sequence goes on from RDPX01000370.1 coordinate 207,046, forward strand.
ATATATAATTACTTTTCTCCTCTGTTAACCACACTTGACGATTGATAAAGCCAAGAAATGTTTTGGGGGACGCCAGGAATTTATATATATGTGTGTGTGTATGTAATTTTGTGAATTCGTATCAATGAGCTGCCTACTTCATTTGTTTATAAAAGCTTGTACAGTATTTGTAGCATTATTGCCTGATGATCGAAATATCGTGAAACTACTAGTTGCAATCAAAGTTCTTATTTTTCGTGTTTTACCTTATATATCGATATATATCTTATACCTTATGATATATATATATATATATATATATCGAAATTAACATCTTCAGTCACGGAATCTTTTAAAATTGCCTATAGAAAAAGCAAAAATTTTGCCTGATCATCATTTTGCAATAAACTCAAAAAATGAGTTTTAACTGAAATATAGTTGTCCTGCCTCTTCTCGGACTAATTAATTGACGAAAACCAAAGAAAAAATCAAGCAATGCAGTGCAGTAATGATCATGTGATTAAATCAAAAGGGTAACATGCGAGAAGCTCGAGATTCAAACCCTGTCTACCTCCCTGAAAGCACTGTGCCCAATTTCTTTCTCCGTTGAAGTGCTACCGAGTTTGTACATATTTTTGAAGATCTGAGAACGAAGAAATCAATAAATTTAAAAGATTTAAAAACTACAAAAAAGTTCAAACAAGACGTGTAAACCTTTGCATTAAAGTTACTTCAAGCCTTTATTACAGCAAAAGACTTTTTAAAAATATAACAGCACCCCCATACGTACGTGGTTTCAATTTTCTTAAGTGATGCGTGAGAATTCTTAGAATGAAAGAATAGAACAGTTGTCTAATACATGGACACAAAATTAGAATATTCTTGAGAAACAATTATTAAAATCTGTTGGAGAAATATTACAGGTGAAAATCATTCCGAAAGTGAAAGATGAAATAAAATGTGTCTGCTACCAAAAGACCAGAACTGAGGAATTTGGTTCCCGAAGACAGCAGTTAGTACCTTTGGGATTGAAGGGAAACGATTTCAACCGGAAATATTTGTATTTATAATCCCCACTTGGTTTTTTTATTCTTGGTTATTTAAACATTTCAAATTTTATTTTGTCAACTGATCGTTTTTGGCCTTGTCTGTTGTAATATTTGATTAAAATTTTAATTTCTACTTATCTTATTATTTCAAATGTCACATATTATTTCATTTTAAATATATCATCACGATCTCCTCAAATTTAAAACAAAACAAAAAATATTCTCATAAATGCTTTTCAAATCCGCATGTTACATCTGTGGACCTGTATTGGGTACTTAGTTGCGAAAAGGGAAAATAATTGAAATGGACATATAAAGCTATTTAAAATACGATCTGCATATTTATTAATCCATCGACATTTGCTATTTTGTATTGGTCCTACTGATAAGCAAGTCATGGGAGTCAACTATTTTCTCATGATCAAACTCGTAATTATTAATTGATCATTGGCAACACGTGGTAGTATCAATTTAGTCAATGTTTTTCACAACCTTGAGAATTTTAAAGACATGAATATCAATGAAATCCTCGTCTTTTGCCTGTTTGATTTTCAGTCTTCTCTTAACAATAGGTGTTACCTCGGATACACCTGCAGAGCACTTAATCTATTGTTTGATTTCGTTCACATGTTTGAGGCTTAAGTTTCGCTTATATTCTATCACAAATGAGCAACTCCTGAAATAAGAACCTTTACTGAAAAAACTGGTTGTCAGTCGTCAGTTTCAAAGATAACCGCCAACAGTCAGAGAGATTTTTAGTGTGTAGTTGTTTCGATTTGTAGTGGTCAACCCTCCCCCGGAAACTTAATAAAAAGAAAAAGAACATTAGATACCCCTTGATCTACATGTTTCCATAGTTATAATATAATATACAAATGTTTTCAATACATAAAAGATGGGATTATTATCAAATTATTTTTAAACCTTCCAATGTTTGACAGTAAAATCAAAATATCGTGCTCTGATAATTTAAAGAAAAAGAAAGAAAAAAGCACAGCCTCAACTCGAATAGTTTTATTTTGAATGACTATGATATAACAACGGAGTTCAAGTTGATAACTTGATTTCGATCAACCAAATAACTTGTTTTAAGTTAGATACTATTGACTTGATACTGACACTCAGATAATTTCCCCCTGATAGAAGAAACAAAAAGATGACACGTGTGTAAAAATCAGGAACAAAAACCACATTTACAACTAGGAATGTGGCGAGGTTGGCTTCCAACTTTATCTTCCTATCACTTAACAACCATTCCGTTGCGAATTTTACTTTTGCAAGGGGGGGGCTATCTATTGTTTTTCTAAAGACATTAAATGGTTAACTCTTATATGAAGATTTATTCCTCCATGACCTCCAAAGTTGTCAAATATACCATGCGGTCTTATTCACATAGATAATTCCAGGTGCTGACTTCAAATTTCTTAACTACAGCACGCCTTCCTATAAAAACTAGCAAAATAACAAAAGGAGAATAAAAGCAGGTTGATAATTTTTGAAAACCAATGAAACCATGAACTAAAATCTCTAACTTCTAATAGTTAACTAAGTTATGTCATGACAAAAATGCCAATTTTAACAAATATATTTTCATAAAGCAATCAAGAACAAAATGATTTTGTTAAGTAGATAGTTTTATTTTGATAAAATTTTACCCTGTAGACTATGGATCGCGACTTTTCTTTCGAAAAACTCAAACTGCTACCCCCTAACGTATCAAAATGTACTTATTAAAAGGCATGCCAGCTGCATTTGCTCACACAGTAAAAAAGAGACATCACTACACAGGCATTAAAAAGAGGATAGAAAACAAGTCATGTCATTCTCTCAGAGAGCAAGACAAGGCGACAGCTCCAATTTTTACCCATTCTAATTTTAATGTACGATCATCTTGGGCAGCTAACGTTAGATTTTATGTCATTTGGATTTCCTGAACATTACTCTACTGATTCCATCACAGAAGAATCCAATTAAAAATCGATTCATTCAAATATTTATCAGGAAACATATTATAGGAATTTTTCGTTGGAAAAGCTTATGTGAAGAAATTCATAAAATATCATGGAGTCTTGATGCGTTTGAAAAGTTCAAATCAATACGCCTAAACTCAGGAAGACGTACTTGGAATCTTTTATAAGTGCTAAGGTGACTTCAATTTTACGAAATGCCGAAATCATTTTTAGTAAAGAATAAAAAGGCCTTTTACAGCCCAATACCAATTAAGGGGCCGACGTATTATTCTGCAGAAAAAAATGGAGTAATTTCTCCTCATCCTTTGATCCGCAGCAGTCACAGTGCCTTCGAATCTTTTGGGAATAAATTAAAAAATGGTAAAAGAGACAACTACATTACCAACGGAGATACCGGTATGTCGAAATATGTGCTGTCTTCTTCTTTTTCAAGCAGTTTTCCTGAACGTCGTTATGAGGATGATTTTAAAGATAGTACTGAAATATTCTACAGGCCAAATACAGCCACAAGTGACCTAGTACAGGATGACTTTAGTGAAGACCAACGCAGTGAAGCCCTGAAAGAAAATATAAAGGATAAAGGTAACGATCACACTTTGAACTTTCCGGTAGTTAAAGGACCTTTACCTCAAAGTACCTTTATATGCCAACTCTGCAAGCAGGTTTATAACGATGCATTTTCTCTGGCACAACATAAATGTTCAGGTATCAAGCATGTTGAACATCGATGCCCTGAATGCAGTAAAGTATTTAGTTGTCCTGCCAACCTAGCTTCGCACCGTCGTTGGCATCGTCCACGGTCTCCCACATCTAATAAGCCTTTAAAGTTATCAAAATCAAAATCTGTCAAGAACACAAACATTACCAGTGGCCCATTAGCCGATGTCTTAAAAAAGGTTACTGACCAACAACAGAATAATGAGGACAGTGGAGGTGAGAGTGATCCTTCAGATATCAAGAATGTAGATATTGATAGACTTCAGGACGAAAATAATAACTCAGATGATACTATCATTGAGAATGGTGCTGGTGAATTTTCTTGCAAACAGTGCGGAAAAACATTTCGAAGACAAGCGTATCTCAGGAAGCATGTCAATTATCACGCCAACAACCGACCGTATCCATGCCAATACTGTGGTAAAGTATTCCGAAGTTTGACTAACAGAGCAAAACATGTTTTAAACCATGCCATTGGCCCCAAAGGTAATGTCTGCGAAATATGTGGAAATCGATTTTCAAATAAATCAACCCTCGAAAAACATATAAGGATACATAATGGAGAAATATTCTCTTGTGGACAATGTTCTAGTACATTTTATAGTGCACCAGGACTTCAGAGACATGTTACAAAATGTCATTCGGAAACAGAAGAGGCTCTAGATAATGTTCCGGTCTCAGAAAGATAAACATCTTGCACATAAGGCAAATCATTTATTTTGGAGCTAACTTATATTAGAATTATTAAAGCAATCAGTAAATTAATAATAATAATGACAATATCAAGTGAATTAAAACCAAACGTAACATTTTTGAACTACTTATATGTTAAAAAAAATAAAATAGCTTATATATCTTTGAAGTTGAATAGCAGAACTATTGACATTCCTGAATTGTATGTACTCTTGTCATATGTCGCTGAATAGGACCTGTTGTCATGAATGTCTCTCATTTTCTCTTTGTACTTTTTAGGAAGACGAAATGGTTTAACTTTCCATGTTGTATCTGCTTATTTTTAGTCAAATGGAAATCCCTGTTCCTCTTTATGTATAGTAACGGAATTTAATCAGTACATTGGTCAAGCTTCTTTTCCCCAACGCATCGTACATATTTTCATACCAACTCACTATACCTCATTTAAATTCATCGTGATTCTAATAATTAACTGACTTCGTCTATTTATCGCTATTTTGTCATAGGTTGACTAAATAAGAGATTTATCATTCCTTGATCTTTGATTCTCTAAAGATACTATGCGAAAAAATGTGTTTCTCTATAAATAATTGATCAGTTTTGTCATTACTGGAACACTTGTATTACCAAGTATGTTAAAACGTAGCATGAAAGACGCAACAAAATAGTTATTTAAAGCGTGAATAGAGAGTTCAGCTGTTCACATAAAAAAAAATATTATTTAACATAATTTGTAGAGATTTAAATACGTATGGTACTCATATGTAATAGTTTGAACTTTAGATTCATTTCTTGCCTGCAGAATACGATTTTAACAGTACCTGACGCAGTTGAAATTTGCGTAGTAAATACCATTCCCATAATATTGTAAGACTAACGAGGAAATTTGAAGAGCATAAATAATTAATAGAGATGGTTGTCCTTTTCCTTCCTTGTAAAAAATTTGCATTTCAGCGTAATTTTCATTCTGTACCGTTGGAATATTGAAATGATATTGAAATAGTGCTTTCCCTACGGCGTACCTATGCCAGTGTAACTAGGACATATTACATAAACTCACATACTAAGAATTTAGCAAAACTAAGGTGATAACTATTATTTCCATATTTACAGCAAAAAAACTTTTGTACAATAAAATTCTTGGATTTTGCACAGAAATGGCTCAAACCTGCAACATTACTCACGCCCTGGAAGATTTATTTCTACAAATGTTTTGTATGTAAAAAAAATACATTTCATCAGGCGAAAATGGGATCTTTTTCCGGAAAACTGATTCTGCAGTCGACTTTTTAGCCGACATGAAAAGATATCTACAGATATTTAAAAACTCAGATTTAAATTAATACCATAATTCTTGGGACTGTAAAAAGAGGGTCTAGCATATATGATTAACATCATTCTTGAGAACTCTCAACTTTTACCAGTAATTCTACACATAATTTACTGCAAAGCAGTGACGATTCACTTAATGAAAACATATATATGCTGTTCTTGACTCAAATTACATCTAACAGTCATAAATCTAAAACTATTAAAACTTCCCAACACTATTTATTAACATTAAATGGTGGCTACTTTAAGGCTTAATATATCATTAGGGAAGTGAATCCATTTGGAAGGGTATTCCTTTGGCAACAAATCTCACTATAAATAAACACTCCGCTGGTATGCTGTAAAGTAATCTATAATGAAAATTCAAATTTGAAAATATAAAAACAGTATACTAGGGAAACAATTAAGAAATGGTGTTGAGGCTATTCAAAAGGCAAATGCTTAAAACAGATAACTTATTTCAAAAGAAATTATATTAATGACATTGCAACAAAAAACCGTTTACACATTATTATAAAAATTGATACCTAAGTTACCAAAGCAGCGGAATTTTTTATAAATGTAAAAATAGCATTTGATGTAATTTAATATAATAATGAATCTAATGTGTTTACCACCTGTCTTCTACTTTGTGTTATAAGGGACAGGTAGGTTTGTTACAAAACCTTAAGGGGGAGTAACTACAATATGCTATTTACCCGATCAAGACGTACTGTGTAATTTAGATGAATTGTATATAGTCGAATAATGTAGAATTTATCTATCTGTCTATCCATCTATCTATCTATCTATCTATCTATCTATCTATCTATCTATCGATCTGTCTATCTATCTATCTATCTATCTATCTATCTATCTATCTATGCTTCTATCAATCTTTCTACCCGTCTATCTGTTTATTCATCTATGTACCTATCTGTCTGTCCTTTTCCTATCTGTGCTTCCTTTTTTGAAAGATATAAAAACACTTAAATATCAGTGATTTTTCTCTGCGGCGCTTTTTCAGAGGCTGGTATTCACTCCAAGCTGTTGACCATTTGACTTTCTCTGGCAGGTGGTGCAACCTGGAAGGCATGCGCATGATGTTTGTGATATTTGATTGATGAGATGGATTGTATCATTAAGCTGTAGTCTCAATTGGATACAGATTTCAATCTTGTGTACTTGATGTAATAAATTATAAAAAAACCAACCCTACTGCAGGTGACTTAATATAGATAATTGAGTTACAAATAAAGATCTACTACGCATGTTCATTCTTTGGAATATATAGGCACTTTCAGCACCACCTGCCAATCCCTATAACAAGATTAGCAATTTCAAAGGGTTCAAAGACTAAATAAGCTATTTGACAGGGACTATTACTAGATGACGCAAATGCAGCCGTGAATAGGTAACAAACGTTATTGTGGAGAAATTGTTGATAACGTATGATGAGACAATTAAATTGCTAAAGATGAAGCAAACCTAATATCGTAACATTGATATTTACAGAAATCGCTACATGATGTCTTTTGTCTAAGAGTAATAAAATTTCTACCCTTGTTGCAATCTACTGTGAAATAAGGCAAATTACTTTACACAACTACTGATCAATTTATAAGGGAGGAAAGTTGGTTATTTGGCTGATTTACCAATGTCTGCGCTATTTCATTTTGTGAACAGAGGAAATTTTTGCTAAAAATAACTGAAATTTCGAAAAAAATTCGAAAAGTTATGGGATCTAAAAAATCTGAAATGTGACCTTTAGAAAAAAAATTCAAACTTTAGGGAAAGAAAATGAACAGGGAATAAGAAGTTCTGCATTTTTCTCTAAATGTGATAATAATCATCATTTCGAATGTAATTAAAAATTTCGAAATTAATTTATTACTTGTAACTGTTCTTGACCATCAATACATAGGCTGTAAATACATTATTTCAGGCTGCATGTAATAAGCAAAGAACGAATGCTTAAACTATTTCAGTTTGGTATCTTACAGATAAAATTAATATATTTATACATAGTAATAGGCTTGATATGAAAATTGTTGTTAAATTTCGTCTCTAAGTATTTGGATCTATTTTTCAGATTTTTGAACGAAAGAAAAGCCTTAATTATATTAATCATTTTTCCACTTTTGTACTGGCCAAGGCTCATAGTACGAATGATGACTAATTTCAATTATATCAAAGTCATACTGTACTCTTATATTTTGTCCAAAAGACTATGCTTTTACAAGACAAGACAAAAAAACTGCTACATTTGGTCTATATTATACATAGATTTGCTAAAAACGTTCTCAGATAAGTTCACAGTGTGGTGCTTGATACTTTGTTTGTATTCCAACACTCTAAAACAAATCCTGTATCTCTCCTAATTAATATCGTATTTCTAAAGAAAAAACAATGGTTTCAAGACCATGAATAAAAAAAATGTAAGATAAGAAGTCCTTTCTCAATAGGTATTTCTCAGTCGTTAATAGAGGAAAATAGAAGACATTTTAACCTGCTGGCTGAGGTGATAAAGTCAAACAGGTGAAAACAGGTTGTCTGGTCCTGTACTGTTAGAAAGATTCCTGGCTGTATTGTTTTTATCTTAATTTTTTTACTTCTGCCCTGAAACTAATGTTTTAATAAAATGTAGTTAGTAAGAATACGTATATGTATATATATATATATATATATATATATATATATATATTATCATATATAGAGAGATCATTACATACATCCGATATATTAAAAGATCAAACCATTATATTTAGGTTGTTTAGACATAAATGTACTAACAGAAACTCAAAAATTTGTTCGATTATATCACCAGGTTAATTCCCAACACACAAAATTTAAACTGCACCTGTCAACAAAGGTACAAATTGCAATCAGGAAAGTTACCACTTACAGCTATAACACGTTTGAATAATTATTTAGGTCTGATCAATATTGTGTAGGCATTTTTAGCATTTAAGATATACGTGATTTTTCATGCAATTAACTATCACCTGAACTGTATGCAGTCAATTGTCTTAACGTTCACATTAAATCGTGGTACACTTCTCATGCAAATTATACGGCATACTGAATCAGTAACTGTAGGTAAAAACTTTTTTTTCTCCTTTTAGCTTGTATGATACTCTAATACGAAATTCCACCATTTTCATTTAAAAAAATCACTGAATTTCTATTACTGTTTGCTATTCTTTATTCAACTGACTAAACTCTGCACTGCAATGAGCTGACATTGTGATCTTGCGAACCCTTGCAAAAGCATTTGCCAAAAATTCAAAATTTGCAAATTGTTTCCTTCATTAGAAATAAAGGATAATCGACATCTAGAATGTTTATATTCAGCGTTTATCCAGGGCCAGCGTTGGTTAAAAGGCAAAGTCTGCTCTGCCTTTTGAAGTCCACACCTTCTTTTTAACTGTAATTGTGTACGTTCGTTATCCCTTACAATGATTATCTACTAATGATCTTTGCATTTTTATCAGTCATATTGACTGTGCTGTCTTTATAATTTTGTATTTGAATATTTTATTTTATTGTAGCTTAGCAAAGCGATTTCAGCCAGAGAACTAAATGTGAATTCAACCAGTAGGTTAAAAGAAAGCAAGTAAGGAAACTTATTCTGTAACATAGAATTATTGGTAAACGAAATTTTTCTAAGCTAATTTGACTTTAAAACTAAAAAACTGAACGTAATAGTGACTTCTTGAGTAAATAAAAGTTTTGGCTGATATTTAACATGTCTAGAAATATATATTTAAAACGGTAGTTTCCTTTTAATATTTATGCTAGTGAATATTTCTTGCTCTTCTTTCTTGTGTTTCAAATGGATTGACTTTCTAAGAAATGAGTTATTTGGAAACTGCCTTTTTATTAATTACCATTCGCAGAATAGTTGTTGTAAACTAAACGAGTCAGGCAGTGAAAGTCAATTGTCATAAACCCCATATCATCTGTAACTTGAACATTTTAGGATATTTAGAAAAAAATTTTTTTATGTCAAATGAAGAAATCATTGTATCAACAGGTGATGTAAGCTATTAATCTTACAGAGTTATTCTGATATTCTCCTTCGACATTTTCTTGCATCATCTTGCTGTATTTTCAGGCACTGAAATAAAAGCATTGCACTTGTTTGCTTTTTCCTTTTTAGTTTAAACTTTCAGTAAGAGAACCAGAAATGTGGTGTTGTTGTCGCCAAGGAAAGACTTCCTGAGTTATTCTATGTGAAAGACGACCTGAAAAAGGTTTGTTTGTATACGTCACATTTTTAGGGAACTGTTATTGACTTAAAGCGGGTGGCTTCATAGTCTTGAAATAAGGAAAGAAAAGCATTTTAAATAAATTTTTGATTAATAAGAATTCGACTAGTCTTAAATACTCATGGTGGGTGGTGTCGCATCAAAATGTTTGATCAGGACATATTTACAAGTCATGCACAACAATGAAGGATACGGCAAATGTACAGCTTATAAAATATTCAACATCTTTTATTCACTTTAGTTTGACTGAGGATAATGGATGCAGAGATTAAGAAAAACAGACGTCTGCTGAATTTCTTGTCGAGAAACTTATCTCCTTGTCTACTCCTTGTCTGTCGAAGAAGTTTAATGATTAATTACAGCAGTTACATGTTCGCTAATAATAGATACAATAGGTTAATCATAGCAAAATAGAATAATAAACGCTTTATGTTGGTAACATACTTTTGTGAACGCCATCTTTGTGAAAATTGTTGCAAATGAAGAAATAAATTTCTAAAAAGTCATATTGCCAGAGAATAACTTAAAAAGTTTATTTCAATCAGGAAAATTTCTGAATATTTGTTTACTTTACCATAAAATAACATTTTAAAACAACAGCAATTTAGAATGTTTTTTCTGTACAGAAAAAGGAGGATAAAAAAGTCCCCCCCCCCGCCCCAGTTTTTAGTCAGTCGTATTGCGTCAAAAGGACTTGAAGTAAGGTGCTGTAATGGTTTAGCTTCCATAATACTTTTTTTTACTTTTCATAGCTGTTGGATATTTCTGGCTTTAAAAGTCTTGCTACTATTTCATCCCTGAAAAGTGCATTTAAATTATTTCTGCAAGCTATTTATAGCGAAAGAATTCTCACACAACAGAAAATGGCAATTGTTCTCTCTTTTCTTTCTTCCTCCCTCTCTCCAGGCAATTGATCTTTCTTTAAATACTAGTTACCCTATATTCAAAAATTTATCTGACTTTCTCATGTTTCTTTTCATCACTAACACAAAGTCAATGAGACTATTCTTTAACTTGATAAAAAAGGAACTTTAATAAAATAGAGCAAGTGATATAGTTTTAACATAGTATTTGAAAAGATGGGTTTACACAGGAGTCTTATTTCATACCGTTAAAGAGCCTCAAATGTCATTAATGGTTACATATGTTGAAAGGGACAAAATAGAATACCTAATCAGAACAGGAAAATTTGAAGGAAAGGGAGTCCAAGGGATAAAGGATAAAACTGCAGAAAGTGCAAACAAAGGTTACTTTATTAAGCCCATTACTCGTCCCAGAACATAGCCCACCGACAATGGTCTGCCAGAATTTTCTGTCCAGGGCTGCTTTCTTCAGCTGTTTTCAGGTTCGTCTTATCTTTGTTATATCGGTTTCCTAATCTAACGAAATCTAACACAGTGAATTCGAATCTAATGAAATCTAACACAGTGAATTCGAATCTAACGAAATCTAACACAGTGAATTCGAATCTAATGAAATCTAACACAGTGAATTCGAATCTTCAATCTTTTTGAATAAACTATGATAATGATAATAGCAAAGTCGACTAAGTCGGAAGACAAGTTAATGACATTAGAGGCATTACTCATTCGGGAAATAAAACCAACATTGAATACAAAGGATGAGTACAAAAGCCGCGAATTAGTCATAAAAATTTAACTTGTCAACAAGGTCCCTCAAGGGAGGCTTCTCAATTATCATAGTTTATTCAAAAAGATTGAAAATAAAAAGGCGACTGAAAGTTTTTTCCTCACTGAATGCACATAGACAAAAACTGGAAAACCAAAACATTAATCTCATAACATTTTGCATAAGACTTAAAACGTGTAGCATCACAGAAGAAAAAGTGTTTTACACATTGTAACTTTTAGCTTTTTTTATCATATTTATGAACATCATACGAAGTGAAATTATTTTGAATCGCAAAATGTGGATAGGTATTTTGCCATTTTACCAATGTTGACAGAAAATAAAATAAGTTCCTAAAATAAACAACTTTTATCTTTACTTTACTCTATATAAATAATAATAAATTGATAAATACAATGATAAATATATAAGAAATATAAATTAATATAATAATAATTGATGTATGAAAAACAAAATAAAAACTGTATAGAGATATTTGTTTATTTATTTATTTACTAATATTTATACAGGATAAAACATATCAACAATATAAAATGCTGTTTTCCATATGTGTTCTGTGTAAATAAAGGGGTATAAGTCCAAAACGACAAAGATAAAACCGGTAAAAGATAAAATGTATAAGAATAAAATCTTTAAGCAAAGTCAGTCATAAAAAAGATAGGTCAAACGAAAAAGGTAAAAACAGGTAAAAGGGTAAAAGAATAAACTAAATAGAACGGAAAGGGTGAAAAATTAAAATTAAATTCCTTAGGAAAAGCAGAAATAAAAAATTGCAAGATTCTGAAAAACTAAATATGAAACTGTTTATTGCTTGCTAAAAATTCCTTATAAGGTAGTTCACGAATACTCAATGGCAGTTCGTTATAAATCTTAGCTGCCATAAACTTAGATTATCGTTTTCCATATTCTGTTCTAAAAGATGGTAGCCTGATCATGTTGTTTTTATTCCGTGTGTTGATGTTGTACCGGATACCACAAATATCTGACGTCCAGGGCACCTCAATGCCATTGTTTGTAATTTAATGGTAAATAACACATACTGCTAGTAATAAATCGATTGGATGGTCAAATGTTTAAATTGTATACCAATTCCGTGTTTTAATAAAGTTTCAGAGAAAATGGAAACGCTATTGTTAAAAGTTTTAAGTCATTTTTAAATCATTGGGTATGTATGCATTTATATAAAAGCAGTGTTATAGTCTAGGAAATCTTTTTACGACTGCAGGGATGTTCAATCAACTGTCAATGATAACACACTTTAAAATACATTGTATACAATAAATGTATTCAGCCAAAAGACTGATTTTCTCTCTTTTTTTGAGTCGAAGATTGATGGGGGTGACAGAGTCTGTTTTCTGGATATTTTACACTTTTGCAGCTAATTTTTCTTTTCCTTTCTTTTATTACTCTTAAACTATAAAGCTTTGTTACATTTTCAGTTAGGTAGAAAAAAAAAGGTTCTTACAAGGACTGAAACAAAAGGAAAAAATCAGCTTATCGTAAACAAGGGTATGATATCTATCAAGGTAAACATTATCACTGGTTCACCTTTACTTTCAGTGAACAAATTTATTTGAGATGTTTCCTTAACTTACAGGGTTGGATAACTATTGTAATATTCTTTTAACCTTATATCTTTGAAACCTGATAGATCGATGATTATGATAGGTTGTTTATAATGTCATAGACGTGATGACTAATGTATAGATACATTTTGACAGGTCAAACTCATCACCATGCAGCTGAACTAGTGGAGACAGGATTAAAAGCAAGACTTTGCTTGGCACTTAAAAATTGGAATCGTAATCCAGTTTTTAACTTTTAAATACAGTTTTGCATTATTGATTTTCGGTTTTCTTTCCTTTTTAGCCATAACAAGTAAATAGAATATATACATACACACACACACATACACACACACACATATATATATATATATATATATATATATACAGTAAAAAGAAATAACATAATAT
>RDPX01000370.1:223589-264513 GCA_003991215.1 Morbakka virulenta
AAAGCAGATATTTTGAAATAAGCACCCTCCTGGGGGTAGATGGAGGGAGATGGGGGGTAATTCTAACCCAAAAAGCTCCAACTGTACCCTTTAAGACAAAACAAAAACTTCTTTTGGACTTATTTATGACCAGAATGCATCAATCTCACTGAACAACTTGAATTAAAAATAAAAAATATTATTAACATTTTGGTTTCGCCGCTTTTCCAAAATTGTCTTATTTTCCTTTCTTACTTTTTCTTTGTTATCTTTTTTTCGGAAGCAGCCCCAAAGATGGAAATACTTCTCACTCTCAATTTTTGAAAGTAAGAAATAAGGAGAGTCTTTTTCCAATTGTTCAGACAGTTTTTTTATATTTTGCATCTAGTACCACTCAAAAATTTCAATTTTTATACACATAAAAAAATATATGTATATCGTATAAATATACATTGTGTATAATTTGTATTATGTATATTATTTAATTTTTATAGAATATATATACTATATATAATTTATATATATATCAAATTGATATTTGTGAACTACTGGTTTTCTCATGTAATCTACTGGACATATGGAAAAGTAAAGTTTACAAATTAATATTAATGGATCAATTTATTAAATTAATTATTAATTTAGGAAATACTTTAATTTTTTTTTATGAAACTAAGTAGTAAACATGGGAAAATTAGTTATTAAAAAATTGGTAAGAAAAGGAGAGGAAGCAACAACCAAGTCAAAAGGCAAATACAATAATTTAATTATCAGGAAATTTTACATCATTAAAAAATACGGATACGGCAAGCATAATTTTGTGCTATACTTTTTTCTTTATATTTTACTAGTTTTAATAACAATACTTTCTTTTCTTGCAATTTTTCACCCTTTTCATTCTATTTAGTTTATACTTTTACCCTTTTACCTGTTTTTACCTTTTTCGTTTGACCTATCTTTTTTACCCCTTTATTTACACAGGACACATATGGAAAAGAGCATTTTATATTGTTGATATGTTTTATCCTGTATAAATATTAGTAAATAAATAAATAAATAAATAAATAAATAGATACCCTTGAACCATGGCAAAGGGATTTTATTTTAGTAATTCCAATTTTTTTTGAGGGATAGGTGTCTATATTAATTCACTTATTTTAAATTTTCTTCAGTAATTTAAGGCTATATATATTTTATATATTTATCCCTCTAAATTACATATTATAATTTTAAAATATTACGAAGATAATAGTGGACATCAAAATGATAAACCCCTTCTAACTTTGTTAACCTTTGTATATTAGTCTTTAGTATATTAGTATGTATGTATAGTTATGTATATTAGTCTTTATTAGTCTAACTTTGTATATTAGTCTGGATACCAGTTAATGTTATTGCAAGGGTACAAGGGTTTTATAACATTTCCCGGTGATTAAAAACATAACATTATCTAATCATAAAAGTTTTTTAGGATTAAAGGTCTACCCACCATCCCACCCCCCTCATCTCCTATATTGTAAATATATACAATTCAATCAAAAAGTAAAAATAATTAATACTCATTATAGGTATTTGTTTTAGCATATTTTTGTTTGCAAGACTAAAGAGGGGTAGGTGGTAAAATGTGCGTTGATCCTCGAAAACAGTTTTCAGAAGTTACGCTAACCTGTTCAGTGAGATTCCGAAAGTTCTATTTAATGGTCCATGTGTGCTCCATTGCAGTCAATAACACAGATTTCCGTAATATAAATTTGAAAAAAAGAGGAAGAAATAAAGATCCTATAAATCTGCAAATCCAAATTTAATGCGACAATGTTAGACTCTATGGTACCAAAATTTCTTAATACTATCTAAATATATATATAGATCAGTGGAACGAATCATAAACATACTTACATCCGACTAAACCTATGTATATAGTTTATGGATCTACTTTAAAACGGATCTATTTTTGTCAGCAGCTAAAAATATAGCTAAAAAATTTCATTATTCAATCGTTTCCCTCTTCTTGAACTCATAAACAAATCTGAAAGCCTACAAATGCACTTATTACTACTACTTATACTCAGCTGGGTTTTTTTTAAACTTCTGTAAGAATCCACACAGAAGCTTTATCATGTCATGAGTCGTAAGCTTTTTCTGAGCTACGTTTCGACAGCTACCTTTACCATCGTCAGGCTACTAAATAGATTAGGCACAGCTTTTTCATACGTTGACAGTAAAGACCTATGTGTGAAAGAGGTCGACTTGTTTAGAGGAGCGGCGCCATACCTGTCTTATTATTGTTGTGTCTTTACCATTGGTGCTGGGATTTAGGGAAGAGTGTAAGATATACTGTTGATGTTTTTCCTATATCATAGGGAATGGATTCTTTCTTTTATTTTTGTTGTTGTTGTCTTTGTTTCCTTGTCTCGTTATTTTCCCGGTCAAAGGTGTGATCTTCTGTCCAGTGGTGTTTAGCAATTTCACTACTTTTGGAATCATCTTTTTGATCAACTCTGTTGTACTCCTTTTCCCTTTGACCCAAGGATTGCTTTGACTGACCAACGTAGGGAGCGAGACAGTCTTTACAATAGAGCTTGCAATCTATATTATTCTTCTCTTCAAGTGGGGCTGGGCCCTTTGAGATTGAAGTATCTTCTTTAACACGGATGTTGTGGAAAAGGAACACTTGTCGGGGAGTTCGTCTTAGATGTTCACCAATCTTCTAGACATAGAGTAAACTATTTTGTTCCAGAGACTCCCATTCCTCTTCATGATTGTATCCAGCACTTCTATGGAAGACTCTCTGGTCATCCTTAGCATAACTTTTATTGGATAAAAGAACTTTCTAAAAGTGGCTTTCTTTCTTTCTAAGTTTTTATCCTTTAAGATGATGACTCTTTCTCTTCCAAACAATGATGAAACTCTCATCAGCTGAGACTGTATGGTGTAAGGAATTACCATAATCGCACTGTTAAACGAAGCATCTGTAAAAAAAGTTATTTGTTCTTTAAAGATTAGGTTCTTGTAGAGTGCTTTAAGTGCAATTTTCTCTGTTCAATGTGTAAGTGTAAATAATATTAATTATTGATTAAAACAATCAGCTTTAGTCATCAATCTTTTATTTGTTATTGCATTATTCTAAACAACTAGATATTTTTCCTGTATTATCTAATTACAAGAAAAGTATATTTTTGTGATAGTTTGCACGTCTTGGTACTTTTGTGCATCTTAATACAATTTATGTTATAATGGAAACCCTACAACAACTCTGTACAAGTTGTTATTGGACGCTTGTTGATAATTAAAATATTATTATTATTAAATTAGTAATATGTGTAGTAGTAGTAGTAGTAGTAGTAGCTGCAGTAGCAAAAGTAGTAGTAGTAGTAGTAGTAGTAGTTTCAATAGTAGTAGTAGCTTCAATAGTAGTAGTAGTAGCTTCAGTAGTAGTAGTAGTAGTAGTAGCTGCAGCAGCAATAGTAGTAGTAGTATTAGTAGTAGTAGCTTCAACAGTAGTAGTATTAGCTGCAGTAGCAATAGTAGTAGTAGTGGTAGTAGTAGTACAAATAGTCTTCCTTCAGGCTTTCTTGTTCCTTTCGGCGCACACAAATGGTATCGTATGAAATGCATAGATCTGAGGGTTAATCAGATGTTGTTATAATAATGATAGTTCTCTTTTGATCTTGTGTATTAATCAAAGGAAAATGGTTTTCTGAATCTTAGTAGTATTGTTTTCCCCAGGGATTTGGTTTTGTTTACTTCTCTACATGTTTTCTAACATGTCTCAAAACTCCTGTAACTGCTTATTGGAATTCTTTTTTCCTACACCTTCATTATTTCCCTTTCTACTTTATGTTATAATATTAGAGTTATCAATTGATTACAGGTCCTTGAGTGATGAATGGATAAAAAGATCCTACCCTTAGAGCTCAACAATATGGCAGTAAACGTGAAAGCAGATAGCTATACTTTAACCACAAAAGTGAAGGACTATGGATAACCAAAAAATGGTATCATCATTTCAACTTTGCAAGTGAAACCTCACAATACATGAGGACAGCTCCTTGTCGTAAGACAACTCATAATTACAGTGTTTTTCACCTCCAGCATGATTCCTGACAATACATAGAAAGATGTTTTAGCTCCAGTGCTTACACCTGGCATTGAAACATTCTATTCCATTTGGGTATCTGCTATTGCTCTGTGAAGTGACAATAAATTTTAATAGATTTTTAAAACTCATGCTATTACAAGTCTCCTTTATTTTTTTATATTATTAAGTAAAAAAGTCTACCTAGTTCTCTTTCAGTTGGTAATAACTGTTGATCTTTTCCAGTTCTCTCTACTTAGTGATAGTATTCCCTGGGATAGAAATATCAATGTTCTATCACACAATTTTTTTTATATCTAAGACAACCACGTCAAGAGATCTTTACCAAATCTCTTTCTCAACCTATATATTGAAAATTCACAAGGTCTTTGTACCATCGTTTAAATAATCATTGTTATCACCTCAATTTTTCCTCAGGTTCACTTTTACAAAAGATGTTTCATTATATTGCAACTCCTCCAGTATAATGATCGTAATAATAGTAATTATTATTATCAGTAGTATTATTAATTATACTATTATTGTTGTTATTAATCATGATACAGGATATATAGACGTCTTATTTGAAAGTATACGACTGTACCTCTATGTCCATTTAAGTAAGTAACAATTTTCTTAAAAAGGGGTACAAAATAAGCTAGAAATAATTGGAATTAAAGGACACTTTATTGGTATTAGCAATAAAACTTACCGTGCTGACTAAATTTCCCAATAAAAAGTTAACGCTATGTTAAATGTTGTGCTGTGTGTTCAGTTAAATTAATTTCTACATAAATGCTTATATCAACATGATTAACCAAAGGGAAATGTTCTATTTGTATCCACTTTATGATCATCATGGTGACGTGTTCGCTTCTTTTTAAAAGGATTGTACCCCTAAATATTTTTTATACAACTATTTTCATATTTTAAACTCACATAGCTTTTAAAAAGCAAAATAACAATGCGTAACTCTATTAACCATTTTCTCAATCTCGAATTGGAGGTTTATTTGGTTTTTCATTAGAATTTTGTGAGTGAGTGTAAGTATGTGTGTGTGTGAGTGTGTGTATGTGTGTGTGTGTGAGTGTGTGTGAGAGAGAGAGAGAGAGAGAGAGAGAGAGAGAGTAGGTGACAGTAACATACTATTGTAACACATTACTTATTACATTTGATTGGTCTTATTTCTGCCCCACATTAGCCTGAAAACTCTTGCTAAATTGTTGTTGCCAAGACAACTTGCACAAAAGAGTTCAAGCATTTGATAGTGACAAGCTTTTCAAAGAATATTTGAATACCTGCGCTTTAAAAACAGAGAAACACTTCGTTGTAACCTTTGTTATTTCGATACTAGAGCATGTGGATCACATCAATTGTTTAGTGACATCTATAAAAAAGCAGTTGAATCTTTTCTTCTTAGGTTTTTGTGTAGCGAAGAGAAGCTGAACAGCTGAAAAAATCACTTCAATTGTTTTGACTTAGTGTGGTCCTCTATTTACAATTAACTTTCTATTCCGAAAATTAAAATTGTCTAACGTCTTGTGAAGCGCACCACATTTTTTTTGTTCACTAGGAAATCAGCAGTTTTTGCAAAGATATGTCATTGTTCTCTGTTTTAAAATTAATCAAACATTCCGATGAGGTGAATTACATTTCCATAGTGAAATATATTTTGAATGGAAAGCATATCTTACAAATGAGTTTTTACACATAATAGAGCTAAGGTTTATTAAACGTATCATGCAGATGGGTTTTTGAAAACATAGTAACGTGAACTAGTACTAAGTGAATACAGAATATGGATTTAAATAACTAGCAAGGAAAATATTTAAATATATAACACATTGGAAAAAGTGAGTTAAATTAGTCACACGGTTGACTTGCCAAGGTAGTAATGTATTGAAAAATGAGAAATAAATGCATGTTAACTTCTATAATTCAAAAAGAGAGAAAGAATTCAATACATTTTCACTTGTTCAAATCTGTATTTATTCGAAGACCACGTACAACCGAGTCACTTTTTATTGCCGCTTCCTTTAAAAAATGATCTAGTTATCTCCCTTTCTAATCCTAATTCTTACATATCCAAACTGCTATTTATTTGAAACAATTTCTGTCCATATTGAGTTATATTGTTGATCACCAAGTTTCTGAAAGTAGTTGATAAAACAATCAGCACAGTGTTTCGAGATCTCGGTATGACCTATTAAACACAAATTATTTTGATAATATGCGTAAAGGAAGGAGTTTTCTTTCTTGTCTTCATCATCCTTATTTTCTTGATAACCCAAATTGTACCTATTGTGTATTGTGATTGGGTATCCTGTAATCCCCCTTAACCCCTTTTATCACATTCTTACTTCCCTCTTATCTCTCCCTTGCCATCTTCTTATCTTCCGGTTATCCCTCTCTTGCTTCCGGATTATCTCCTTCTTACTTCTCTCTTATCTAACCCTTATATCTCTCTTGTCTCCTCATTATCTCCCTCTTATCTCTACCTGCCTCCATCTGATATTCCCCTTATCTCTTCCTAACCTCTTTCTTATCTCCCTTTTACTCCTTTTTTGTTAGACTTAAGAGCCTTCCTTAAGTTACACTTACTATTTTATCATTTATACTATCTAGTGGTACAAAAAATTCCTTAGCCAAAGTGAGGAAGGGGAATTAAGGTGTAGGAGAAAAGATTTCATATTGCTGCAATGTTATTCGGAGATCTGAAATTTCATTTCAATTACAAAAGATAGTTGGGAAAAAAAATTAGAATGGATGATTCGAAAAAGTATAACCGAGAGTGATTCCGCTGAGCAACACATTTTTGGTACATTGTAATGGTAACAAGAAGATTGTTGTTAGTTGAAAATATTTCAGTGCAATGCAAGACATTGTAATTGACATTTTGCCCCTGGGTTGGGATCCGTAGATGTATAGACATCCGTAGTATGTTTGACATGGTAGTAGAAGGAAGTTAGAGGCGAGGTTGATCAAACCAGCGATGGATGTATAACGTCATCTCTGACCTTCGCTGGCTTCATCTAGATAAAGGAGATGCGAGAGGGAGAAAAGCAGGAGCAAATGGAGAGATCTGGTGTAGCTAGGACTCAAACAAAAACCTGCAGCAAGGGAGGACCAAGGCGGTGAAAGGTGGGCAAGTTAAGCATTAAAAGACATTGTACATGGTCTAACTAGGAAAACTGATGCTTTGAAGTCTCAAATTCCACCCAATTCATTAGTTATGCTACAACAGAACCAATCCAAAGGTCCAAGTTGATATTTTCGGTTTAAATGCGTGTATCTTGTTCCAGCTGTAATGCTTCAGTAACTACGGATAACGAAACACAGAATCCGCTCAATTTTCTTCTTGGTTTTAACGTCAATTTCCACAGAAACTGGGACTCAGACCGTATCCTTCATGGGGACTTTGATTTGGCAGTGAGGAATTTATTACAAAATCCGCTCAATTAATTCTCTTAAATCTCATTCAATGCTTATCAAAGCTTGGAGTAAAGAGTTTACTTATGTGTTTCAGGAAACCAAAGGCATCTGGAGTGTTGTAAACAACGAGTTTATAAAGTTCTATTGATTCTTATCAACCACTGAAAAGAAATGCTGCTAGCTTTATCAACGTCAATGACAGCAAATTTCATTTAGCTTACCCTTGTTATTTATTTTACATTTATTTTCAAGAACCTAACGACAAAATCCTTTTCGTTTTCCAAAACGAAATTCAAAAATACTTATCCGAGAATACAACAGATTGGGAATCAATTGGAAAATGAAATCAAGAGAATAACAGGAGAGGAACTTTACAAAAACGTTCTCTTCGAGGAAGGTCTCTACAACCATTAGTCTGTAGAAATCTTGTATTCTCTACTCTTCGATAAGTTTATAGTTTATATTAGTAAATTTCATATAATTTTTTTAGATATTTGGCCAGCTGACCAGCTAAGTAGTAATAAACAAAATAACTCAAACTATTTCTTTCAGTATGTTGGATTTTTTTTGTTAACATTATTTTTCTCCAGTAACTAGGGCCAAGACAGTGCTCTTCATAGGTATTGGGATTTGGCAGTGAAGAATTTCATGGCTAGATGCCCATCCAGGCATCGACCAATGGCTTTTTCTTTTGTAAAGTTCCAAAGTCGCCCGCTCAGGGAATCGAACCCGGAACTTCTTGGTTACAGTGCAGTTGCATTAACCATTTAGCCACGTCTTCTCATTTCTTTCCGTATTACATTTGCAATATTTATTTACATCATAAAAATTGAGTGTTGTAATTGTATTGTGAAAGAAAATATCTTAGACTTAAAAAATATTCTATTTAAACAATCACTCAATCATCATTCAAACTTTGTTATTTGTCGTACTGATAAGTGTGAACAATTTATCCTAGATAAAAGAAAAGAATCATTGACTCTGAATCCTTTGGATTTGGCAACCGTAATCCTAACACTACCATTGTGTCTAGAGATGAAGGCGAGTGGAAAGGCCAGATACTGAAATGACATTACAGGGTGCAATGCTCTTTTCCCCATTTTTCATGCCAGAAATGAAATGAGACGAGATGGAAATGAATTTTGCCATTATCCACATTCAGCAAGCCTTGTCAGTACTCGTGGTGGAAGGTTGATTTAAACAAAGTATATGTGGAAACAGACTGCTATTGCAAGTTTATTTAGATTGTTCTAGCATTTCCCATGGTCCTTTGGTCCATTCAAAATGCCATCCCCTTCCAGCAACCATTTGTGTGCCTAAAGGCATAAACAGTAGCTACTGTAGACCATTTAAATAATCTCTGACGTTTAACAATACATGAGATATATTCCAGCTCTGAAAAAATACAGGTAATTGTTAGGAAAAAACAAGACGTTAGTCGGTTTGGTCAATCTGTTATTGCTCTTTCTTTCTACGAGCAGTGATTTAGAAGCCTTTTTCTGCAAGACTCCGTTATTACAATACCTTAAATTATTTTGAAATATGAGCTCTTTTGAGCCTTGTGCCAAATTTTGATAGATATTGTTCGACTAAGCTAGATGCAAATTTCCAATGCATTGTTAAGGTGTCATTCAAAATCCTTTATTATGTTGCTCTTTATATTTGGGTCAAATTTCATCTTAATAATGAGAAAAAGTTACCATATACTTTGAGTCACTTTACTTTCTTCTGGGAATA
Organism: Morbakka virulenta; assembly: GCA_003991215.1. NCBI lineage: Eukaryota > Metazoa > Cnidaria > Cubozoa > Carybdeida > Carukiidae > Morbakka > Morbakka virulenta. Next base: position 232,810 of record RDPX01000370.1, read on the forward strand.
AGTCGATTTAAACAGTGTAGAAATAAGAAAAGTCGTTAGCACTTCTTGAAGAGTTGAAACTCAATAAAGAAACATCATGTTACTGTGGTTTCCTCTTCCCCAAGATTAAATTTTTTGTACTACCTTTTAATATAAAATAATTAATTTCTCGGTACAAAAAAGTAAAAATTACTGAAGCTTTTCAATCTCTTCAAAGCAGCAGATACCCCCCCCCCCCCCTAAGATATTTTGGAATCAAAGGGAAATATCCATTTTCGAGAGATAAACGTTGCTGGTACAAATCAATATACCTAAAAGCAATTGAAATTCTCCAAATGTTTGTTAAACCTACTACTTGAAGATAATTTCATTAGCAAGGATGTTTATGAGATTATAATTGTTTATAATTGTAAAAGTCAGAGGAATATTTTAATATTTGTAAGTATCTGTGTGATGTAATGGTGGACAAAGAGTTGAGGACTTGCTAAGGCTTTGTCAAGTAACGCTGAAAATTATTCATCATCACTTGGAATCAATATCAAATAATCCAAAAAAATTCACATACGTAGTTTTTAAATCCGGTATTTATTATTAGTTTTGAACATTGTAAAAAAACTAAATTACGTCATTACATTTAAGGACCACACTTTTTAAATATCTTTTCTATAAATATTTTAAAAGGCCTCTAATTGTGAACAACAAAATGTTTGTCCTTTTATGATACTTCGCTGTAGAACCACTGGGTTGCATAGAGTAAATTTCATTATTTTTCTGATTTCATTGCCTTAATGTTTCCATTCACTTGTATAAATTATTTATTTATCCATCCATCTATTTGTCTATTCAACTGTCTTTCTGTTTATTAATCTATCATATATATATATATATATATATATATATATATCATATATATACATACATATGTAATTTAGATAGGTAAATTTTTTATAACGAATAATAATTCATTAATTTTCTTGTAAATATAAATTTTAACACTGTAGAAAACGGGTATTCTGATCTTGCTAAACTGCAGATATTTATCTATACAGCCGACTTTCTTTTATCTCTAATCTCTGAGGAGAACGGAGTCTCTCTCTCTCTCTCTCTCTCTCTCTCTCTCTCTCTCTCTCTCTCTCTCTCTCTCTCTCTCTCTCTCTCTCTCTCTCTCTCTCACACACACACACACACACACACACACACACACTCACTCTCTCGCTCTTTCTCCCTCTTTCTTGAGCATTTAAATTTTTTCATGCTAATAATTAATTCCAGAAGTCAAACCTTCTCGCCTCAGAGGAAAAGTAATTATGCTATTATTCTCCCAGCTTACATTAATCCGACAATACAAAACGACAAACTGCATCATGAATATTTCCACACATGGCTTTCAACCACACCTTAGCGCATGCAGAAACGGTCTAATTACGACAAAGGTGATAATGCCAGAAACTACAGCAATGGTAACAAGACCTATACAGGAATCTTAATTTGTCCCATAAAAACAGAGACGTAGAAAAACAATATACGCCTTGTTTGTTGACAGGTGATAAATGAACCTAATGATGGTTTAATGTGACTAAAAATATTTCAATTATCACCCACCAAATAAAGCCCTTTTAGCTTTTGTTCACAGAAATAAAAACAGAAGTAAATTCATGACTTTTTCAAACATTTAAATAGGCCTGATTTCAAGTTCTTTGAAACAATGTTCTCATGGTGTGTTTCGGAAATTACTGAACTAATAGCTGAATCTACTGTCATCACAAAATGAAAATGCCAAGTGTTGAACAGGTTGTTAGAAACTTACTTTTAAAAGAGTAGAAAGTTGTATTTAGAAGTTTACCTACAGCTGAGACAGGCAATTTTACACCTGCAATGAATTAAATAGAAAGATGGAATTTAAAAAAATGTAATACAAAAATTTAAGAGGATAGTTTGGGTTACTCCAACTACCCCATAATCCCAAGCCAGTACCTACAGATATTAGGTCGATACATTTTCTAAGCTACTTCATATGATATACCATATCGTATTCGAGTCTCAGTTTTTCACTTAATTATTTAGTTTCTACTCTTCATTTTAATTGTGTAATACAGTATAGAAATCTACTCTTCTTTTCTAAAACAACAACGTCAGTGTCAAGTTATAAACACCGCAAACTCATCGATGGGAAGAGCACGAAAATGTGAAATGCAGTTGAAAGGAGTGGGTTTTAAGTGTCTTTGATAAAATTAGTGAAAAATAACGTTGTTTCGATCTATATTACAAAGAGCACTTTTTTTCTTGCTTTGCCATCTGAGATATCGTTGATATTTCCTAAGTCAGATAATTTTATCCACTACTTCTTGCAATGAAAAACTGTTATCTCAAATCTGTACATGAAATGCTTTGCTTATAACCTAATTAGCAGAAGAAAACGATATCGGTCCAGCCCAAAATCAAAATGTGACTATTGATCGCAATATATCTGTTAAATCAATTTCACTGATCTGACATTTCTGGATTAGTATAATACAACTGGAAAACGAAGCCCGAATAAGAGAGGGAGAGAGAAAGAGAGAGAGAGAGAGAGAGAGAGAGAGAGAGAGAGAGAGAGAGAGAGAGACAGACAGACAGACAGACTCCATTCTCCTCAGAGATTCCATCTACTATTTATACTGCCTTACTTCCGCTTTCCTTTTCACCCAAATTAATAAAAGGCCATTTAAAATATCTTGGAAGCATGTGGAAACGTGCCCATAATGCACAGTGCTACCTAATGAGATTTGCTAAGGTCCTCAGTAAAGATGGGAAAGAGAAAAAAGCCTGTACCAACTGGGTGTAAAAAGCTAAGATCATTTAGAAAACGCAAGAACTAAATACAAGATATATTTGTAAAATTACATATTAGGGGGAAGATTTTATTAAGCATCAAATGAAAGAAGATAAGTACCACTATGGAAAAGATATTGAATCTAGTAAATGAAATGAGCAAAAGAGTAAATCCAGTATACGTTATTGGAAGTATTTGAGTTGTGTATTATCTGTTGACTGATACATTGCAGTTGTTGTGCTCCTTATTTTTTTTATATGAGTATAGAGTCTCCCGTATAATACCTCTTTTCTGTTGTTGGAATCAGTGCACACATAACTTTAAATTTCTCTTATATATCTAGTTCCAGAAGTTGACATAAGTTAAAAAGCCTACTATAGTATTGCTTCTGCAAGACATCTCGCATGTATCAGCTGGGTCTTAATAAATTCATTGACATGAATGGTAGAAATTCAATTGCCAGACGAATATTTATTGACTGACGGCTATTCACTGTTATTCAGAGCCAACATTGGTAAACGAAAAAGTGTCTGTGAATACATTTGATGACAGTAAACTCTAAAATTTTCACTTGCCACGCCTATTTACATTTTACTGAGCAGGGAAATGACTGTCTTTGCAAAATTGATGTTTTTTCACTTAACCATTGTTAATTTATTTTGATTTTCATTGTTGTCACAAGAGTTGAATTTGCAAGTAATGCAGCTGGAGAAGATGCAACGAAATGTGTTAATGCTTTGTTGGTTAGATAAATGGATTTTCTTACCGTCTGCCAAGTTGGCCCTTGCTCAAATATTTGAATTAGAAAACTCAAGATTTCATATTTTAGAACTAATTTTATCGACTATCAAAACATGGTTTTGATGAAATAAAAACTGGTGCTTTTTTATTTATTAGGATCCAAATAATTGCCAACCAAGCTCAATTTGTATTGCTATTTATACTTATTTATATTATTTAAAACTTGGATTTATATTTATAGTTATCTATATTATTTCAAAATTTGTGTTGTTATTTATATTTATTTGAGCTATTTCAAAACGTGTGTTGCTTCACTTATAAAAATGTTTTCAGTTATATTTATTTATATTATTTTTTTTAATTTGTATTGGTTTAATTATCAATATTTGTATTGTTATTTATATTTATTCATATTATTTCAAAATTTGTATTGCTTTAGTGATCTTCTTTCCTAGTTGGTGCTTCTGAATTTATTTTTAGGTCTTCCTCTGCATAACTTATATTTGGTCATTTTAATGACTCCGGTCTATTCAATATATCCTCAAAGTGTTCTGTTCACTTACCCTCTATTTCTTTCTCGCTTGATAATAATTTTCCATTTATGTCCTTTACCATCCCCGACAAAAATCTTCTTAACTTATCATGAACGCAGAGGGTTGAAATTTCTTTAAAAATACAAAAGCTAAGAAATATTTATTACATATTGAAACAATTAGCCTATCTAAGAAAGGAAGAATAATAAAACACAATTTTAATTATTACTTCTTTTCCATCACACCACATAAGTGAGCAAATGGTCCAGCAGCATTACATTTCATGCCCCGGTTGATAACTTGCAACAGTCGAGCATAATAGCCGCCTTCAAAGTTCGCCTGAGATCTGTCATCGACATCTAAATGCTTCATCTTTCCATTTAGCTGCAAATAAAATTATTTTCCCCCTCTCTCTCTTCCTTTTCCTCTCTCTCTCTCTCTCTCTCTCTCTCTCTCTCTCTCTCTCTCTCTCTCTCTCTCTCTCTTTCTCTCTCTCTCTCTCTCTCTCTTCCTCTCTCCCTCTCTCTCTCTCTCTCTCTCTCTCTCTCTCTCTCTCTCTCTCTCTCTGTCTCTCTCTCTCTCTCTCTCTCTCTCTCTCTCTCTCTCTCTCTCTCTCTCTCTCTCTCTCTCTCTCTCTCTCTCTCTCTCTCTCAATTATAAATATGCTACTTTTAATAAACAAATACGATGAGTGCTTTATATCATGCAGAAGACTTGTAAATCTACATCACCAATTAATGAGATATTTTTAAATATATTAATCGCCGCACAAATTCTGTCAGTCAAAACACCAATTTTATTGAGACAAATAAACATATCGTAATAAGGGTGGAAAGGTGGGAATTTAAGAGTGGGTTGTAATGGACCTTTTGTAAAGTATTTCCAAATATGTCTGATGGGCGAAAAACTCCTTCAAAAAAGCGTACAAGATTCGTTTGGAGCAAAAGGAGTTACAGCCATTTCAGGCATTTTCGTCAAAATACTCTTTTTCCAAGGGTGTACCTGAATTTCAGAGTGACTTGCTTCTCAGTTGTTTCTACAGAGACGACTGACTTTCTCTTCCTTTTCCGTTCTCCCTCCCCCTCCCCATCTCCCTCTCCTTCCCCTCAACTGAGTAGATGGCAATTAATCACTTCTATCATTGCATTTTTCTTTCGCTTGTTATTTGAAATAAATGTCTCTCCGTCTTTATCTGAACAAGTTAGACTAATGTGATGAACTTTGTATGTAAGAATGTAAAGAATGAGATAAGTTGGAGGGATTTTTTAATGAAAAATAAACAACAAAAGGACCATGGAGAACCCTTGTTCTCTTTAGTGCGTAGGAGGCATGATACTTGGATACACAAAGAGAGAAATGAACGACTACGTTCGCTCTATCCAACGTCAAATTTTGAACACCCTAAGAAAATATTATTTTGTTTAGACAAAAAATTCTACAATTTGCTGGTAAAACATTTTGTTTCCAAACAAATTTCGCACGCTTTTTCAGAGAAGTTCTTTGCCTCTCGGGGTTTAGTGGGAAAGTTGGAAATACATTATGATCTTTCAACCTCAACATTTACTAACTTTCATTACGTGAGTAGGTAGCTGCTAGGTCTTTTATGTAATGGCAAACTAATAGGACCTCCATTTCTTAGGCTTCAACTCAAATTTATACTTTGTTTTTTCACCTGATGTTTCCTCTTGGGCAATAAGCTGTAGGGGAATGACCTAGGAAAACTAGAACAATATTGCTTGCTTGAACAGGTTGTATTTACCCAATGAGAAATAAGCATCATTTGTTTTTCCTTATTTGTTTCTGTTCTTCTTCCTCTTCCGTCTTGAGTCCTAATTCATGTCTAGTCGCCATCTTGATAAGGTCTTGACCATTTCCCTCTCTCTGTTTCAACTCCTCTTCCCTAGCTGCTACTTTCCGCATGTCTTGCTTGATTGCATCTCTGAGTCTCACTTTCTGTCTTCTCAGCTTCTGTTTCCTGTAACTGATCCTTCCCGGGATGCTTTGAGGTGTTCATCTGGTCGTCTTCTCACCACATGCCCATTCCATCGAAACTAGCTTCTCTAGCCTTTTCCGTGATCTTGCCTACTTTTATATAACTTAAATCTCCATCAGTTCGGTGCTCATGCAAGGAGACTCCATTGACCCATCTCAACATCCGTATCTCTGTGGTTTCCAACATTCTTTTTTTTGTTTTCCAAGAAGGATTACCTCCAATCCTTAGAGTAACAAATCTTCTAAAACTTGTATATATCTTTATTCCTTACTTGTTCCCTAGATACAATTCTGATTTCATCATTTCCTCAGACCTTGACCAGGTAACAACAGTCACTCTAACTTTCTGTTTGAAAGGTAATTGGATGAGAAAGAAAAGAACTTCCTATTTCATGCCAAAGTGTACAAAGAAAGCAGCAGCTTATTAAGTGACTGAATTCTGTTTGAATTTGCCTTGCCGTAAGTGTAAAGCAATCAGTGGTATTTACTGCCTTATGCTTGAGACTGCAGTCACTTTTAGTTTCCCTTTAAGAAAGCATGCCTCGTGTGCAACAAAGATGCATATTTTCATTGTTTTAAGGGATCAGATTCTTTGGTGAAGTACAACACAGAAACATTTTTATGCTGACAGACTGTGCAATGCCACCTCAAATGACTGAATTAGTTTTTTCCTACATTTTACTTTTTATAACACACCGAATATCCATTCTTTTGAGTTGTGTACACAAAGACGATTATGTGTAATTTTTCTGTCCATTTAGAGTTTGTTAAAATTTCAAATGAGTTTCTCGTAAAAATATTTTGAATGAATTATCTATTACTCACATACAGATGATAAAACGTAATAATACCAGGGGTATGTACAAAAGGTAAAAATCCCTTATATCTCTTTTTACGTAACATTTTCTTCAACTGTTAATTTCTAAGAATATTATGCCACACTTCAAATGTTCTGTATGAATTAGATGCTTTTATTTTCAATTGTCGAGGCTTATTACCTCCTTCAGACCAAAATTTTGTTTACTTTGTTCTTGTCTAGCTGATTTGTTTTTCTTTCTGAATAATAAACTGTGCAAAAATTGTATTGTAGAGCGTTTATGAATAAGACAACCAAAAACAACTATTTCTGAAAAGAAGTCAAACGCAACCATCACCACCTACACCACTTGCCACGAACCAAAATTATTCTAAACAAACCGAGATGAGTGTGTCAGTTGACGATGATCCAGCACCCTCAGTTATGCCTTAATCTTAAGCTGATGCTGCTCTTGATATTAGTGACCCTACATCCAGCATTCTATCTGAATCCAAGAGGAGGCCTTCATTGAACATTGTTTTATTCTTTGATGATTCACAAAATTCATGCTAAATTTTAAAAATATCTTACCGTATTTTCTTGAATAGAAGCCGCCCTTAATTAGAAGCCGCATTTATTTTTTTGAAAGCATAAAATTAAAGCCGGGAATGGAATAACAACGACGTTTTTTTAAGACAAGATTTCTATTTCACCTTTGTTAATTACCTTATCTGTTAAATCAGTTACATCTTTTAAATTCTCCACTTCCAAATTTANTTCTATCTGAATCCAAGAGGAGGCCTTCATTGAACATTGTTTTATTCTTTGATGATTCACAAAATTCATGCTAAATTTTAAAAATATCTTACCGTATTTTCTTGAATAGAAGCCGCCCTTAATTAGAAGCCGCATTTATTTTTTTGAAAGCATAAAATTAAAGCCGGGAATGGAATAACAACGACGTTTTTTTAAGACAAGATTTCTATTTCACCTTTGTTAATTACCTTATCTGTTAAATCAGTTACATCTTTTAAATTCTCCACTTCCAAATTTACGTCATCGTCCAGAGGTGAAATTTTGAAGCCTAATTTTTTAATGTGTTTTTTTCACTCCAAAGGTTTCATGTGAATAATTGAAAACAAAGTGTAAATTTTGTCACTTTATTTAACTTAATAGAAGCCGCCTTTGAATAGAAGCCGCAATTTTTTTTCTTGGAAAATAAATAGAAGCCGCGGCTTCTATTCTAGAAAATACGGTATCCAAAACGAAATGTGGGAGGTGCAAAGAATTCTTAGCAAGTTTCTCAGAGAAAACTTCACATTAACTGAATTGTGTGACTGGAAAATCCAAGAAAAACTGGTAACCAAAAGAGATTATTGTATTGACTGTATGCTGTTGCTTGTTTCACAAGATTTCTATCTGAAAATTGGTTGGTATCCCGTGGTGAGTTTAAAAATTACATTGCAAATGAGATGGTTTATACCTGAAAACATTTCCTCGATTGCTTTTTTCCTTTGGAGCCGAAGTGGAGGGATATACATAAACGATTTTCACAAAATGCCAAATACATATCACTAGATATTCAGAATTATTAGTCATATCAGTTTTGGCAATTCTAAAGCTTTCAATAGGGGAAGACATATTTGAAGCGAGACAGTAATGGACGATGATACCACAGGCATAAATCTTTACGAAATTAAGGGAATAATTTGTAGAGTTCTTTCATCTTGGTAACATTAGAGAGCATTGCTTTAATATAGGAGGGCCAATTTTGTGATGCTCATAAAGTGTATTAAATTTCAGTACATAAATTTTCAAAAGTTTTCGTGTGTCTGCAGATGCAATTGTTTCTCAAATTTACAATAATGCCAGTGTCATGTCAGACGCACACGAAGGACTACAAGCCTTGATCAATACTTTCTGTGATCATAAAATTCTTTATGTTTATTGCTTTCTTCATGAAATATTTCAATTTGGTGTGGAAGCTATGGAAGACATTGAGGAAATATGTGACTACTTTGAAATTGTTTCAAGTTTATACAAATTCTTTAAGGAGTCTGTCGTGTTGGAGGCTTGTGGAGGTTCAGCTTTTAAATGTCTAATTGAAATACATGGGACAAGGCATTTCTAGAGCCCAGATGCACTGTATAGCACCCAATTCAAGCACTGAAAATTGTATTCAAGTTTAGATCAAAAAGTTTAAAAAGCGAAGATCGTTGCAATTGGGTTGTTGCATAAGTTAAAAGGAGATAAGGACTATGGGATGTTTGTTTTTGTAAGCTGTAGTTTAATGGAAATTCTAAGGCTAATAAATGTGATTATAAAGCAGCCTTAATATTCTGATAAAAACATAGTTTCTGTGCTATCTGTAGCTAATGCAGTGGGAAAAGACGTCAAGGTATAAAGTGAAAACTTGAGTGAAGATGAGTGTGGGCCAATGGCTGCTGTTTTTTCAAATCCATTCATATTAGCAAAGTCAGCAGTTTTTAACCAATGAAAAGCTTCCTTCCAAAGTTCTTCAACCATTTTGTTATCACTGAACACATTCCATTGGAGAACCATGCAGGATCAAAGTTTAAGTCTTTAAGTAATCTTTCTATTTAGTTTATACTAAATTCAATGAAAAGTTTGCATCGTCGAACATGATGTTGTGGAATATTATGGAAGATTTATCACCACGCTCATTAAATGTTATCAACTACAAAATCTTCATACTTTTTTATGAGTATGCATCAACAATCCCGGTCTTAAATCAAATTATTGCGTAGCTTGGTGTATCTTTCCAAGGATCTCCAAGCAATAAAAGCTTTTGATGTTATTGCAATTACCCTGTTTGATTTTGAAATTCAAGGTAAAGAAAAATATTATTTCTGTCACAAATTAGATGAAGTAAAAGTAAGGCTCCAAATTTCAAGTGCCCAAAAATGATTAATGTAATCAATTGACAAAATTATTTATTTTTCTGTATATCTACTTCATCTACTTTCCTTCACTTAGAATATTTTAAACTTTGGTTCCGTCACTGTCCTTTTTGGTCAAGTCTTAAGAAAATACCCACCACTCTTACTTCAACATTAAAATCCTATTTCTTGAACCATAATTATTATGTTTACTTTGGGTTTTTGTTTTTGGCTAAATCCGATTTAAAGCGATTTTTTGTTCATCTTGTTTCACTGAAAAATATGACTAAATTACCTTTTTTTTGTATCTATGTATATGAATCTTTTTCTTTTTCTTGTATTAATGAGAAAAGAACTATTTTACCTTGTTAACGATATAAGTGATCTTGGTATCATGCATAAATGATCAAAGTTATCGAAATTGAATTAAGTAATCAGCTTCAGAAACAAGCAGAAAATTTTTCCGGTTCTCTTAAATGAAACAATTTAAGTTAATATGTCACCGTGTTTTCAAGAATTTTGTCGTAAAATGCTTTCAGAATTCAGTACATTTTGGCTGTGCGATGGATATCAACATTCTTAGACCCATACCCCTTCGAAGTTGCTTCGAAGATGCGGCTTTGCAAATTGTATGTCACATGATTCCCTGCCATCGCTTTTACCAATCAAGTGGCTGCTACATAATTTTTTCTATTGCTCGCCTTTATTAGCGAGCAATTTAAAAGTTAAAGACACAAGGTAGAGCCAGGAAACATAGCCTTGCGTACAGAAATGGTATAATGTACGTAAAAAGGGATATTTTTGCCAAATCATGTTTTACAATCAAATTACTTGGCAAAGCGAGTTTTTATTTTATTGTGCATTATTACAGGACACGTGTTGATAACAGTATTTGTATACATTACTTTTTAATTATACAATTATTGAAACGTTTTTATCCTGTATAAATATTCGTAAATAAATAAATAAATGAATGTGCTTCTGTAAATTGTTGTGTATGTGTTTGTGGGCTTGGTGTGGTTTTGGGTGTGGTGCTGTTTGTCTTTGTGTCAATGTTTAAAAAAAGTTCCTTCGCAAAATCCCTTTACCGAGTTTCAAGTGAACTTGTAGGGAATATATATTTACTGGTAGATCTTCTATACGTCATACTTGATATCACAGTTCACCTGCCGATTGGTTATCTGAAACAGTAAACATGACTTTTAAATTGAATATAAAGTGGGAGTTTGAATGAAGGTTACTCCAACCGCAACACAAGTGAAATGAATATACAGTGGGTAGATTCCAGAAGAATTTTCAACCCTTAAATAAATGGTGGTGTTAGCCTAAAGTACCAATTTAGCTGGACCAAAAAAGCTTTAAAGCTCAATAGAAGTTGGGCTAGCTATGAATCGAATATGACACGGATTGTGATATAGGAACCGTAGCTTAATAGTTTGTGCAGCTGCACTGTACCCAAAAGGTTCCAGGTTCGATTTCCTGAGCTGGCGAAAAGGCTTCAGAACTTTACAAAAGAAACAGCCATTGGTTGGCGTCAGGAAGGACATCCGGCCAAGAAATTCCTCACTGTCAAATCCAAGTCCCTCTGAATCCAATTTTTTAGTAAAACACTGTTTATCAACTTTACAATATAATACTTTGAAATACATCATTTATTTGCTCCCAAAGCTATCTAAAAAGCTGCAGATTAAACTTTCCTTTCACGAAGTAAGGAAATAGTCGTTCTTATGGCAGAAATACATTTGATAATAAGCAATTAACTAGTAATAGAAGGGGCCAAATTAACAAAATTGACGGAAGTATTTATGTCAACATTATTGTTTTTGCATGTCAGAACCATTCTGCAATTATAGTTTCTATTCAAAATCTACTTACTGATGTTTGTTCTTTTCACTTGGCCAAATGAGCTTGCTTGGACACGCTCTTTACACTTTGATTATTCTGTGGGGTTTTATGATTCCGCATTGTACATAGTTGGTTTAAAAAGTATTTATCATTGTATCCTAACAGAACTTTATTTTTCTAATAAGATCAGGATTATGTATGGATTACTGCTGCCAAAATTTCGGCTTTCCTTGTTCTACGTAGCAGGTGAAGCGTCTACCTTAAGCAAAAATTCAGCAAAGGAGCTTAGCCATGAGAGGCTTCTCTCGTTATGGCTACATTCAAAAAACCTCTTCAATTGCATAACAAAATTATTTCAAATTTTTAAAATTTAGTAATTCGGTTTTAATTTAAATTTACAGAAAGTTCAACTGTATTGTTGCCAAAAGGAGCTCGCTGAAAAGAACGACAATAGTCAATGCCAAAAAAATACACTGCTTTTGCTTTATAAGTGTCAATGAATTTTTCTCCTACCAGAACATCCAGTTTGTTTTGAGTCTCTTCAGTCATAACTTTTAAAGACATGAAGCATGCCTTTTTTTATTAAAAGTGTATTTAGTCTGCAGTACGTATGCTTACTCTACATGAATCTCACTATTCCTAACAACAAATTGAAGTATTGTTAGTCTTGCCTTCATACATAATGGTCCATATCTTTCAGCTTCTTATTTGTGATCATAACTGTTCCATTTTCTATTGGTTCTCTGCATACATATATATATATATGAGCCCACAAAGGGCGAAACAGTACTTTCTGCAGATTGAGTATATATATATATATATATATATATATATATCTGTGTGTGTGTGTGTGAGTATACAGACATGGTCATCGACTGATGATCCATGACTGCAGTATTCACCATCACAACTATCTACTTTTCTCTTGTTGATCAAGAAAATTACCATCCAACATTTTTCATCACTTTTCTCACCATATTTCTATTCATTTCTATCCTTAATCCATCATCTCTCTTCATTTTACTTGCAAAAAATTCATTATATGTTTCTCGTTGTGTTGTCTTTCGTGTTGTGATGTGGATTGTCCATGTATGTAATGTCCCATTATTGTCATATGAGCAGCCAGTTCCATCTTTGGCTAAGATGGAACTGAGTGAGAACTATCTTCTGAGTGTTTCACTGTTATATTTTATTTATATTTAATGCCTGTATGGCAAGAAAGCTAAGTTTTGTTTCTCTACGTAGAACACCTCATACCCTTCCTCCTATTCCATGTAACAAAAAGAGATGAATGCTTACAGCAGAGCACAATGCAGAAGGTAAAATACAGTAATATTTGCCTGATGATCAAATTTTGTGACAGTATTAGTTGAAATTATAACTTGTATTTGTCATTTTTCACCTTCTGTATATATATATATATATGCATGTAATGCCTATTCAAGAACCCATGAGTCATAATGAAAATATACTGGTCTTGTTTCTTGTGTTCTTGGACATGGCAATAAAGCTAAGTTTGAACATTAGTTCAACACCAGTCTCCACAGACCTGAAAATCCAAAAGAGCAATGGCAACATTTCTGTATAAACAGCAAAAAAAATTACAAATTTTTATTATCAATGAAACAAAAACACTGGAATGTGTTTGTGACACCATTAAAGGCTGCTTTTAAAGTTCTTTCCTCTAATCTTTGTATATTATTACTACTACAGTTCCTAGTTGGTCAAGTTGGAATATATTTTCTTATTTGAATTCCATCGGAGTGGGATCTCCAAATTATCAGTCTCGAGTTGTCTGTTTAAGTCACCTGTCAGCTGTGTTTTAAAGCCTCACTCCTCGTTAAAATATGTCTACGTTTGATGACAAGAGTCTCCAAACTTTGAAGTGTAATAGAAATCTTCTAGACGGATATGTTAATTGACGATTTGAATCGTCCTAGAGAAAAAGTAAACCTCTTATGAAAGGTTTTTTCCCGACGAGATTTAAAAGATTAACTGTCAACAGGAATAAATTGGGAGTTAACAAACGAAGGATTAATGAAAATGAATGTACTATTTATTAAATACTTTCGTATTTTTGATCAAATAGAACTAAAGACGAAATCAATAAGGTGTTTCTGTTGGAGCTTCACATTACTCTATTCTTCAATTTTATGTATCTTAAACAAACACACGTGAGTTATCGGAAGCGAAATTAAATGCAAATTCCATTGTACTCTCATCTGTTCATCTATCACCCACGTACCCAAGATCTTGAATAGAAGACAAGTTGAAAATACAAACAAAACGCTTGTTTAACAATCGATGAAAATCGGTCAGAATTGCCATGTTTGTTTACCAGCACCTGCTTTTGTGTCTGTGTCATAAAGATTAGAAATCAGACATGACATGGACAAAATCAAAACATGCTACCATCTTTTACTGATACCAACCTTTCCAATAAACTTCTATTTTTTGTCATATTTTCCTAGCCCTTAATAAAAGCTTGTTTTAGATCTAAGAAATGTGTTTTTGAATAAAAAAACGAGGATAACGTTTATTACTAATGTGAATATATATGCTACCTATTATAGAACTACTTCCTTAGATTGCTTTACATGAGATAAATAAAGCTCACAGTCCTCTCTAGAACCTACAAGCAAAGTGAGAAAGTATTAACTTGAAAATATTAAGAATAATAAAAAATGACATGCTACACGTTTTTTTGTATAAGAAAAGCTGATCAACACGTAGCACTACAAGTTTCGTAATTTCACATTAAACGTTTTGCGTTTTAGTGTTAAAGATCTCTATATTGATTTCTTATTTTTGAGACCCAAAATTGCCTTAGTGTTTTGAAGTTAAGGGTTTGGGGATAGGTATAAATGCCGATAGTCACACAAAAACAACATGCAAATCAAAGTTAAAAGTTACAATTTTTTCAAAACCAAAAATTTATAAAATTAAAACTTATAAAAACTGTTGACAAAAACGTTAATTAAAGTCAGTAATCCATCCGCGCACATACTAAAAGTCAATGGACTCTTCTTTTTAAAATGGAGATTTAACAGATTCTTAATTATTTTGGCCACGTTTGTTAAAAAGCGCTTTTTTTTAAAAAAAAAAGTGTATTTCCTTCTCATAGTTATAGCATCTTTACAGAAACAGAAACAGAAACAAACGTTTTCATTAGTTCAATTGTATACAACTTAATATTTTTGTAATATGTACTGAAGGATTAAAACCAATTATTATCTACCACATCAAAAAAGTTGATATCAAATTAATCATCAGAATTAATTTCACCAGTTTTTCTCTTACTTCATTTCGAAGCACTACTATTGCCTTCCTTTTCTTTCTGGGTAATAAACGAAATGCCTGTGTGAAATAATAATATNGATAAATGAATGGCTTGCCTTTGTATGATTAAATTCGTACATTTTATCTATCAGATAATGTAGGTGTAACTGTTTACATGGTGTCTTCTCCAAGAGAAACCAATCAACAAGAAAGATGTCAATAAATTGCTTATAATAAATAAGTTTCGGTCATCGATCGTGATTTACAAACAATCATATTTATATTTATTATATTTGACAATTATAAATATCTTCAGTGATGAAATATTGTTTTATACAACTTTTCAATTTACTCTCTATTCCTTGGAATATGAAATAAAAGAGGAAATATAAGGAACGGAAAAGCGGAGAAGGGTATAATTTAAGTAACTTTATAAAAACGTACCAAGAAAATATTCCAGCCCATAAGTAAACTGAGTTGTGATTAATTAAGTTTTTGATTCAAAACAATATTTAGATCTTTCACCAAAAGCAAGACTTTGAAGTCACTTTGGACCAGAGGGTTACTTATCTCATTTAATTTTTTTTATTCTCTGAAGTTTTTAATCTTCTTGATTAAACGATTCATTTAGTTTTTCCCAATTCTATCTCCAAAAGCATGTACAAATTCAATACCATGCAACTTATAAAAAAGAGAAACAAAACTGGGTCCAGTACTTCCAGGGACTTGGCCAGGGCTTCACAGAGCATACCCCTTGCATGTTAATCTGCTGATCTCGCCCACTATTGCTTGTGGCAATATTGCTACCGCTACGTCTTTTGCCATTGATCTTACTACTATGTCCCCACTCCTGTTTTCTTGGTTATTTTCATATTTTCAAGTTCAATTGTTACTACGTTTACTATTACGGTTGTTTCTATTTCCTAGAATTCCTGCTTTGCATTTATTGTTCCACATCTCAAATAGGAATTCATAACGTTTGAGCTCAGTCATCCAACGTGCTTCAAAATCATTTACTTGTCTCCAGTAAATTGGAATTTTATAACTGGAAAATTTTGTTTTAGATTTCATTTTAGGAAATGGTGTGCGACACGGTTTCTAAATAATGCTCCTAAAACATACACCTAAAATTTATCTCATATTTTTGTGAACCGCAAACCTCCATCTAATCCAGTAAAATGATATAAAATATACAGATATTAAATGGCCTAAGGCGAAAGGTACGTTTCAGAGTAATACAAAGAATCGACCTTTCGAGAAGAAGAATTACCAACAGATTGAATATAAGAACCCCGAGAAAGATCTGGAGAAAATAACAGTCCAAGCATTTTTAGTGATAAACTTTCTTCAAGAGAAAAAACTCCCCAGCGCATATATTGCTTACAGAAATAATTGATTTACCAGTAACTATATTTTCTTACTCTTTCAAAATCCTAGTACAAGGTACAAATTCCATTGTACAATGGCTAGAAACTTAAACATCAATACCCAAAAAGTGAAAAATCAGACCACTTGGTCGAGAAGGTCTTGTGGCTTGATGTATTTTATGGTTCCTGATGATTGTTTTTATTTTGTCCGCGATATATATAAACTTACGGATACGTGAAGTTAAATAGGAAGATTTAGGTCATTGGACTCAGTAGTCAAGTCTTGTTAAGTGCAGAGGGTCGTATGAAGAAACGTTTAAATTCCTTCGGTTTTCTGTGGATACTCATTTTTATGATATAGCTTTACGTATATATATATATATATATATATATATATATATATATATATAACCTGTTGTTAGCGTAATGCAATGCTCACTGCGCACGCGTAGTTTGAGCACTCTAGCAAGATCCCACAATAACTCTTTAACCTGTGTTTGCTCCCGCAACATGGCCAGAGAGTTATGTCTCAGAAGCTCTGTGCTGCACTGATGAGCCCCCAAAGGGGGAAACAGTACTGTCTGCAGATTGAGTATATATATATATAAATATAATCCCTCGTATTTATGACAAAGAGTGTTCAATTCCCATAGCAGAGCATTTTTCAGAAAGTGGCACAAACCAAAAAAATTAAAAATACGAGTTATAAATCGCAACTAATAGTTTCACAATAATTTTTTCCCAACCCTGTGTAAGAAAAGTGTTCCAAGCTGTGAAAAGCAAATGTTTTATCAGGAATGAATTTTTCGCTGATTTGGGAGCTCAAAACCTACAATATCTCATTTGATTGGTGTCTATTCTCTGCTGTTCTCCTAAATGTTTTTACTTTTTTCCCACTTTCTTTGCTTCTATCGTAGATGATCTTTCTTCTGACTTGTCTTGGTTTTCCTTATTTACCCTGTTCCATTTGAGTGCCTTCCAAGTGATATTTTCTCGTGTTTTCCTCAAGGTATGCCTGACCCAAAGTCATTTCCTCCTTCTTATGGTGGTCACTATTTACTGTTGCTAGGTCCTGTCCCTCAATTTGTAATGGTTGTTTCCTTTTCCTTTAAGGCCACAAGATATCGAGAATGTTCATTAAGTGGCAGGTTAGGGTAAAGTGCAGCTTTTTCAACAGAGAATTGTTGAATTCCAAATTTTTGGAATCGTAGAGCATCACCGAATTCACGTTCGTATTGTCTCTTATTGGAGGGAGAACCCACCTTTGGTCTTTCTGATTCTTACTTGAACATCTTCATCAATGCCTCCTCTCGTACTAAAATTATTACTAAAGTATATGGATTCTGCTACTCTTAATTGCTTATGGTCAGTTTTTAAAGGCTCCACCACACCAATGGACCTGTTTGTTTCTCAAGTCCTTTATTTAGGTGGCAATACCTTTCAGTCTAACTTGCTTTCCTGTCTCTCTATATTTGTTTTTTACTGCATGTCCGACATTTGTTGCTTCAAGAGGCATGTCATTCAGGAAATCTAGATATTTCCATTTGTTTCTGTGAGTGCCAGCTGGACTTTTGTTTTGCTATCTAAAACAACAAAAAACAGCAGCGAAGACAAGGTATTCCTTTACCCTGGTCTTCATTTTGAATGGTTCTGCGTATTTGCCACCGTGTTACACACAATTTTTGAATTCTAACACAGATACTTTATTCTTGTAACTTCTACAATGCAGTAATATTGCAGGTTTTTCCACATTATTAAGCTATTTTGGGGATCCAGTGCTCTCTTAAAATCAATAAAAATATGGTTTACTCCTCTGTTCCACTTAAGTGTTAGCATCTTAGTGTTTGTTCGTTACTGATTTTGAAAGCCGCAATCTGATGGGAACGTATTCTTTCAAGCTGTGACGCAGTCTCTTTATCGTGTAGTCTCAGGCAAAAAATAAATGACATTCTTACAGCGAAAAGCCAGCAAACCTGCCAAGAATAATGGGATCGAATGGTACAGCTCTATGGGAAATTTTCTCTACAATTCCTTCAATAATTAGGGTAAGGCTGCATTTTAAAACAATACCACCTCTGTAACAAAAATCCAAAAACGTTTTACATTCAATATCCGTAATAATTTTCTGGATATGGTTATACTTATTGTTGCTATAGTTTCTCTATTTACACTTATTTTATTAGGGTAAAAACTATGATATTATAATTTCAAATTTTACTTGATTTTTACTTTATTCAAGGAGCAGACTTTTAAAAAACGATCGTTAGTACACCTACTTTATCTAAATAAATCGTGTAATTCACAGTAAATAACCTGTTATAATTTTTTATTCATTAGCGGGTAAATCTTCAAGGGGGCTTTCTTTTAGCTAGTTCATCTTTGCAAAGGATTTTTTTTTACCAAACTAATTTCCTTCACTGGAGGCAAAAGGATTACAGAAGCAATTTCGTTACCTCTGTATATGATTTGACGATATTCTGTTTTATTTGTGTCCATTCGTAAACGTGTAATACATACGTTAAGATGAAGTTAGAGAATTCCTCCCCCTTGCATCTAGTTAGGTCTTAAATTATTATATCTTGCAGTAAATATACTGCAAAATCTCACCTTGAAATGCATGCACGGCCATAACTGAGAAACCTTAGCGAACATTTTGTCCACCAAAGAAATAGAATGTAGATAGAACATTGAGGAGATTGAAAATTGGAGACAGCTCACGAAAGGGAAAAAAACTCAGAAACTCTCCGGTGAAATACTAAATTCATCAATTTGGTCAGATCCATCTTCTCTTTGCATCGAAATCTCAAAGTTTTGACATTAATTTCTTTGTTACAAAACAGTTCATCCTTTCATTTATCATTTAGTCGATCATGGCATTGAAAAGTGACACAAGAAATAATCATTTTGAAACTTGAGTAGCAATCTTTTTGCCTTGTAAACAAATTCCATGGCTACCAGCCTCACTTTTCTTTTCACGTTATTGAATTAAACAGTAAAGTAGAAGTAAGATTGGATTGAGTTTTGCTTTATCAGAACACATGAATCAGCAGAGTATACAGAATTGAAATAAACAATGTCAAAGCCGGCTAGGTCACAAGACAAAGACACCTAATACAGGAAGGATTCAAATAAAATGATATGGACTTGAAAGATCAGAAATTATATCAAATTCGCATAGAAATATTTACCCCTTACTGATATTTAAAGCATGCCTGTACCACAGGGTGCCGGAAACTAACAAACATGTTTTCATTTCCTTCCCTCTTAACTCTTTCGGAAGAAAAAAGACAAAAGAAACAATAGCAATTGACGTAGTAGATTGGATGCACATGTCTGAAAAGGTGAAAAAGTCTGGAACAAGTTTGGAAGGAAGTGCAGCAACCAAAGTGAAGCAAATTGGGCATCACTTGTTAAACCTAACAACGTTGTAGAAAACAGTTCGCAGCATTATATCTTACCCAAAATTATTGATTGCATATAATTTTGTGAAGGATTTGAATTGTCATTAAGAGGTCACAGTGTAAGTAGTAACCGTATAACTCACGATTACTCCTTGGCTTGGTCAACTTTACAGAAACTTGAGTTCTGCTAAACATTTGGATTGTGTCACTATTTTCAACACGAGATCTAAAACAATTTCACGTAAAAATACGATTACGAGGCTCTCATAAAGAGTCTAACTACTGATCAGGTTTCTTGTATGAAACACAGAAGGGGATGTTTTGCGTTGTTTTAATATTTGATATTTTTTTGGTACTTTTTAACTTTTCAGTACTTGGGTGTCATACAAAAATACATATCGCCTCAGGGATAGGGAAGTATGGTCATATCTGTTAAGAACTATTACGAAAAGGTGAGGAAGAACATGTCATACAGTAGTTCTTTTATTACATACTTTGTTTTCTACATGACACTAGCAGAAGTATCCGTGTGGCTCGGGAAAAAAGTGCAATTAAGTAGATTATTTCAAGCAAGTAATGCTTAATTCCTGGTTTTTTTCCATTAAATCAAAGCTACAATAGAAATTGACGTTTTCATACACATTTGAATGACTAAATGCTACTGAACTGAAATAATGGTAGAAATACATTTGAATGCAGTTTAAACACAAATACTTGAACACGGGTTGTAAACAATAAAAAACATAATAGAATATAGCAAAACGAACCTCAACGGCTTTGACCATTACTGCAAAATAACAGTATTAATTTAGATTTTCAGAACTTCTTGGTAAACAATGTTTTTGGTTTTTCCCCCTTCAGTGAGGATGAAAAGGGCACTCTCACTGCTGACTCTTGAACATCTCAACATAAAGTTGACCATGACAGAAACATGGTGAATACAGATCAAGTTCAACTACTTTCAATGACTTGCCTTGGGAGTTATTAATAGTCATTGCAAAACTGAGTCGCACTGGAAATAGCACCGCCTTGAAATTAAATGGCATATCTGACGGCATCATTGAGATTCTTGGTATGAACACATCTTCACCAGAAAAGTTTCCTGTTAAGATTGCTCAATAATTTGAGACATTAATTCCTTAACCACTAACCTAGTTCCATTGCAAAGTTTGGAGGGGTCAAGGTTCCTGAGAAGCATTTCTGGAGCCCCAATTTTAAAGAAAAGATTGTGGGTGGCATTCCAGATATTTGGAGTGAAATAAGAAATTCAATAGGATAATGTACAGCCTCATTGTCATGCAAAACAGAATCAATGGAACTCTGCTTTGCCAGGGATAGTTTCTAGAAGTTCCAGGTTGACTCGGTCCACAGCATCATTTTTGGATGCCTGGATAGATAGTTCAAGCAGCCATGACAGATTTTAATAGTTACTTTTCAAGTTAGGAAACACTTTTGCCCTGAGTAAACTGGGCTTTCCACACAGAAACTGACCTCCAGCAGCCTCAAATGACCTCGGAGATCAGATATGATGTGATCCGAACCCTCATTTGTGGGGTCGCGGAACATTTTTGGATTACATAAGGAAGTCTCTATTTTGCTTCACTGAGCCAGAAATGGACCTTCTAAAGACAAAATGGCCTCCAGGAGCCTTGAATGACCTCAGAGGCCGGGTCTCTATAGCCTATGTCCTGACCAGAGGCCACACGGTCATCCATGCAAAAAATCAGTTCGCCCTGTTCTGCCGTTATGCGGCAACATATACACAAACACACACACGAACACGAAAACTTGATTTTATATAAATAGATTCCTCCTCATTCGCATTAAAAAAGGCATCCCTCCTGTATGAAGAAATGTAATTTTTTTTAACGTTTGATCGACCATACGTTTTCACGTGATACTGTGATTGTGTGACAAATACATAATGCCTTACACTGTCTTTTCATACAATAAGTCTTCAAATCGAGTTGTACGTCATGGTTTCTAGAGTACCACCACTTAGATTTTAGATGGTTTCTTTGAAAGATTCCCAAATCATTACATTTCAGAGGATTTCCTGAACTGTAACCTTTTAGTTCAAAGCGAAACTTCATTCTTGTTTCAACTAAAAAGGAATAGTTTAAAACGCGGCATAAACGAGCAAGCAAAGATTTTCTCTTCTCAGTCAGGAGATACCAATCCCCCAGAATTTCCTCATGAAGGAGAATCACATGATCGTGACATAAAACTCATTTTCAACAGGCTTTATGATATGGGATTCCACTTTTTATTGTTAAAAAACTCATTTGTAGGCATTTATTGTTTTTATTCAATGAGTTCAGATTTCTTTTATTAACCTATTTTATTCTTCAATAATTTGTGTTTGTTCATACCATGACATTGTTTTATGTCTTTTTCCATCGACAAAAGCGCTAAATTAATATTGTTTATTTTTCGTGCACTCCTTAATAATTAGTTTGTTCTCAAGTTTGGTTATTCTTTCTTCTAGTTGGTTTTTTTTTGTTTTTAATACTAGATTGATGTTTTTTTGTTTCGGTATTGGATTGGATTTAATTTTTACCAATAGTTTGAGGTACTCTTCAGCATATTCATAAATGTATCCGTTTTCGACTTTTTCTAGACTCTTATGTTGTCACTAGAGCACTAATAATTAGTTATATCTTGAGGTTTTTGTTTTTGTGTTTATATACTTGGCCATTTTAGGTTGACAATTTCCATTTCAGGCGTGTTGCTAAGTTTCCACATGCTGACCCTACATAAATCAACTTGTTATCGAATGTTACTTTGCATATCTTACCATTCTTATTGAGACTGTTGAACGTACTATTAACTAATTCTAATACCGGATGTTCTTTGACTGACGTATCTATTTTCTATACCTTTATTATTACCATGTATATAATCAATTTTGGTTGTTCGACTTAAAGCCTTATATGTTTTACACATAATCTACTGACAACAGAAACTTATAAGGTTCGACAATGTTAGCCCCTTGATATTCGTTACACAGAAGCTGAGGACGAAGGATTCGGAAAACCCTTTTCTTCAGACCATTCGTTCTTAACTTCATTGGAACTCCATAGTGTTGAATATTTATTCACCCTTGATATTTTGAGTGGCTAAAATTGTCATGCCTTTGCAAACTTTGTGAGTATCTTTCTTTTTATCGCATTTGAATCCATTGTTTTACATATTTAAAACTTTGAAAACTGGTTACAACACTCTATATTGACCTTTATCCTTGTTAAATTTAAGTAACAAATGTTTTAATAAAGCTTTTTATTAATGGCTCGGAAGTATCTAGATAACTTACCGTATTTTAAGAATTTGTCTAACATTGAATTTGTCTATCATTGAATTTGTCTATTCGTCGTATCTACATGACTTAATATAATTAAGAGTTTTAATTCGTTGGCACATTTCACGAACCGTTTCTGACTGCAGATAATCATGTATCTGACTGGCGGGCTCAATCGCCAAGCATTGGCTAGGATCACCAAACATGTATATCGTGTAATTAAACAAAGTATAAGTTTGATATATCTTCGTATTAGAGAGAATAGGAATGAAAAGAAAGTTGATGAAGGTAATTAGAAAAAGACAACTGCAGTTTCTGGGTCATGCAATGAGATGTGAAGGAATGGAAAACTTGGTGTTAACAGGGAAGATTGAAGGAAAGAAAAGTAGAGAAAGACAGAGACTGAAATTCATTACCAGCTTGAACAAGGATCTCCAGTTCAAGAGGAGTGACTGTGAAATTTTAGCACTGACAAAAGAGAGAAATAGATGGAAGACCATGATCTCCAACGTCCTGAAAGGATAAGGAACTCAGAAGAAGAAGAAGATATCTTCGTCATCCACTTGTTCAGAACCATCGAGAATTCTTTAATGAAAATGGTTTTATCTTCAAGGCAAAACCATTTTCAATGATATTTTCATTTCATATCAGGATCTTTCCACTCGTATGAATNAAGGAAAGAAAAGTAGAGGAAGACAGAGACTGAAATTTATTACCAGCTAGAACAAGGATCTCCAGTTTAAGAGGAGTGACTGTGAAATTGTAGCACTGACATAAGAGAGAAATAGATGGAAGACCATGATCTCCAACGTCCTGAAAGGATAAGGAACTCAGAAGAAGAAGAAGAAGATATCTTCGTCATCCACTTGTTCAGAACCATCGAGAATTCTTTAATGAAAATGGTTTTATCTTCAAGGCAAAACCATTTTCAATGATATTTTCATTTCATATCAGGATCTTTCCACTCGTATGAATCGAATGTTAAGTGTTTTATATAAAACTCTTTTTTTTCATATCTGATTTAATTTGTCTGTTGTTTACGTTTTAATTTACTTCTTTGTAAATGCCTAACCAAAGGTTTCTCTATCTTCTTTACCATTACACATAAGAGAGTTGTTTTGCATCCTTTACAACTTTTCACATTATAACCTGACATACCTATGTTCTCTCTGTAATGTTCTTCAAAATAGGATGGTGTAGAGTCTGTAACATAAGTCTTACCTATTTTCTTGGTGCTTAACATCCTTTTTGTTTTTGAATTTTTGAATCAATTTACCTCCTTCTTTGGTGCCATGTCCTTCTAGAACGTTAGCGGTCATGCTTCTCCACAGAGACCTGCCCTTTGCTATCCTCAGCATCTCTATTTCACTTTTCCCTGTCCAAGTTGATATGTTTTTCATGAAAAATAGCCTTCTACGTCCTCTGCATCATCTTCCACATATCCTGCCTATAAGAGCCAAGTTCTCCAGTCATTACTTTCTGATCACATGTCCCAGGAAGGACAGCTGCCTTCTCCTGATGATTTTTAGAACCTTCATGTTGTAAAATGCTACCATCAAAACTTCGTCCTTCGTTACGTGGTCAGTTAAAAAAACTCTCAACATTCTTCTTAAAAACCAATTCTCAGCAGCATTTATCCGACTTTTCATTTCTTTATTTGCTGTTCAACTTTTACATCCATATGTCAAAACAGAGAAAATGTAGCAGTTGAGTACCTTCAACTTTGTGTCCATTGAGATATTTGTACTCTTCAGAATACCAGACATGCGTTCAAAAGCCTCCTTTGCAAGCACTATCCTTCATTTTTGTTCAACGCCGCTTCTACCATTCCAACTTAACATACTTTCAGGGTGGTTGAATCTGTTAACCCTACTGTATCTGGTCAGCGTCAACTTTCAAATCATAATTAACCTGTTCTTCCTTTTTGCTGACTGTCATGCAGAACGTTTTCCTCCGATTGATACTCAGTCCCTTCCTGGCGCTTTCTGCACACACAATATTAAGGATTTCTTGAAGCTCTTTGGCTGAGTCTGCGATAAGTGTGATGTCATCGGCGTATCCGATGTTCTTCACATTGTGCCCTCCTACAACCAAATTTCTCAACTTATCAATGCTTCTCATGATATGCTCACTATATAAATGGAATTGGTCTGGTGATAGAACACAACCTTTCCGTATTTCTCTTTTTTTTGCTGATGCATTTTCCAATCTCATTCTGGACTCTTACCCCTGCTGTTTGTTCCCAGTACATATTCCTCAATACTCTAACATCTTTCCTATCTATTGATTGGAGCATGTCTAGCAATGTCTCATGTTTCACTTTATTAAAAGCTTTGCTGTAGTCAGTGCAACAGAGATAGAGATCTTACCCCATCTCAATGGCTCGGACAATGGCTCGGAGACATTCGCATGATGACAATTGAGTTCTGTGTACCGGAATCCTTGATTTTGTTTGACAAAACCAAATTGTTGTTTACTGATTTCGGATAGTATTGCCTTCCTTGCTCTTGCCATCAATACACGCATCAGAATTTTGGTGATGTGGCTCATGAGGCCAATTATGCAATGGAATTTACATTCTGTCGCTCCCGGTTTCTTGGGTAGGGCGACGACAATTGATTTTATTAGATCAGGTGGAATTTTCCCGCTGTCGTAAATGTCGTTGACCAGCTCATTTATTTTTTTGATGCAAAAGTCATCTAGCGCTTTAATCATTTCGATGCAAATGTTATCTGCGCCTACTCCTTTATTCCTTTTTATCTTATTCATAGATGACCTCATGTTTTAAAATCTTTGGTCCTTCCATAGGTTCCTTTACTTCAGGTTTTCTTCCTATTTTATCCTTGAACTATTCATTAATATATTCTGTCCATCGTTCAGCAATTTCATTTTGTTCCATCAACATCGACTGATCTCTTGCTTTGATACAGCCATTGGAAGTGCAAGTTTTTTACCAACCAGGTTCATAAACTTTATTGTGCATCGAGGAGGCGTTGAACATTCTATCCCTCTCAATTTCAGTTCACCTATCATTGATCCATTCTTCTTTTGCTTCTCTGCACTTCTGTCTGACACTTCGATCAAGCTCGCGATATTGATCGGAGTTTTGATTAACTTTTTGCCTTTCTTTCATCAAGATCAAAAACTTCCGGAGTCAGACCACCTTGTTTCGCATAATCTCAGCACATTGATCTTCATTCTTTCTCTTCCTTACTTCACATTTGCCAGTTTACCAGCTTGGTACAGTGTACAAACTTTCCAAGTTCCGATTCGTATAATGTTTCTATTCCTGACAGTATCAGGCTGACGGTCGGGCTCCACCTGTCGGACATGAATATTCCTACAGAGCGTGATCTTGATTGAGTCAACCCCATTTACGCTGTTAACGTTGGACAGCCTTCAGTTTATTTGCATGATTTTGCTTGGCAGGTTACGGTTGTGGTTTGCCATTGCCTTCCACTGGTGAGTGACCACTAATACTGAGTATCATTAGTACCCTCAGCGTACCACGATGCGTATACAGGTTGTGCCTTTGTTGCCTTTGGTCTGTGTAGGACTCATCCCCTAACTCTACCACTTCCTGTCTTGATGCGCTTGTGTGAGACGTGCACAAAATCATCAACAACAAGTTGTTAGCTACACTCATGTCGTTTAGCCCACCAGCTGAAGCGGTGTACCGGGATGTGACCGCTCCCACGCACAAACAGCTACTTGGAGCCAGACATGAGAGCTAGGTGGCTTCAAGGAGACCAGCGAGTCCATCCACCGGTAGGTCAGCTGAAGGTTTCAACTGGTTGGTACTCTATCCGTCTATCTGAACACCCCATACACCCCACTTAATATACCATAGGTATTATAACCGTATAGTTTACTTTCATTACTGTGACATGCTTTTACATTACAATTACAAGCATTAGAATACCTTCTGATACAATAAACCTATCAATGCGAGTATTATCATTAAAACTACGTTCACAAGTTTGTTCCTTGGTCAAAATTACACCATTGTAGTTGTCGATAGTAAAGTTTCTCTTTTAGGTCATGGCTCTCGCCCAAAATACATCGCTGTATCATAACCTGTGCAAGTGAACCCGTGATTTGTTTTATTGAATTTTCTACAAAAGTCTCCAATAAAACTATTAGCTAATTCTTTTCGGGTTCGCTTTCTGGAAATCTGTCAAAGATATATTTTATGAACTCACCTAATGTGTCTGGTTTGAGAGCCTTTTTAGACACTAATATATATTTTATTTGAGATGTTCTCATGTTTAAAATGTCGACTGGGTATGATATCAGGTTATAAGATTTAAAACCGCCTTCTAACTTAACAGGTGTCCCACAATTATAAGAATGGTCTCGTCGACGTAGAATTCTCCACACAAAGATCATTTTACAAAAAAAATGGTTTGATGATATTATGAACGGTATAAACTAGGATGGAGTGTGTATTATTCAATAAGCTATTTGGATATGATAATGAAATATCGATAATAACCACGTCAACAGATATACCGTCTGTTCTACACCGTTGTAATGCTTCAAGGTAATAATAATCTAGCATCTTTCGTGTGTTGACCTTGTAATTGGATTCCTGTAAAAATCCACACCTTTTTTAAAGAAACGTGGTGCTGATACTTATAAATGATTGGTTATTCCATTTGAAGTCATGAGTTTTAAAGGTGTTCAATAGCTTGTCACGTATTAATTTTCTGTTGAAAATATCCAATTTTCTCTGATTCTTTGGTACGAGTGACCCAGAGCTATTTCGAAAGAAAAGCTCCAACTGATTTTATATGTAACTAAATTTAAACCTAGCAATATATTGTGAGATCCAATTCACATTGAGAAAGCTTGAGAACGAATGTCAATTGTTAGCAGTAACAACATACAAAGGGCCATCCTTCTTGGCACCGACGTGACGAAAGGTAAAAACCATATTTCTGGTTAACGAAAACAACCAAATCTTATCTTCAATTTCTTAATATATCATAACAACAAGTGTAGGAACTCTTCCTAGTTGCAAGTTACATAATATTAATGGCGTTTCAAAAGAACAAATTCCCATATAAAAAAGCAATCATGTAAGATAAATGTGTGAAATATAACAAACAATTTAAGATTGCACAAAAAAACCAGCTCCCCTAATCAGAATATATTGTTAATAACGACTAACACTTGACATCACCTTGAACGAAAGGCTGTCCTTTGAGAGAACTTTATTGTCCTGGCTTTCGTTTTACAATAACAACAGAAATTTTCTGGAACAATTCGGTCTCGCTTTCGCAAGGAGACCTTGACGTGAATACAGATAAATAATTTAATCTAAAGGGAATAAAACTTTCGTAAAATTTGTTTCGAAACTGCTCGCGCACTGGGAATCCTGGAAAACCCAACATTTTCTGTTATCATACTCATCATTGAAAATATACATGTTTTTTCTGTGATCGACGAATCCGTCAAGAACATTGTTGGTATTCCAATGTAGATATTTGACGTAAAATGGATGTTTCTCGGCCTTTTGGTTAAGATCAAGTGCAGAGCGCTGCTCTCTCCTTGGTCGGGTCTTCGGTTATAGGGCCCAACCACACAGGAAAGGTGGTCTTGAGGTGCTTGAGCTTTGGCTGATGATCAACCCAAAAGGAAGGACCTTCCCAAGGAGGGTCCTGGTGGGGGGCGATCCGTATGTCTTGCATTTTATGGTGTCTTGCGTGCTTTCTGTCCCACTTTTTCTTGATCTGTTCCTTCCTTTCGGGTCTTTCATAGGGGGATATCTGTGAAAGACAAAAATGGGCCCACTGTTTACCAGGGGTTCCATCAATGAAAGGCCCAAAATGGATGTTTTACTATAGATATCCAAGACTCTTTTCTTGTTTGTGTTTCCAGTGAGGAATACTATGCAATTTTTCTTGTCGAAACTGGATAATTTTTCAGTTGACTCAATTTTTGTAACATTCTCATGACGTCTAGTCTAGTTTAGGTCTGACGTACCTTCTAATAGGTCGGTGCACCATCCCTGGTTTGTTTTCGAGGCCATGATTTTTATTTTTTTCTTCTCTTAATGGATAACAATGGTGATCTTTCAATGTGTATACTAGAAATATCTTTGAGCAGTGTTTACTATGCGAGATAACCTATAGAAGGCCTTGATTGTTACATCATCATAACTTTTGCCTGCCCAGAGCAGCACTTCAGTACTAATCATATCACCTTCAGCTACGTACCCATATACCTCACTCTTCAACTTGTCATAATCAGATGTTTTAAGGCCTCGTCTACCCCTAGCCAGGTACCATTTGTAGTCTAAAACACATGTGCTCACACCATGGCTCTTGATAAGTTTTAAACTACATTAAGGGTTTATTTGTTATGTGTTACATCAATAATTCTTAACATTATCACGTTATCATTATGCATTTTTCTTTTAAGGTCTGTTGTTTTACCAGCCAATGAATAGCTATGACCAGCATATGCATCACAACATCATACTTTATTAATCATATCTATCGGGTCTAGTTTTTGTCAGTCGATTAGCGTCTTACCGCTCTTTTTCTGAATTGTGATTCTTAAGACCCTTAGGTCTGCCACTTTTTATTTTTCCATATATATATATATATATATAGATAAGGTAAAACACGAAAATTAAAGACTTGTTTTTTTCGTGTTTTGCCTTATGTATATTGCTCCGATACTCAAAATTACACACACACACATACATACATATATATACATATTAATACTATGTATTGTTTTAAAACACTTGATATATCTCGTCTTTTTTTAGTAAGCAACTGTCAAAGTCATCGCTATNCTTTATTAATCATATCTATCGGGTCTAGTTTTTGTCAGTCGATTAGCGTCTTACCGCTCTTTTTCTGAATTGTGATTCTTAAGACCCTTAGGTCTGCCACTTTTTATTTTTCCATATATATATATATATATATAGATAAGGTAAAACACGAAAATTAAAGACTTGTTTTTTTCGTGTTTTGCCTTATGTATATTGCTCCGATACTCAAAATTACACACACACACATACATACATATATATACATATTAATACTATGTATTGTTTTAAAACACTTGATATATCTCGTCTTTTATTAGTAAGCAACTGTCAAAGTCATCGCTATATCCTTTCCACCTCATCAAAGCTTGTTTCTTTATTTCTTCTTATAATCCCTCAGAATGACCTTATCAATACGGAAAATATCCTGCTTGGCTTTTAATAGTTCGGGTTCATAAAAACTTCCTTTTATTTCATTATCGTTGAGAACCTTTATTTTGTAAGTGATTAGATTAGTGTGTTGAATCTTATTTATTTATTTATTTATTTACGAATATTTATACAGGATAAAAGCTTCAGTTATTTACATATTTACATAAATACTGTTATCAATGTTTGTCCTGTAGAAAATTTATCTATTATAAATAATACTTCTGTACAATGTGGTGTATAAGCCTTGAATAACCCTTGTATAACCTTCTTTGAATTTATTTCGGTTTCTACTTTAATGTTTCCATACTATCATATTGAAATATAATAAACCTTCATTGTTTTTCTTTGAAGCCTCTATGGGTGTCATTTTTGTTGAACTATGTCTCATAATATTGTACTCTTTTACTTATTTGAGTAACATATCTAGATACTGTATGTTACCTTGAACAGTGAACAGCTTCCATATTTTTGTCTTCATTGTTCAATTCCATCTTTCAACAACGGATGATTTTTCTGCACTTTCTGTACAGTAAGTCTTTCATATTTTTGTTGTAGAATTCAGATCCTTTATCAGCCCATCGATATTCTGGATTTCTACCTATTTTAAAGAATGCATCAGTTACAGTTTCACTTTTTTATCTTTAAAGGGTATGGTTTAACTTACTGAGTCATTTTTGGATATGTTAACCATAAACAGTTATCTTCTCAGATTTAACAAACTTAGTCTTTGTGGATTCACAAATTACACAAGTTTATTTAAGCATTTATCTAATATTTGCAGCTCTCCCATACCTCTCATTTACACTTTCTCTTCGTTTCTTACATCTAACACAATATGAATTGTCTATTATATACTAATTTGTAATATGTTACATATTTTTATCAAAATATTTCTTTACACCCTTTAACTCTTTATTAAGGAAAATTAATTTTTAAGGACCTAGTCAATCAAACAAAATCAATCACTCCTGTTTTCTTTCCAAATTAACTTGGTATGATTTTTCGTTACAGGTGGATATAGTATCATTTGAGAACAATTCAATGTTATTTTTTGTAGTACAACATAATATGATCGAGACAAATAAATTAGCGATACATAAAAATGTCTTTCATTTGTAACGTGATTTACTATTTTAGATTAAACGTTATTCGGAGCATTTATTAAATTGTGAAAGATGTATCTTTTTCTGTTTCCGAGGGAGTTATGTGATGCTTCTAATATTTCATCCTGATCATTAATCTCCATAACAGTATATCCAGCTTCTGAAGATATATTACTCATTATTGTTTGTAGATCTTTTTCTTTTTCATGTGTTGCTGTGTAAAAGTAGATATTATCATAATAGACTAATGGTTTTTATAACATATGTATTATTGTATCAGTTATTCCTCATGCTGACTGCCTCCTCAAAGACAAAGAAGTTCCTACAAAAGCAAAACAGATCATTCATTCAGGAATGCTCAGGCCTATCCTGCTATATGGTTGTGAAACATGGACAATCAACAAGAACAACATGAGAAGAATTGTAGCAGCGGATATGAAGG
>RDPX01000370.1:267761-277939 GCA_003991215.1 Morbakka virulenta
TCAAGAAAGGGTTGGTGAGGTACAAACAAACCTGAAGGAACACTTATAAGATCGATAATAGTAAGTATGGAGGAATAACGATAAATCTTCACCAATTATGAATGAAATGGTTATTGAACCTCATAAAGGTGGACAAATAGTTTACAAAGTCAAAGGGGATAATTCACTTGTCAAACTGTTAACAAAACAGTTTAATCCTAAAAAAGTAATTCTACAAGGGCTGTCAGATATTCAATAATTTAAATGTTATCAAACATTTCTAAGCATAGATCTTCTGGTAAATCAAATTTGACTGGTGGTATGATGTGGTATATAAAGACACATTAAATGTTAAAAAATATTTGATGTAACCTTATATATATATAAGGTTATAAAATATATATAAGGTTATATAATATATATAAGGTTATATAATATATATAAGGTTATATAATATATATAAGGT
The DNA here is from genome assembly GCA_003991215.1 of Morbakka virulenta. Lineage (NCBI taxonomy): Eukaryota > Metazoa > Cnidaria > Cubozoa > Carybdeida > Carukiidae > Morbakka > Morbakka virulenta. Next base: position 268,207 of record RDPX01000370.1, read on the forward strand.
TATATAATATATATATATATATATATATTATATATAGGAGAATATATAAGTTGTTAGCGTAATGCAATGCTCACTGCGCACGCGTAGTTTGAGCACTCTGGCAGGATCCCACAATAACTCTTTAATTCTTTAATTCTGTATTTGCTCCGGCAACATGGCCAGAGAGTTATGTCTCAGAAGCTCTGTGCTGCACTGATGAGCCCACAAAGGGCAAAACAGTACTGTTTGCAGATTGAGTATATATATATATATATATATATATATATATATATATATTTATATATATAGTTAGTTAGTTAGTTAGTTTCACCCTCGAAATGGTTCTTGATAAAAGTCGGACATACTACATCGCATTTGATAGTCTTGTTCTCGGTATAAAGTTTCGAGCAACTGTAAGAACAATACCCTGAAATATACCTATGATTCAATCACTACTTGGACAATTATAAGATTTCCATTGGGGAAACTATTCACTTATTGGTTTGGTTAGTTATCTTAAACAACAGTTTTAAAAAGCCAGACATTTAAATACAGGATTTAAGCTAGCTTTTATACCTTCCCTTTTACATGTACTAATCATTCTTCAAACTGGTTTTCAATTAGACTTTACAGGTAGTGACTTCTCAGAACTAATAGGATTCAATAAGGCCATCATACAACAACTGCTTATGGTTCGAAATTACCGGATATCACAAGCAGCGTTGATAACATTTTAATCCACACGAATGGTATAAGTGATAGTATAATTTCAGGTGTTTATAGTAATGTTCTTGATAGGTTTTCAATTGACGGGTTGCGACTATCATACCCTTTTCACGTTGAGGGAAAAAGATTTTTATTTTAAAAAATTAACACAGCTGTAATAAAAAAACCCAAGGATTTAGATAACTGACTCAATGAACCGACTCGTCGAACTCAACAGTATCGCTGTCAACATGATTCTCTTATTATGAGAGGAGTGAAATAATGCACTTATATAACATTATGAAAAGGACAGGACAAAATATCCAACATCGAGAAACCGGCGAAAAATGTTATCATGCCATAGATACCAGTGAACGAATAGATGATTACCGAGTTCAAAAAAGTGATGCAATCATCAATAGCCTGACATCTCCCAGGGGGGAACAATCGTACCCAAAATTAACAGGAAAAGTGGCTAAAGATATTACTCCAAACGCTGTAACAAAAGCTGTTGAAAAAGGCACTGACCATGTTGGTAACAAAAGAGGCGATATTATTGCAAATAAATTAGATAACAAATTCAAGAAAAAAGCACTACAGAAAAAAGGGGGATCAAATAATCAAATTCTTGCAATCACACCCAAGTAATAAATACACCAAAGAGGTTGAACGGCCTTCGTGAATAAAAAGCCACACCCCTTCGTGAAGATTTTCCTAAATTGATTACCCTGTAACAATCTCAAGAGCATATAAATAAATACATCATCTAAGAATAATATAAACCAAATATGTATAGTGGCATTCCTAGGTGATGATTTCTGCAGTCGATACGAATATGCATCTTTTGATCTCCACACACCACACACCACACACCACACACCACAGACCACACACCACACACCACACACCGCACACCACACCATCTGAGAATCTGTTTCAAAAAAAGCGGGTATAGATTTATTGCTGATAACAGCAGTGCAATCAACCAGATTGACGTGTGGGAAGGAAGGGTTCTTTAATATCGAATTACAAATTACAAAAATGGCTAGTACTGGTTAAGAAGTCGGTGATCAGGCCAATATCGTCAACAGGAGATATTTGATGATTTCCCAGCTGAAAATTGTTTGTAATGGGGCTAAAGTACACCAAAACTCAACCAATGTGTCAATGTAAAAAAATTAACAGAATTCACAAAATCCCACAGTGATACTGTTGTTTAAGGTTTGTTCCATTATGTTTATATAAGCATGGCCACCAATAAAATAGAATTCATAACCAGAGCAGGAGAAGGTTTTACTAGGGGCAAGCGACTTACTACGAAGATTTGGGTAAAAAAGACTATTTAAAGCAGATACTGAAAACAGCATTGTTCCTCCACTGAACCATTATGGCTTCATAAACAGTTTCAAAGAAGAAATAGCCCAACCTGGAAAAGTGCCTTTAGACGTGTCCCTTAAGTTTGACTACAATGTAATCTTCCGTGATGCTGCAGCCGCTGCTGGGAGATATATTATAACCAAATTTGTTCTGTGGGTCACGAAGAATATATTCAACATTGACGGGCTGAAAACGTTTCTTTCAAAATACCTTAAAGCACACATCTAGGCGTATTTGAGAGAAAGATTGGAGACTAGTGAAAGCAGTAGTGCCAGCCAAGGTGTTTCCAAGATCACAACAGGAATACCAAAAACCCCGTCATGTTTTCATCGGGGCACTCAATGATAGTAAATTGAATTCAACTCAAAACATCATGACGTTAAATACATACAATCAAAACAATCCAAGAATGGCAAATCAAATTAGGTACTGGCGTTTTCTATCACAAANCGGGGCACTCAATGATGGTAAATTGAATTCAACTCAAAACATCATGACGTTAAATACATACAATCAAAACAATCCAAGAATGGCAAATCAAATTAGGTACTGGCGTTTTCTATCACAAAGAAAGATTGTGACCCACCACAGAAATCAGTAAAACATACAAAACACTAATAGAGTATGAAAAAACATAAGCAACTGTTCCATACTCCAACAATAACACTAAAAGACTTTAAGCAGCTTTTTGAGATATTATACTTTGATCTAAAGAAACAGAAAACTGAGCTTAAAAGAGGTAGTACAAAAATCGAAGTGCGATATTCACTGACTTGGACACCGCAAACTCCATACTCAGTGTATGCCTTCGTGCTCCACGAGGAAAAGTTTTTTTGTAGATGTTGTAAATGGAAAAGCAGTCTTTCAAGCTTAAATTACGGAATTCTTTTGACAAAGAGTTATTCTTCAAGCTTAAAATAAGGAATTCTTTATTAAAATTTCATTAATGTATTTTATGATTGCAAACATTATATAATTATGGCTTCCTCTGAGTCCATAAAGTTCAGAATTTTCAAGATTATATAGTTATGTTATATAAACCAATGACAGAATATCACTCTTACGGTCTCACTCTCAGTGAAAATCAAAAGCTAAACCTAGTGAAAGCAACACGCGATAAATCAGCGACCACCATTCAATTGTCTAACCATGAGCTGATTGGGAGTGATCATCTCCTTCTAACCAAAACACAGATCAATAAGATCTAGAAAGCCAAAAATAATGGTAAAGGCGTGGACGAAAATATCTCAAAAACACAGATTCGTCATGTTTTTGAAAAGGGTAATTCACTCTTTACTTCTCTCATAAATCTTGGAAATAAATTGACTCCAGTGGCTACGAATTTTGCTTCAAAGGCATTTTCTGGATGGTGACTGGTGCTATATAGAGTCTTGGGTCTTCTGATATTGATAAGGTACTTGGATCAGATCAAAAGGGGGATTTATGATTCTACAAGATAAAAACCAATAAATTGATTGAACATAAAAACATACTAAGGTAAAAATAGAGAGAACAGATTTTAACAACTCTTCAAACTGAAGGAAAATTAGTTATAAGACCAAGACCAAAACAACGTGATGGCTTTCTAGGCACACTCCTGGCGTCAATTGGAATTCCTATGCTGGTAAAAGTTCTATCTAGCAATGGTTTACAGAATAGACCTACACAGAAAACACAAAAGTCGATAAAGTCAGCAAATGATTTGCAGAATAGATGATATAATTATAATAATACGTTAATATCTTATAATTCACCTCCTTTTTATGGTAGTTTGGATAATTTGGATAATACAACAACATGTTTGGCATATGAAAAAATAACAAGCAAAAAAAAGCATTTAAAGGCCAGAAAAGGGCTTCCTCTAGGGAAACTATTCCTTTCAACAACATACCTCTACTCGGAACCTTGTTGTGGAACCCCAATTGGTTAATACTTCATTATCAACTTTAGATATAATCAATTGGTTAAAATTAAAAATTAATACAAACTAATTAAAATTAAACATTTCAATGGTTTGTTTTCAAGAGATTGAATAAAAGATAAAAAAACAGCTTTTACATAATAAATCTTGATGATGAACAAGGACTTGGTGCACATTGGGTGGCTCTGTATACTGGAAATGATATCATAAAATACTTTGACAGTTTTGGGTTAAATTGTCCCATGGAAGTTATTAAATTATCAAACAAATTGGGGGTAAGTTACATTTGTAATAGTACACAATACCAAGACTTTCTAAGTGTGTCATGCGGTTACTATTTTCTATATTTAATGAGATTAATGAGAATCATAGAAGTAAGACATACTATGATATAATAAATCATTTTCACATACTAACACTAATTATAACGAACAATTAATCATAATCTATATTTTAAATATATAATCTATTATAATAGGAATATACGACGGAATTCATACTAAATATGGTACTTCATTTTAAGCAATTTCAAAAAAATCAAATGGTTGGGATATAAATAACCATCTTCTTGTCGATGTAAAAGACCCTGCAGTAGGCTAAGATGCACTTATAGCAAACTAGGTTAACAATGAATATCTTGATAAAGGAACCTGAGGATCTGTCCATGTTAGTTTTAATGCCAATCAAAACAATTTCTTTGAAGTCAACATTTTATAGTTCAGCTGTGCCTGTTACTTAAATAAAATCACACATCTTTGAAAAGCTATACAGGACAATTCTTTTGGGACACCGTATAAGATATGGTACTTCGATTTATAGAATTGATAGAAGATCATCTTCAGAGGTTATATATGATGCTACAACAACAAAAGTAAGTAAGCTGTATGGTTTTATTGGCAAATTAAAACACGTGTTTATCTAATAACCATGTTTTAACCATGTTTATCAATTAGATAATCAACCTGTATTGTGTGTGTCATAAATCTTACAAAAGTAATAATCGGTATTTTCTTGAATTCAGTGATAGTCAGCAAATAATTAGTGATGTTAATCTTAATGTATCAACTGGTAGTAGCGACATTGTTAACATTGTCATCGTTTACAAATTTAACATTCAATGATTCTTATTGGGTTAGAAAGGCTCACGTGATAATAGGTTTGACAAATTGGTTTGTTTCTCTCCATTTGGTCACTTAATGACATCTGTAATAACCAATGAGCATATCATTGTTAGACCAAGTCGACGTGGAGGTAAAACTGTTAGTGGACCATAATAAAGTAAAGCTTATGCAAGTGAATAAAATAAGTGGTGTTGTTAATACATCCACTGAGATGTGCGACGAGGAGCAAATAAATACAATATTTAGTGTGTTGGAAAGAAATTAGATCATTTTATTGCAAGAACATCAACAGAACCCAATCAAATGACATTTGGAGATCTGAGTTCTCATAGGATCTCCGGTTTGGACGGTTTCATAGAATTTTTGGGTTTGTATAAGGAAAGAAACATCATAGATAAAGAAAAAAAACATCATTGATACGATTTCTCTAGAGTAAATTATATATATATATATTTAGTTTTAACGTCATTTTCCCCCACCATTGGGGGCTCAGACGGTGCCCTTCAGAGGGACTTTGATTTGGCAGAGAAGAATTTCTTTGCCGGATGCCTTTCCTGACGCCAACCAATGCCTTTTTTTTTCTTTCCAAAGTTCCAAATTCTACTCGACAACTCGGGGAATCGAACCCGTAATTCTTGGTTACTGTACACTTGCACTAACCATTAAGCCACAGTAAATTATGTATATTTATATTATGGTTAATCCTAATATAGTTGAAAATAGTTAAAAGACAATTTTAATGAGTGGAAAAGTTTGCATCCAGCTAATGCTGATCAAATTTCAAAAAGTGCTTTGATTTCTCGATTTTTAGTATATAATATATTGGTTGAAAAAAAATTGATTTGATCATGGTACATTATAATCAAGAAATTGGATTAATTAGTCCCGGAAATCCCTTTAAACCACATTTATTAGAAAGACTATTCCTTATATTTAAATGTTGTCATGTACAAAGTGTCTTTCATGATGCTTGTGTTCGCTTCTACATTTCGTATCACAAAGGTCGTGGACACTGTTACCTTTTGCCTGAAAACCTAACACCTCATATTTCAGTATTCTCATGGCCCATTTTTAATTCTAATAAATACTAAGTTTTTACTTATCAATGTCAGTGGACAATGAATGTCAATTATCAGTGAATATCAATGATTTATGATTGATTTAATCTTTTCACCTGTCAACAAGAAGATTTCTTTTCTAATACTTTTTGTAGATAACTAAAGACCTTTTCTATTTAGATACAGGTATATTATTTCCAGTTGGTATATTCAACATCTTAAACAATTGTTTTAGAATAAAGTCTTTACTGATCATACGTTTTCTGTGTTCCAAAATCGTTGGATTATCTTCTAAATTAAAAAAAAAAGCGAATTAGCTTATTTTAATGTTCCTTTAAAATTTTAATATTTTTATTTTTACTGCTCACAAAATCTGGTTTATTTATTATGTGATATTTTCGATTATAAATCAACTTTCTGACTTTCTTACTTCTATTCTCATAAAAAATCAATGTTTTCGTTAGCTACATCATATCCTTGAACAAAACCACATCCACAACATACAAACATTTTATTATTATTATAATTTTTTTTTGTTTTGTTTTTTTTTTACACACCATCTATTGGTGGATGGGTGAAAAACCCGCATTCAGCGCCCAGCAACTAGCCAGGTAAGTTGAATGCAGGCACATGTGCTGCAGCCATAAGAGTGAGATAAATAGAAACCAAATCAAAATGGCAATATCACTTCAACCTTGCAAGTGCCGCCCCACAATCAGTGAAGAAAGGCACATTGCTCAAGCGGTTGTTGTTGTATGACAACAACTTATGACCACAGTACTCCCGACTAGTCTGATAGCTAACAATACATGGAAAGATATCCTAGTACAAGTACTTAGTACAAGTCTAAGTTATTATTATTATTATTATTATGATCATTATTATTATTATTATTGATGTTATTACCATTGCAATATAGGTCTCTTTAAATAAGATCTATCTTGCAAATTCTCTTCACAAAAGGGGGCAAGAATTTCTTCACAATCTTTCAATTTATCATGTAATTCTAAATTACAATTCATTCTATACTAATATTGCATATTATAATTTTGAAATCATTAAAACTACCGAGAAAAGAAATGCGCTGGCACCCACTAAATAGATTTCTGATTTATCAACCGCTGATTTTATGTTCAATCTGCATTTTATGGAGGTAAACAATGGATATCCGCAAAAATGTTTTCGATGAAGGTAAAAAACACAAACCAAAAATCGATTTTCTCTTGTAAAAAAAATGAGTGGGAGTTTTTGCCATAAAAGCACAGAAGGTCGATATGGAGAGTAAGACATTTGAAGTTCTTCAATTTACATGCAACATATTTTTTGAAATGTTTACACAATCTATAGAAAAATACATGTAAGCTTCCGTGCAGCTTCTTGGCTCACAAAATTCTAGACAAAGTGGCGACGCAGGTGTCACGTTTGCCCTTTTAACGGAAAATGTCGCTGATTTTTTAATCCTAAAGAAGTCATATTTTTTTACAGGATGACAAACCAAAACTCTCAATCCGACTAACTGCACTAACTAAACAGGCACCATTAGTGATGGATGTCGAGTATAAAATCGAATTACCTGATCACGCCTTGGTAATAATTGCAAAGCAACATAAGCTGCTACCATCGATCATTGGTGACATGCAGCTGAAAGCCAAAACATTGTCTTCAGATTCTGTTACTTATTCAAGACCATCTTAAATTGGTATTTGCAAAACCTCTTGGATCGAGGATGTATTACCATTAGGGTACAGTGAAAAACTAAAGTTTCATAAGTTGATTTGCTTTAGTAATCAAAAGCTGCTTATCATATAAAGAAACTTTCATCCAAAATTTCACCTCATTCAACTAACAATTAGGTCAGCCCCAAAGCCATTCAAGGTTTACTAAATAAGTGTTCAGAAGGGTGAAGTCCTGTTCAAAGCATGTGTATAAAACTAGAAGTCTTGCATTGTTAAACTTGGCTTAAATTTTTATTTAATATCCATAAAACAACAATAATTATTAAACGCAGTAAGCTAGTAGGAAATAAAATTATGTGAATATTTTTTTTGAGATTGGAAAGCCATTAGAGTGTGATATGGCCCAGTCGAAACAAAAAAAATACTTCAATTAGTTATTTGCTCAGTGTTTGGAGCTCCCACAAGCCAAAACAAATACCTGGTTCCTTTTCAAATTTAGCCAGAAAAGCTGACAGATATAACGTCTTTGACAAAGCAGCAGCATTGGCTATAGCTACACTTCAGGACTTTGGACTAGTAATGAAGACAGGAGTAATATAATAGACAGAAGCAAAATTAGAAAAGAATGCCAAAATCTAGAAAAGACTTGTAATCTGAAACAACTGATACATTTCAAGCATTATTTTTATGGCAAATCTTATATTACTCAAGTTCAAGTTGAAATAGAAAGCAAGTATTATGCAACTGTTGTTAAAAAAGAAGATATTGTCCAAGTACTGTAACTTGAATAAAATACATTGGTCATTTAACGTCAACAACAAGTGAAGCTATTGAAATTTTAAAGGACATTTTAAGTTACTTAAAAATAGGAACATTTACATTGTTCTACTCTAGGTAATTGGATGTGATGGTACTGGTAGAGTAAATAAACTATTTAGATTAATAGAGGAAGAATTGGGAAAGCCTTTGAAATGGTTTATATGTTTATTATATGCAAATGAATTATCACTAAGGGGTGGACGTACAAAGGAGCAAGTTACAAAGGAGCAAGTTACAAAGGAGCAAGTTGAAATAGAGCAAGTTGCACCATGTACATCTACATGTACTTGAATTATGTTATACTATGGTGTACATTGTATAGTTGGCCAATAATTGCATACATGTACATGCATACGCAGATGTATGAACATGTACATGGACGGTGGACGTGCATTGTAGCAAGATACAAATGTACAGGTAGACCTTGTATATGTACATCCTATTGTATTGCAATATATACATATATACATATACTTGCTCCTTTGCCACTTGCTCCTTTGACGCTTGCTCAAATTAACTACTTGCTCCTTTGTAACTTGCTCCTTTGTAACTTGCTTCTTTTAACGGGAACCCACTAAGGAACCTTTTTAAGCACTGAAAATTGGTAAACTACCGGCCCAGTTGATTTTTCAGGAGAAATTGAAAAACAGCTCAAAAGATGCACTAATTTTCTTATTACTAATTGTAAACACATTGTCCCAAAGTCCAAAGTCTCAGAGATGTTAACAACTGAAACTTCAGTAATTAATGATTTGAGAAAAGGTCAGAAGTATTTTCATGATATAATGATTGATGTTTCAACTGGAAAGTTCTGAAGGTTTGAAAAATCGTCAACCAGAACCATAAAACCATTTTAGATTGTTGACTAGTGCAAACAAAATATTATGTTTATATGTTTCAACTAACGAATTATCTTAACCTTTGTAAGCAACAGTTACAAATATTATGAAAGTAAGTAGCCCTGTTTGGTTTCATAAAAAAACTAAACCATTTTGCATTGATGGTGCAAAACTCTTTTTAAAACGTGTTAATTCATCACAGCATAAAGCTCTAGAACTAAAAAAAAAGCAGTAAACC
>RDPX01000370.1:297589-330089 GCA_003991215.1 Morbakka virulenta
TCTCTCTCTCTCTCTCTCTCTCTGTCTCTCTCTCTCTCTCTCTCTCTCTCTCTCTCTCTCTCTCTCTCTCTCTCTCTCTCTCTCTCTCTCTCTCTCTCTCTCTCTCTCTCTCTCTCTCTCTCTCTCTCTCTCTCTCTCTCTCTCTCTCTCTCTCTCTCTCTCTCTCTCTCTCCTACTGTTATTTGATAAAGAACAAGAACACATTAGATCTCTCTCTCTCACACACACACACACACACACCGAAGTTAAAAAGGAGACATAAATTGAAGATTCTTGTGAAAGGGGCTTTAATTCTGGTAGTATTCGTAGTGGCTGTTTTTGCCTACAAGCAAGTAGCTCCGCCCTCCCTGTTGTTTTTTTTTTGCCAGTTGCCAGTTTTTTGCCAACATATTCCCTGTTGTTTACAGGTTTGACGTCTAATCTTTCTTTCTAATGTTGCTGATGAGTTCAGGCAGACAGGCTAAGGAAAGAAGCCACGTTTACAGGAAATATAAACTACACATGAGTAAAAATTGCTTAAGAATGAAAATATTGAAAATAATCACACGAGATATAAAAAATATCACACGAGATCACACGAGATATATATCCATGATAAATACTTAAAGAACAGTATAAGACAAGCCACATTTCACCGATGAGACGAAGGTTAAGGAGTAGCAGCAAGATTTGATCTGTTAGGGCACAACCTGGATGTAATCACAGTACCCAGTGCAAGGACGGATGGTAGATATAAAGAAATACAAAATGGCCTTGAATGTATAGTACTCTCTAGCGTGATGCAACGAACGAATATGTTTAGAAGCAGACTTACCAACATAATAAATATGAGTATCATAAGAAATTAGGCAAAAATGACCCACCAAAAAGTCTCATTGATAAGCATTCCTCAAGGAGAAAAGCAACCTCACTAGGGTTAAAACCAGAATGACTGTGCATGGAAATTTCAGAGATAAGAACTCCGCGTTCTATTGAACGACATCAGTTTCATTTCTGCTGCTTTGAAAGAAACCATCTCCTTTTCCATTCTTTGACAGTCAGATTTCAAATCACATTTCAAATATTCATCTAGATCGACGTTTTCGTTGAGGTCCCTTTTGGCCAATGCGAGGTTACAAAGTAGTATCACCGGCGTAGATGTTGATGAACTAAATCAAGTTAAGGAAAGATCATTGATGTAAAGAAGGAATAAAGTTGGAGTAAAATTGGTATCTTAAGGAATGCCAGAATTATTAAAATGCTCATCAATTGAAATTCCAACTGGTGTGATGTGACACGAATTTTACGAGCTGACCGGAAAGACTGAATGATTTGAAAGACCCTTCACAAATACTATAACTAGAAAGAGTATGAAACAAGTGTTAATGCAACACCATATTAAATGTCTTGAAAATATCTAAAGCTATAGCATGTTCTTCACCAGACTTAACCACAAATATATAGCCATATTTCGTGATTACAGTCATAGGGTTATCTATGGAGCAAGATCCTCTTATTGCGTCATCATCTTTCGTCCCTTTCACAAAGCTTATCATCATCCACCTGTTAGTCTATCTATCTCATCAACACTCATCCTCGTGTGGCTTTTAGCCTTGATGTGTAGTGACTCACTAGTACATAAAAAATGCATACTGAAAACAAAAAAAGGCATAGTTTTTACTAGAATTCCACCAATGAATTGTTTATAAGAATACAAATACGTTAATAAGGACAGAAAGGAGGCCTAAAGGTCAATACTTCCTAGAATCAGATGGATGACCTGCATTCCTAAAGACAGGGACAAAATTAGAAACAGGAGGACGGGAAATAAGACTCCAATAGACAATTTTTAAAGGTTTTGGCAGCAATAAGGGTAACTCATAAGCACAGTCTTTCAAAGCAACTACCGGGAATCGAATCTAGACCTGGGTCTTTGGATTCATCAACTCAATAAATAATACTTACCACCAGCTATTACGTTATAATGACAGGATCTAAAACCTGATCATTTTGCCAAAGGAGCACTGGCAAAAAATCAAGCTAGTGCCATTTGGAAAATAATTAGCGGGGAAAAGTCTAGCACAGGAATTAGCTTTTTCTCTACATCGAAAACCAAACACTAGAAAACGTGAAGGACTAACCAGGATCCAAAATGCTATTGTAAATCTTTCAAAAATCTCAACTTTTAAGTTTTTTGGGAAAAATAGGTTGAGAAACTTGTTCAGTGAGACTTGACATCAGAAATTATTATTGTACAAGCATTTGACTTATTTGTGTCTTCGTGTGGGTCAGGTTTAAGAGACTGCAGTAAGTGAAAAGAGGTTATTTTATGCTGGGTTTTTTTGTCATTAGATATCTCAGTTTGTTAACTAGCTTCAAGCTGCCAGTCATTTTTTGTAGGTTATATCGAAATGGCGGTTAATATTTAAGGACTAGTTGATCTTCTTCTTCTTTCGGCCTTGCCCAACGCTAGGTCGAGTCACCCCCTAAGCACCTTCGCCTCCACTCCTTGTGTTCTTCCCACATTCCTACTCGCAGTTCCAGCTCCTTCATCTCTCTTACCACCTTGTCATGTTACCGCAGCCGTTGTCAACCTCTACTCCCTCTTTCTTCTACTCTTGCTTGGTATACACTGTTCAGAACATGGCCTCTTCTCTCCTTGTCGATCTCTATACCTAAATTACTTGTTTGTGATGCTGATTTTCTTAACTTTTTAAAATTTGATATCAATTCCTCTATTTGTCTTGGCAAAACCCTGGACTGTACTAAACAAAAAAAAAACCTTCTATTTTCCTAGGTTTTAAATTTACCTGGAGTTAATTTTCATCCAACCAGCAAAAAGGATTTTTCAAGTCACTGTTTAGCCAAATTTTAATCTAAGGTTACATAAAAAGGTCGCAGTTTCTTAGGCACATTTGACTAACTTCAGGTTTTTCAACTGTTCAACAATATTATTAAAAAGCGAGAAAAAGGTGCCCCAGGATTGATCTTTGCGGATCACCTGTGTATTCTGGTTGCTTTTCTGACAGAACATCATCAAAACAGCCTTGTTGCAAACTATTTCTTTCCTTATTAGAAGCCGTACTGAAGCTGTTAACTTGGCTTTCTTAATTGAAGTTATTGCATGAGTTGTTTGTCTACATCTCGATATAAAATATTTGATGCGACGGACAACACAAACATGAGGAAATAGTTTTCAAATTCTACTTTTGAGCCAAATTTGAAAAAGTTAACCAAGGTGTCATTTCTGATACTGCCTCTTTCAGACGGTTGGAGAGGTCTTTTATAACATTCCAAATTTGTCAGGTAGTGTTTGATTTTTCCGTAATAGGTTTATACAGTAGGTGGATTTTGCTATTCGGAGGGTGATGTTAACCTAGTTCCGTTTTCTTTTGTAAATTAATATATCAGTCCCATGTTTCATTCGTCTGCTTTCCCTCAGGAGTGTTTTCCTATTGTTCATTTTCCTATTTCACCAGTCACCACAGACAGGGTTTGATGGTGCAAATCATAACGAGCAGCAGTTTTTATTATTTGTGTTAGATCATACAAGAGAAACAACTCTTTTATTTCTTTATGATCAGCTTTAACAAGATAACTTACATTAAGGTCTCCTAAAAGAGTAAGTTCTCTTTTCTCTTTGGTTGCTAATGACAACACGTTTTGAAGTAAATTATTTAATGTTTTGAAGGAAGTGCTTATGAATTCATGAGCTTATACATTATCCAAAACAGCATGTTCTTTGAATATTTAATCCGAATTTCGATCTATATTGGACTACAGTTCTTCATTTCCTTACCTTTTACTTCGTATATGGCCGAGTTTGTCATTAACATAAACTCCAACGTCTCTTCCTTAATTAGTTTTTAGAGGGCTGTCCATATAAGTGTAATTTAATAGACCGTAAACATCTGTATTTTTAGAGAGTTTTGTGTGTTTTTCGGCTAACCCAAAAATGTCGGTAGTTGGATTTCAAAATTTTTATTTAATCCATTGCATTCTGGTGAAATATATGCGTGCCCTTACAGAAAAATAGATGGTAACGCTCTTTTTCACGTCTTTCTGGGCCAGGATTTCTTTTGTTATCTTTATCCATCTGGCTGCTCCGACTGAAACCAACATAACGCCTATCTTTCGTCGTTGCCTATAAGCTGGAGTATATAAACAATTCACGGCAGATGTTATAACTATATCTCTCTCTCCAAGAGTAGTATTAATTCAATCAGGCAATAGAAACCAAGATTTCTTCAAGTAGAATATTAAAACAAACAATATAGGAACAAGTAACAAGTCACCTCTTATCAACACCATCTTTCTTTTTTCACTTGAATATTATCAAATAGATGTTTTTTGAAGTACTCAGAGTAGCGTCAAATAAAGTTAAACTTTTTATTCTACTTCAAATGATGTTAGGGTTACTAAAAACATATTTAAATGTTTGGTCTTTAGCTGATCCGACGGAGCTTTCCCATCGCCAACCCGAAGCAGACGAACTGAATCGAAGCAAACCTGCTATCAAAAAAATTTCAACGTTAACAATAAGAAAATGCCAATCCCAGAAAAACAGCCATTGTATGACAATTGTGTACAAGAAGTGTAAGACTCTTTTACTCAACAATATTGGGTATTTCGTAACAAACAACATTTTTTTTCTCGGGATAAAAATTGTTTCGAGAGAAAGGAAAATAAAGAATATTGCAAAATGAAAAAAATGAAAATCTAGAGAAAAACTGATAAATTCTGCAAATGCAATATCTTTTCAAGGGTTACGTCATCAACTCATTTGCGTTGCAGAGAAATAATAAAGTAACATTGAGAAGACTGAAGGGAAAAATAGGGATTTGGAGGGACCTTTGCGAGCCTTCGAATATATTCCTTTGTTTGGTGTTCCTGCAGAGACATACTTATCATCCATCTTGGCATCTTCATTTGAGTCGATATTAGTGCCAGCTCTTTCACGTTTCTCAAAGGCATCGCCTCCAGCCCCTACAAGAGTACTGGCCTAATCACACACTTGTAAATCTTCATTTTCAGCATAGGTGGCATCGCCCTCTCACACAGTATTCCACTTGTTTCCCTCCATTCCATTTATCCTCTCCTGATTCTGTCCTTCGTCTCTTCACCACACCCTCGTTCTTCCTCTATGATGGAATCCAGGTTACAAAGCTGATCTACCTGCTTTATTGGTATTTCTTGTGTGTCGAAAATGTGGATCTTCTCTCCTCCTCCTTTGCTGGTAACTTGCGTTTCTATCTTCTTTGCATTCACTTTCTACCCCTTTATGTCAAAAGCTCTCTGCTATTTACTCATTGTACCCGCAATTTAACCTTACTCTCCGCTGTAATCACCAGATCATCTACAATGAGAAGTTTCATTGGTAGGCTTTGTCTTGACGCTTTGTTAATGGTGTCTATAACCACCGCAAACAGGAAAGGGCTTAGCGCTGAGCCCTGATGCAGGGCGACTTCAATATTGAACTGGTCAGTATCTGCTACGAGCGTTCTTACAACGGTCCTACTCTTGCTACAGAGGGCTTTTACAACCCGAAACAACTTTTACGGTAGTCCTCTCTTTCGTTGACTCTAGTAAAGAACTTCCCAGGGACTTCTGTTGTACGCTTTTCCTAAGTCCACAAACGCCATAAACATTTTCTCATTTCCTTCCGGCTTTTTCTTTTGGCGTTGTTGCAGAATAAAGCTGGCATCCATGGTACTGTTCCTGGCATAACACCAAATTGCATGTT
Source organism: Morbakka virulenta (assembly GCA_003991215.1). Taxonomy (NCBI): domain Eukaryota; kingdom Metazoa; phylum Cnidaria; class Cubozoa; order Carybdeida; family Carukiidae; genus Morbakka; species Morbakka virulenta. The sequence continues at coordinate 303,312 of RDPX01000370.1, forward strand.
GTCTATCTCAATCACATCTCTTGGTCTTCTATCTAATACCTTTTCATATACTTTCATTGCATGCTCTAGCAGATTGATTCTTCGATAATTGCTGCACTGCTTTATGTTCCCTTTCTGCTTGTAGATTGGGACTAAAACAGTTTGGCCCCAGTTGCCTGGCATTTCTTCTTCATCCCAAGCTTTTTTGATGATCTCAGTTATCTACTCTATTCCTTCCGACGCCAGAGCTCTGAACGTGCTGCTCGTAACATCAGATAGTCCCACTGATTTTCCCTTTTTAATTTTCCCGGTGCCACCTGCACCTCCTCCACCATGATTGGTCTCACAGGGCCTCCAATCGGTTCCACTTTCTCCAGATCCTCCCCCGCATACTTGTGTTCAAGAACTGCTAACTGTATTTCGTCCACCTTTGCTTGATTTCCGTATATTCCGTAATGATATTACCATCTTGGTCCTTCAAACTGGTGGAATCATATATGCGAACATTTAAAATTATAATGTAGCATTTGAATAATTTTTTATACCTATTGCAAAAAGCCTTATCATACAAACAGAAAATGCATATATTGAAATATTTTTTATTTTGACGTTGCACAATATAACCTGTACAGACTGAATTATTGGATCGATTACGTCATCCTGACAACAGAGTGTTAGATTAGAGTCCATAATCAATGCAGACGTCGTAGAGACTAACTTTCCAAAACTTCCTTTCAGTCCATTACATGAATCCCTAGAAAAAAGAAGGGAAATATACATATGGGTTTGAAGCAAATTTAGAGATTGAACTACCTCGTGATAAAAGGTTGATCAGTGAATAGAGATTTCAATCTTTTCAAGGCAACTGTCTTAAGGTAAAATTTGCGATACAAATGAAAACCAGTTTGGTAAATGGGTAAGAATGACAGCATTTTAATCTATAGTTTTTGATTCATTTATTCATTTGTAAGATCAGTCAATTTCACAGAGTTGATTGTTTGGTGTTGATCGGTTGATTCGGTTATATAATAAGGAGAGGAAGCAACTCCAATCAGGCAAGTATTTCTAACAACTCTATCTAGAAAGTGGAGTAGAGGAGACCAGAAGATCAGATAGAAGGAGGTAAATGAACAGAACAGGAAGAGGGTTACAGTAGGCGTAACACAATGCCAGTACCTTACCTCTTGGTGAAAACGTTTTCAAACCGCTCACTGGAGTATTTGAAAAGGAACAAAAGAGGGAAGGCAAGTTTGAAAAAAAATTGGTCTGTCGTTTACCCTTGACATGTCAAAAAAGCATTACATAATGTACTTGCAAAACAAGTGAATATCACTGTTATCAAAATTATATTACATATATAATATATATTATTTGATCAGATGTACCTGATTGCCTGGTCAAAAATTGCTTGATTGGAAGAGTGACTCTTCGAATCAAGCAATTTTTGACCAGGCAAAAGCATAATACGAAGATGCTCTACGAAACAGTGGTTACCGTACGCAGAATCTATCCTACAAAAAAACCTGAAAAAAGCAACCACCCCAAGAAGAATAGGAAAAAACATCATATGGTTCATTTGACAGGATGTGCATTAGGTTAGATAGAGGCATTCTGCTCTTGAGGCGAATGTTGACTGGAGGAGACGGTGCAGACTTATGAAATAAATGCTAGTTTTTCATTGCATGTTTAAGCAGAGTCACGTTTCTATCTCTCCGGATGTCTGGAGGCTCGATGCCGCAGAGAAGTGGAAGGAGGGTCCTAGGAGTGCCGCTTACTCATACATTCATTGAAGGATACGTCAAGCTTCTTGTAGTGGCAAAATCAGCACCTCAGCGTTGCAAAATCAGCACCTCAGCGATTGCTGGCAAGTCTCTTTAGCAGGTTGCAGCGTTTGATTGTTTTTTCTGCAACATTTTGAAAATGTTTTTTGTATGACAGTGTTCTGTCGAGAGTCATACCGAGGTGCTTCGGAGTAGGGTGCAGTATACGTGGATACTTTTCAATGCACAGGAAATGGGAACCCCTAATTTTTTTCAATTTCCTGAGGAATTTTATTATATATAAACAGGCAAAGTTCTATAAGTTCTTACTACATAAAACGAGGAAATGTATGTAAAAAAAATAATGCAATGATCTCCAGAGATTTAGACTTTATTTCTTATAAATCTGACGTTTGTCTAAAGAGTTTATCTAAGTTTTTTAGGTCTCTTCTTACTAGTATCATATAAGTTGATTTCCTTCTTGGTAATTAGAGTGCTTATATCTTCAATGACAGCAGGACCTGAGTGCTTATCCTCTTCCATAAATGATGCAGATTCTTCAGCAAGTATCATGTTACCACCAGATATTGCTACTTTAACCTCAAGTTCTGTTTGGTCAATTTTATTTTGTGCAGGTGGATACAGCCGTTTCAAGAGATGTGGCAAGTGATGTGATTTTGGTCTTTTTGATTTTCACAGCAAACTGATCTTGTCCTTGATCAGGGAAGTCTGATTAAGGTCAGCGCTCTTTTATTCTGACCTTGACAGCCAGTAGAATATCAGCATCTTCACTACAAAGAAACTCGACTGCAATTTTTAGAGGGACAAGTGAGTCATAAAGTTCTTTGATCTCCTTCAGTTCTCTATCTGAAATGTCAAAGTTGTAGTTCAATTTTAACATGACAAGCTTGATCTCCTTCCTGATATCATAGAAATGCTGGAGCATATTTAAAAGGCTATTCCAGCGAGTTTTACAGTCCAAAAAAACTGCTACTTCTTTGCCAAAAGACTGTAAATTTTCAGTTAAAGCTACATCATTCCGTACTGGGGAACGACAGAACAATTTGACCATTTTGTGAACTTTCACAACAACTTTGTTCAAATCAAGAACCAGGTCAGAACCCTTAGTAATATCATTGTTATCATCTGAGTCTTCAAATTACTTTCATCATCTTCACCTTAATCATTCTATTTTATCTCGGGAACATTAGCAAATGCTTCACTTGATTTTGGTTTCTTGTACAATACGTCACAAACACACACGTTTTTAGCATGGGCCAGACATGCAAAATGAATAGGTGCAGTCTCGCGACCAAATTTCATCATCAAGCTTGCTCCGTCTGTCATTGTAGCTATAATATCAGTGTTTAAGTCCAGTCCAAATGACATGTGTCGATCCTGAACGAGACTGACTGCTAGGCCAGTGTTCATTCCTCCTTTAACACGAATCATTCCTAAAGATTGAAAGCCTTTGGAAGATGAAGGTTCAAGTTCATAAATCCTCTGTTTCTGTTTGAAGTTGACTCATCAAAACTGATTGAAAATCGAACATCAGCCTCTTTTCTTTGCTTAATTCCATCACATACTTTGCTCTTCACAACATCAAATTCCTTCATGAAGAGTGTGCGGACATGCTTTTGACACTTCAGAATAGAATAGTTATCTGATTTGAATGCTCTTCTCTTCGTATCACTGGAAGCAATTTGATTAAAGTCAATCCATCCACAGCAACAAGTTTGGCAATGACTTCACTAAGGGAATCTTTTTGTTTGGGCTTAAAGAAAGAGTCAATTTTGGCAGTTTTTGATTTTTGTTCATAACTTTCTTCAACACAAGATTTGACTTCAATTTTTTGTTTTAATTTCAGATGCCCGATCATCCCTTTGGTACTCGAGCAACCAACTTTGATTTGAAGGGCATTTTTTACACTGAGCTTTTTCTTGCTCTCGGTTATAGAGAAAATACTTCCACACAATCCAATTTCCTTTGGGCACTAATATCTTCGAAGTCCGTCATTTTTAACTGAGTGTTTACTGTTTAAACTTCTTGTTTTTTAATTAATTTTGCAATGATATCTTCTTGCTTTGACAAGCTTTTGTTTTGTTAATGATTTTCATCATGCACAAACAGCGTTTCCAGATTATTTACATTACAATTTATTCACTTTTAGAGAAAAAAAACAATTTTTGTATGATACTTAATTTCCCAGCAAAATTTCAGAAAAACGCCTGAGAACGGTGAGCAGTTTTTTGCTTGATTTTCCGGGGAATCGGGGACGGAGAATACCGGGAACTGCACCCTACTTTGGAGTTTTGTCGAAATGGATCGTTTCACCTGTGGTTGTAACTTTGATTTCGATCAGAATTATAAAGACAGTTTCATAGCTCATGTGAATACGAACCAGCGAGTGATAGCGACTTTTACGAAAATTGAGCAAAGTTTGTAGTAAAAAGCTTTCTGCTCCTACAAGTATTAACTCGAAGGTGAACCGAACTCTAATATCTGACAAAGGTGAGACCAGTAGCCAAGAATTACTCACCCAAAGACAAATAAAATGCTTGGATGTCCAGTTAGAGTATCCTGAAAAATAGAAAGATACATTGGCTGTTTTTACATCAGTTACAAGACCAAGCACAGGATATATGGATAAAAAATGTCTAAAAAGGCAATATATATTCACCTTGGACACATTTCACCACCCTTGTTCTGTTCGGATAATGGTGGCAATAATTCAATATAATCAAGGTATCTACGTAACTCTGTTGTTTGTATATAGTAGGTAGCTAATTAAATTGGTGACATTTTTGCTAGCCTTTGCTGTAGTATGCACTAAAACATATCTCTATAAATCAGACTACCAGAAAAATGACTGATTATTCAGCATTTTGCCATTCAACGTGATCTCACTTATTAAGAGACGTGTCTAATAAAATATTTACAAAGATCTCTTATCTTTCCCTGTTATGGTTTACCATGAAGTCCATTTAATAATTTCAGAGATATGCTATTTTTATTTTCAGATGAAAAAATAGAATGTTTCACTATTCTTTTACGTTAAAAATGAACCTGTAATATCATTACAAGATAGCAATATCAATATTTTGTTTAGCTTTTTTTTCACCTGTTACTGTTCAACAAAAAAATATGAACAATGTGAAAGGGAGTATACAGAGTCAGAGACAAAGATATTTTTCAACTTTTATTTATATGAATACTGTATGATATCTGAATGTTCTCTAGCCTTTTCTATAGATTTCTATTTTTAAGAGATTCAAAGAGCTTTTGAAAAATGACATATACGTTAATTTTTTATTTGAAAGGCAGTGCCTTTCTTCTTAAAGGAATATGTAGTTAGCTTTAAAAAGCAACTCGCTACATTACTGATACACAAAGCCAAATGTTTTATTTATACTAATGTCACTTTTCTTCTGTCAGCTGGTTACTGTAATTAGCAATATTTTATTTAAAGAGGAAGACGCTTCCTTGTTAATGTTTTTCTCGTGATTTTTCCATCTAAAAAAGAACCCATTGACTAAACAAAACAATAAAAGAAATTAAAAGAGATTTGGAAAAAGTTCGTCCAGATCTAACAATCTGACGACAAAAATCTTATATTTACTTTCTGTGTGTTAGTAGATGATCAAAATAGCAAAACCACTCGCTGCTTTGATCCTCTGCTAACTAAAGATAGCTGACAAGAACAGCAAAATAATTTTCGTTTTGGTATCATGTAAGAATTATGATGATTTCTCCCACAAAATCACAAATTGAGTAAGATATGAACACTGCAACTTGTGATCACTTAACTGCTGCTAATTTCAGTCACATTGTAAACGCCCCCAATGCTGCTATTCTCACCAAAACTAATAAATTGGCTCCTTACATATCCAAAAAATGTTGAGTCAATTCGAGTCATAATCCCAAATAAACTGTCAAGTTAACCTTAGGCAAGAACTTGTATTATCACTTTGTACACAGGGTTAAAGTCACCGGTTTAATTAATTTTTAGAAGGATTAGATATTCATCCATGTTATGAAATGTACTGAAAATCATATGATTCCCATTCTTCCTGATTTCTTTTTCACAGAAAGTTCTTACAGTCAAACACATTGGCAATAGTGTTCCTACATCTAAATATACTTAACTAAAAGAATTTTCTTAACTTGTTCAACTTAAATTTAAACACTGTCATTATTCAATGTGAATGTTCAATACTGTCGAGAAAAAGAAAGTTTGTAATCTGTCTCAACATAGAAAAAGGAAACTGTCATTCAACATCAGTGAGTAATCAACTCTGAATACTCCCATTTTAAAGTATCCTGTTTAAAGGCAAAAAAGTAAATGTTTTCTTTCGAACATCAGCAACTCTAACAAAGCGATTTTCACACCGGATTAAATTAGAAATACGCTGAAATAATCCTTAGCAATGTCTTTTAAAACATATAACCGATCTTTTATTTTTAAATGGGAAAAGATAACATAATCTTTATTAATTATTCAAAAGTACAATTTATTATCACAGTAGGTTTTCTAACAATTACCTAGGGACTACAAAACTAAAAGTGTCAAAGAATCCTTTACTGTAGTGGAACTTCTGCCATCTGGTAGAAGATGTTTTCATTTCGTACAAAACTTGTTTGATGTTTTGACATTGTATGGTTTTAAATGAGAGCACTGAAACAAAAAGAATTTTTTCATGAATAACTTATCAGTTGATGGTTATAGGAATCAGTTGCTCCCAAGTACTTTATTACAATCTAAAATGAGCATCAATCAAATTAGTATAACTGTTAGCTCATTGTTATCTGAAAGCTCAAAATCATCCTAACCGCTAGTCTAACGAGCAAAAGATATTCAAAAGCTTGTGGTCAGATTTAGGTGAAAAGGGGAAAAAACTAAAGAACCCTGCAATTCAGAACTGAAATAAATAATCTCGTGTTTGATGTGAGAGGCTTACAGCATACATTAATCAGGCCTGCGTATAGCCACCATCGAATTCTAAGAGTGGAAATGACACTGAGGATTTTCTATCTTTTCTTTAGCCTCTGTTCTGAATATCTAAACGAGACTACTTACATATATATATAAAGTTTGGTTGAGCACTCTATCTGAGATGGGAACCTGTTGTTAGCGTAAAGCAATGCTCACTGCGCACGCGTAGTTTGAGCACTTTGGCAGGATCCCACAATAACTCTTTAACCTGTGTTTGCTCCGGCAACATGGCCAGAGAGTTATGTCTCAGAAGCTCTGTGCTGCACTGATGAGCCCACAAAGGGCGAAACAGTACTGTCTGCAGATTGAGTATATATATATATATATATATATATATANATATCTAAACGAGACTACTTACATATATATATAAAGTTTGGTTGAGCACTCTATCTGAGATGGGAACCTGTTGTTAGCGTAAAGCAATGCTCACTGCGCACGCGTAGTTTGAGCACTTTGGCAGGATCCCACAATAACTCTTTAACCTGTGTTTGCTCCGGCAACATGGCCAGAGAGTTATGTCTCAGAAGCTCTGTGCTGCACTGATGAGCCCACAAAGGGCGAAACAGTACTGTCTGCAGATTGAGTATATATATATATATATATATATATATATACATACATACATACATACATACACATACATACATACACACATACACACACTTGCTCAATAATTCTAGAATTAATTAATTCATAACAAATCAAAGGGCACTAAGTATTTCCTTTTAAAGGTACCTTAAATATCGCCAACAAATTTTACTGACATCCAAGGTTGACCGGCCAACTGCATTTGGTTTGCTATGATGAGGCAGTAGAATATTCAATTGTAGGCTTTGTTCTCTAGCGTAGGCTCTTTAAACAGTGACTTGTATATTAAGATAGTTACTTTTAGAAAACATTAAAAAATGAAAAGGCTCTAAAGTTAAGAAACAATATTACCTTAATGGAACTAATGTTTGATCCAAAATTTGAAGGAGATATTATAAAAAATCTCCGTCCTAAAATTAGTATGCATATTGTATGATCGTACGTCTGTTGTTAAGTGGCCTGCACAATTAATGCATCACTCTGATGTAAATATAAAAACATTTACTTTGTTTTTATTCACTTTGTAGTCTGAAAATTGTCAGAACGGAAAAAGATAAAAGACCTGAAATGGGCAGTATCAATGATATATATATATACATAAGGTCAAACATGAAAAATAAGAACTGTGATTGCAACTAATAGTTTCACGATATTTCTATCATCAGGAAATAATGCTACAAATACTGTACAAGTTTTTTTAAAAACAAATAAAGAAGGCGGCTCATCAAAAAATTAAAATTGCAGGCAGTAACGTATTACAATGAATTAATATTCTGAGAAAGCAAGAAAGAAAGAAGAAAGAAAGAAAGTTCTATGTGGAAACGGTTCAGAATTACTAAAGAATGATTTACATTCAAATTGGGTAAATAGGTGTTCGGCTGTTTGTTCAAGAAAGGAGGTCCCATGCGATTAGTTATTAGGTATGAAGTTGCGCAGGAGGAATTTGTTTTCGTGTCGGCATTTTGAAATAAGTTTTGATCTTTTGTTGAGAAGTTGTTTCTTGATGGTGTATGTTACAATGGACATTGTTTCAGTGAGATAAAGGGGGCATCTTTTTGTGCTGTTGTTGTAAAGGGGGGGCTGATTTTAGGATAGACCAAGATATTTCGGGTGCTTTTCCGGGTTTTTTCTTTGCTTGCCATGCGAAACTGGATAGTGTTGTGCTGTGTTTGTATTTACTGTGGGTGAATGATCATTTATGTTGAGAGTATCTGTGTTTCCATGGCCTTTCGGTGAATCATATGTATGCCTTTTCGATGGTAGGTGTTGTTGGTGTTCCTGTGGGTGGTGCCGATGATACTGTGGCCTTGTAGATGACGTTTGGTGTAGTGCAATTTTCTGGAAGAGGGCATTGACTTTTTGTTTTGCAGGATTGGTTTGTGTTTATTTTTTGTTTTGGGGCTGATGATGTTGTTATTGTGCTTTTTGATGATTTGTGACATATTTTCTATGCAGCTGTAGCTTAATTTTAAGGTGTTTTTGTTAAATATCTTGTGGAGTTTGCTTGACGTAGGGAAATGTTTGTCGATAAGGTGCAGGAAGGCATTTCCGATGTTTGTTTGGACGGTTCAGTATCATTGACACCATGTTATGAAGCGGAGGGGGTAACGTATTTAAACATGGACTAGAGGGGAAAATCTAACTTACGCTAGGAGTAACAAGTGAACATGTTGGTAATAAAAAACAGACATCTCTGGGCACGACAATGTTTTATATAACAGCCTAGCAAGGAGGCATCCTTTCTAGACTACTGTTCTGTATATTTTGGACAAAAAATCCTAAAAACAGATGCAGAATAGATTTCTGTTTTTTCTTTGACGGTTGTTTTCTCTTCCATCTTAGCTATGTCAAAGATTTACAGGTAATTGAATGTCTTTCGTTAACCTCCTCAAAAAACCTTTACCGTCCTAGAAAGATATGCAAGATACGTATGTAAATGGTAAGGTACTAAAGTTTCCAAAACTAACTAATTATCTAAGAGCAAGAAGGACCAAACTCTAAACCTGCAAACAATTTACAACAAACCTTTAGAAGATGCTTCATGATTTGTTGCCTGGTGGTAAACTGCCATGTGCAATTGCTGTTACTTCTAGTGGTAACAACAAAATAGGATTATTATAGGAAGCTTTCGAGAAAAACAAAATGTTCTTAAATTAAACGTATTAAACGTAAATCTTGCTTGCTATCCTTTATGCCTCTTATGTGCAAACCGGACCTTATATCTGTGTGGCAAACTTAACACTTGATAAATTCTTGACCAAAAGGCCTACTGGATCAAAGTAAATCTAGTGATTTGCCTTATCATAAATATTTTTTTTTTTTAATTGTTTGGTATTATAGAACTTACTCAGATCTTTCTAATTTGTCTCAAGGAAACAGAGATAGGCAAGAAACCCTTGGCGAGACAATATTTATAAATGGACTGACCCCAGTGTCAAGATGTTTGATTATGCTACACAACAAAGCCAAGATAATGCACAACTTACAACACAGAAAGAGAAATGAAAAAGTATTGATAATAATTTCCCATCTCAAAAAACTGATTTAAACATTCTCAATGTCTGCCAAATCTAGTTGTTATTATTGACAGCAGTTTGTATTGATAAGCTCAGTTTTCAAAGAAAAAACAAATGGAATCATCTTGTAATCCACAATAATGCAAAAATAGATTGCGATTTCACTTTTCTGTCATGACTATGATTGGAAAGAGGAAAATAAACTTCGATCGTGTATTTTGCGAACAGGTGGCATTTCAACTTTAAACGCTTTAGAAATATAATTTATCTATAGTGACTTCTTTTTCCATTATAATTACCTTATATGATTTTTTTTTTCAGTGAAATCAAATGCTTCAAGTTTATGAAAAGAATAGTTCGGATGTAGATAGGATAAAAAAATTCAAAGGAATCAAAATAAACTTTTAGGAACATATCACTAATAATTGCTAATGTTGAAGAAAAAAATAATAACAAGGTTAGTGATATTTGAATCTTTGCAAATAACACTCGAAGTTGTATAGAGTACCAAGAGGTAGGGTAGGAAAGATATCAGAGCTTTCTATTTAACAATACGTATTCATTATCAGATCAATTTGTAAACTTTGCATATACATCTTTCACTTGAGTATACCGATTTTTTCCCAGATTCCTATCGTTGTACATTTTATTTCAATCGTACATACAGGGCTAACCCTCCAAATGAAAGACAAGTTTTATTCCAAAGTTAGATCACCTGTTTAAAAAACTATTTATAAAAGGAAAGGAAATTGTAAAAATGATAATGTTGGGGAGGACTTCAGCTTGTAGAAAGTGAAAAATCTGTGTGCAGAGAACTGTCTTCAAGCCAGTGTCCTTGAATACCCTGATTAAAAGAAATGGTTTCTAAAATCATCTGAATTTTAACATAGTGCTGATAGCTCAGTTGATAGGACCCTCAGTTAGGATTACCATAGCCATTGGTTCTGTAATGGTACAGATTAGTTATCCGGGCTCTTGAGACAAAAACTGAAAATAGTACTCCAAAATATTCAAACAGCCAAAGGGCTTTCCACAGTCTGTTCTTCAAACTCAAAAATACACAACAAATCTGATACACTTCTTCAGTTACACTTCCAATCTCCTGCTTAACATTCTCTTACAAGGGTTTTTAAAGACTATTTACAATAGTTGTTCAACATCCAATCAGAACTGATTAATCAAAGGTCACTAAATATCACAAGTGCAAATAACAAGACAAGCTCAATAGACACACGTGAAAGAGTAACAGTCAAAAGCTACAATACACATGACAAGCACACGAAATGGACACGATTGGACAAATATATAGAACCGAAGTTAAAAGTAGCACAAAGAGTAAAAATACTGGCAACCAGGGGCAAAATATCGTTACAGTTTGTACCCAGTCCATAACACACATGTATTTCACCATTTTACAGCAATATTTTCCTAAACATATTTTGATGGCATTAATTTTTGGAACACTTTTTATTGGCAACACAATAAATAACGATAAATTTGCATACTTAAGATGGATAAATTTTGAAAAATAATTCCTATCATTTGTAAATTGTATTGAATAATTTCATTAAAATCACGTTTATTTTGGTTGAAAACTTTTTTCAGGCACTCGACTTGAACAAGATGTAAGAATAAAAGAGCATGAGTTAATTGAGTTTTTATTAAAACCAGATAGAGGATTGAGAAAGCCAGTTATTTTTTGACTGACTGAAAAAGAATGAAAACGATTTTTGAAATCCCTCCACTTTTTGTAAATGGCCGTCTAAAACAATAAAAGACAATACACAATATATTTTTTTTCACAAAGAAGAAGAGATGATGAAAGTTAAATATGAATACATCTAGTAGTTCTAAATGGAATGCACTAGCACTGGCAATTACTTTTTAACTGTTCTAGCTTGAAATATTTAATTCATTCGTGGTTCACTAACAGGTGCATTGCTGCAGACAAATTACAACTAAGAATTTTGCATACACCCTTGTACTATCTTGGGTTTAATTTGATTAACATAAAATCTACTCTACAAACACAAGTTATTTCAGTCTTGGCTTCCCTGCTTTCTTTCAAACACAAAGCACTAACAAATCTCCTATCACATGTTTAAATTTGTAGGGGTCCAACACACTGCGTAGCATGCTTCTCACTGTATTTCCTGGACTTGTTCCTCTGGTCCTCTAAAGGCCATAGTTTTCAGACCATATAAAGTCACTAGTCCTACATATTTTCTCTTTATCGTTTAAAAACAATTTTATACAGCAATATCATTTTCTTACTTCCGGTTTCTCTTTTCTTGTTTGCTGCGTTTACCATGCGCTGACATTTATTGAAGTTACCTGGACACAGAACAACTTTTTCTAAATTATCCTGTGTTGGACTCCATTCTCGAATTTAGAGTAAAAACACACTTCATTAAGTAATTGCCTTCTTTTTAATTCTTATCGAGACAGCATTGCCCTCCTTTGAAGCTTTTACATCCCTTTTTCCCTATGATAACCATATTTATTTTTCCCCGTAATATCTATTTCACTTTCTGTAGGCTTCGTACTTCCTTCATCATGAAAAAGCACCATTTTTGGCTCATACAATTTACCTGCGAAGTCCTGGAACTACTGACATTTTGAAACGTATCTTCTGTCATAATATCTAATGGAATATTCCCCTATACCTTCAGCAGTATTTATAAACAACAAACAGAGATTCATGAAGGAGCTAACTATTAGTTTTTACACCCAGTTATTTAGAACGGTCAATAATGTCAGTTATGGTTAGTCAACTCTAGCGGAGCAAGACCATTCCTAAGCTGGATCTTCGTACAAGCTCACTAATCAACATAATGTGCTGCTGGCAAGACTGTTATTTTTCTTTTCATTATAAATCCAATGGTTCTTCACCAACATTTTCCCATTCAACCCTCCATAATTATTCTAGGTGTGTTGGTTACTTGACTGGTAATATCTACCTGGCAATGAGTACCAAGCATAAAGCGCCAGTAAGCACAAGTCCCCCTTTCTAACAATTCTATTGACATAATGTATTAATACTTTCCGATAGACATAAATCTCACCACACCCCATTAATCATATATTTTAGTCTACAGCAGAAGCTTTTCTTCTTATCATAAAATCAGAAAAGGTAGATACACTGAAAAAAGTATTATCGACTGTAGGAGTCCCCAGTAAATAATTAGAGGATAATATTTTGATAGGAGAAAATGTAGATTTGAATAAGTTAATTTAAAATCTGTAAATGTTGGAAAAGAATATAGATGTTTAATCGAAATGCAAAAATGCTCCAATGAATCTTAAAAGAATACAGTGAACAACGGAAATAAAACGTTGCTAGTAATTATATTCGAAAGAACTTAAGCTTTTTTTATTGTTTATTTGTAGTCTGTTATAGTGAGGAAGGCAGAGGATACATGACAGTAAGATCAGGTATAACCTATTGTTTGTTGTTGTTTTACTTATGTTTTGTGACGTAGTGTTTTGACAAATATAAGATTACAAATGTTAACCCTCTATTACTGTATTTGCTTTAAAAATCACTATAAATTAACAATTTTGATGTATTAATCTAACAGACACTTGAAAACAAAGTACTCTGAAACGATTCTGAAAGAGACAACTGCTTTAAGGAATATTTATCTCCTAAGAATTATTTGCACATGCATACCGATGGTATAAACAATAAAAAGCGTTTGAAGAACAGGGTTTTTGCAAAAACGTTTACAATCAGCCTACGAGCCGCTGTCAAATATGAATGAAAACCTTATAAATATTCATTCCCTTCTTTTGAAGTTAGAAACACCCACGAAAACAAAGCAGAAGGAGTGGTGCTATTCTACAAAAAACATTAGGAAGTGCAAAGAGGTTTTATTATTTGAATTAACAAATAGAATTCAAAATAGCTTTAAGAGTTGTTGATTTTTAAATGGTAGGAAAAAATAAATAGTCTTGTTTAAATACTCTCAAATTTTTTCAAAAGCGCAAATAATCTTGCCTAGCAGAAGGCAATTTGTTAATCGCTGTTGTAAAAATTCACTTGTTGTAACTCATGTCACAAAATATTTTAAGAATGTGGTAGTTTTTGTAAATGTCTCGGTAAAATTTGTTTGGGTGTGAAAATTGTAAAATAGTAAAAGATTATAGAGCTTGTTTTTGTTACTAACCTTTTGGTTTAGACTTTTTCGTTGTGGCTGCTAAAACCCAAGGTTCTCTTTAGAAAAACATATACAACTTTGTAAATAAAACTAGTATGCAAAAAAGTACTATGATATTAGAATCAACTGATCAAATAGGTGTAAATATCCAACACTATAAAAGTGTTTGATATATAAGTAATATATAATTACCTAGCGCTATATCACACATAATTTGTCACATAATATTAGGTACATGTTATTAATTACTAAGAAATACTGTCCTGTTTTGGGTGTTCCTTTGCCCAATAACAATATCATCATAGGATCAGGTAAAGTGTGTCCGATTAAGCCCGTTAAAGCCCCCTCTATTCTGGATGACCCCCTTTGTCAACAGTCCACTTAGTTCAGCAGGTCCGCAATCTTGATTCATGGATTGAGATGTTAGGATTTAGAAGATATTGCAAACATTAATTTCGTTGGGATGGTAGTTTATGGTAATCGTTATATAGGTCCCACATAACAACAATAAGTAGCATAAGTAACATATTCCAAGCATGATATTTAGTGCAGCTTACTTATAAAATTCTTATAATGCATCATTGTGTTGTCACTTCCCCCGTCAAAACCTTTTTTCGGCATTCCCTCTCTTCCATATGTCTTCAACTCAGCTACAGAAGCACTGATTTCAAATTGTCTTGCGCTTTGATATATTTTGTTTATTAGGGAACAACGCTGGACACCATATCTGATGTATAGCGAAACGCACGCTTTCAACAATGTTTCTTACGTCGACATTACAATCGCTCTAATTCACCAAACGGTTGAATAGGGTATATTATTTTGAAGTCTGTGAAGCAGGCATTCATTTTTAGATGTTAACAGCTGTACATGATATAAAAACTTCATCACATTTTCAATTTTGTTTCTAAATACAGGGTGTATGTTATAACGAGGGATGTTATTTTTAAGCTGTACAACACTAAACACTTGCTTTTTTATCTCAATAAAAGAAATTTAAGTACTCTTTAAGTATGGTTGATACTAGTTGGCATCTTTACAGCATACTCAATATTAGCACACAAACGAAAACAACAAGCAATATCCATTGTTTTGCTTGTTGTAGCATAATCCGTTATTTGTGGATTACATCGGAGTGTCACTTTTATGACCCTATCACTAACTTTAGTGACCTAAGATACACAATTGTTCAGGTTGCTCTTTACAACTATTCCAACTATTTCATATCCTTTGTTGGTTGCTGAAGCATAATAGCAGTGATAGTCTGTACTCTGGAAAATGGTGAAATTGAGGCTGGATCTCCACCTGTGCTCCTATATAGCTGTGATGTCAGTGTCAACTTTCTTATAACCATAAAATCAATTGATGATATTGCCCTTTTTTTATTTAATGTCCTTACATTATATGTGGATAATTTGAGAGGTTTTCGAACTCTTATTCTTATTTTATCAATCACAGGGGGCCTTTTGGTTTGCCCTTGCAATGTCATACGCCTTTGAATGAGCTGAGGGTGTACATTTTATGTTTGAAGATTGATTACAATCGTCTAGTTGGGATATTCACTTTTTTCCCACCATGGCTGGATTCGCCCTCAAGGTTTTGCTAAATTATATTACCTGGTATTTAGTCCCACGGCGACTGAGACTCCCTACAGTTAACGTTTCCTGGACAGGCATCCACTGGTGATGCCATGGGTTCACTATGCATAGAATTATTACCCTTATAGCTCGTTACCAAATCCATTAAACTAAGGGAGCTTGAGGGTATCTAATGAGATATATAGAAATTATACAAAATTCACAACATTTGCATGGATGCGGAAAACAAAAATAACCGAACTATATGAAAAAATTACGAAATCTGAAGATGCTTGTTTTCTCCATATTTCTTTTCTTTTTACCTCGGTATATGCTGGATGAATCTCTATCTCCACTACAACCGCATGAAAAAAAGTAAAAAGGCACTAAAACTCTAGTACTTTTCTAGATACTCTTACTTTCAGAGTTGAACATTTTGTTTAAGCTTTACTTTGTTCCTGTAAAGTCATGTGATTTAAACTGAAAACTCATTTTTATTCTAATTGGTGAGAAACAACCAATACTGATTGGGTAGCCTTACTAAATAAGGGGGGGGGGAGCATAGGGTTCAATGGAAGTGAAACTATACCTAGAGGTTATCTGAAGCAAATGATACTGTGCACAAAGTTTATTCTTGAGGATAAAAAAGTAATCAATTTATCTAAAAAGAAAAAGAAATTCCTTTTTTAATTAAAAGTAAAGGCTTATCGAGGTGAAATATTTACATGAAATGAAAAGCATAAGAGTAAAATCTCTCTCATTGTATTCGTCAGCACTATTCAAGAATCATATCTTATTTAAATTATCTCAAGGTAACCAAATTAACACGATATTTCAACTTTAGACCCAAAACCTGAAATACCAGGTTGGAAAATCTCTGGAGAGGGTCTTTTGAAAAAAGCACTGCTGTAGGAATGGCCACCCCTTTTTTGTGAGAGCGATGTGTGGTGTACAGTGTTTGCTGTTGCTCTGTTTAGTACCACCCCCATCACTGCAGCCCTTATTTATTTAGTATTCTGGTGCCCTGTGTCCAGCTAAGGGTTTTTGTCGTCTATTTCTACTTCAATGTTATTTTTTTTGTATGACAGTTTTAGTAAACGGAATGACCTCCAGTACCCGACAAACATTCAATGATCAGGCGGAGCGAATAATTTCAGTACTCCAGACTGATTACCCATCAGAGAATGTTGACCAGAGATCTATTAATAATGACTGCAGACAGCCCCCCAAAATCTTTTTATCTTGTATGTACTGTCTCCATAGCTTTCATTTATTTCAAAGGTCGTCATTCCCATTGGTTTTTTCCATTCTGACATTCCTCATATTCTTTCACTTTGTGAGACAATCCCCAGTGACTGTAATAGTAAAGGGATAGTTCTTTTTCCTTTTTCTAATAGACTCTTAGACTCGCCATCATAGTGTAGCCAGCAATGTTTGACAGGATCTTTGAACTAATAGGGGAGGAAAACGTAAATCTAAAGATAGGCCTCTCATGTGCTTTAGAATGTGTCTTCTTCAGATTAGACACGCTTTCCATCAATGATATTCCTGATAACTCGATTCAGTTTATCAACATCTATGCTGATGGCTGTACCTTATACTTTGGCATTGGCCACAATGTATCTCAGCCTGACCGAACGAGTTTGCCTTGTAGACTGCCAGGAAATGAACAAGGAAGTTAATGGCTTCTTTCAAACAAAAAAAATGCATCTGCTCTTGTTCAGAAGAAAGTTGAGTCTTTATCTCCCTTCAATATTTATGCACAATAATATGACCCTAACCATATTGAGGATGGATTTCCTCCTAAGAAATGCTTATCAATGAGACTGCTTCATATGTCATTTTCTCCGGATCTTTCTTAGCGTTCCAATATTCAATCTATTGGTAACTGTGTGTCTAAAACATTTGACTCTTGCTTTCTTGCTAGAGAGGACTATTCGCCTGAGGTCTTTTGGTATTTCTACAAATCTACAATATTTTCTTGCATAGATTAACACTGTCAGATCAGGGCAGGTGCTCTCCCATCTTATTTAGATATTTTGGGTTGATGTCAAACACGCTTTTGTAACTTTATAGGTCCAAATCTTGCAGCTACTTTTCAAATTCTGTTTCACTGACGATATGCAGCTTGTCTTAGTCTTTTCTTTCAGTACCATCACAAGACGTCTTCCAATAGGCTATCCTCGCTTGTTTCACCTCAGTTTGTTTCATCTCGTGTGAGTCACCTCTCTCAACGTTGTCTTCTTTATGCAGTTATTTTTCCCAGCTTTAATATATCTTTTTATGGATGTAAGTTATTTTTTGGACAGCTAAATTATGAGATACCTTGGCACTATTTTCCTATTTTTAGTCTTCTTTTTCTCACAGTTCCATACGCTTAGTAACTTTATGCCCAATATGATTCTTAAACATTTAACATAAAGAAAAAGAGCTATGAAAGCTGATCAGGTTAAGTATAACTTCTGTATCATCTTTTTTTAAAGAATGGTAGTTCTAATGTGACTTAGTGAAACATTGCTTAGTTTGTAGAACTAAGATTAGCAGCAAAATTATCCCGAGAAAATGAAGGTTAACAAACCAGTATATGAGACTTTACTCAAATTACTTAGATAAACTAATATAAGAAGCAGAAAAGAATTAGACTTAATCTGTATAAAATTCAGCAACAGACCTTGACAGATTGTGGCAACAGACGGAACAATTGGTGTTTTTGATTAGCCTCAACCTGAGAGTTTTTAATATCACCAATACATAAAAAGCTGAGGGTAGGTAAATATGCATACCTACAGCTTATAATTAAGTAACACTTGCAATAAATGTCTATACAATTAAAACCAGCATTAAAGTCAGACCTGTTCCAGTCGGTTAATAACAAGAAACGCAAGAATAGAAAATAGTATGGGAAGAATGTCAATTGGCTACATCTTGTTAATTGTGAAAGTAATGTTAAAGGAAAAGATTTGGAATTATAAAGAAGTGAAAAATAAGTGTGTCTTAAACTGGTTTGATAAAATACCTATAGTCTTTATAGCCACCGCCTCTACCATCTGATCTAACATCGATAAGTTCCTAATCATATCATTTCGTCATGATATCTTTTTCTTAAATGTACTGTTCTTTTTCCAGATCGCTATCATTGGACATTCCATCCCTATCACGCAAATATCATGTATTATATAAGCAAAAATCAGACATGCAAATATCTTGGTTTTCCATAGAATGACGGCTTCCCTCTCAATACAAGAACTCCTTTCCTTAATAGAAAGAAAGGCAAGGAAAATTGTGAAAATATTATTTTATTGAAAGAGAGGATTTAGAATTATAGAAAAGTAAAAATTATCTGTGCATCGAAATTTGTTCGAACCAGTACCTGTGATTTTCATACGCATATGCTGCATCACATGAGCTATGAGCTGTATGTTTTAAATCCGATCATCGTGCGTTCATACCGTGTTAATTTTAAACAATTATCTTACGTTTTTCTCTTCAGCAAGGAACGCAAGGGAATAAAATTGAAAATAAACAGATGAAAGGAGTTTAGAATAGTGAATATCAGAAGTTGTATTTTGTTTGATTTTATTAGTAATCCAATCGCATAACAAGCAAAATTTCAAGCCAAATTTTACCTCGTCGTATTAATTTTTCTAACTAAATTATTACCTTGGACAATTATATTTAAGTTAGATGCCATTTTTGTAACGATGAAAACCAAGAATCTAAAAAAAACTTTATAATATTTTAAAATTTTAAAAAATTTTGTATTTGCATTCAATTTTTATCAACAAAGAAAGCTGACAACAATCGTTTATTGAAAGCTTCCGTTAATACAAAACTCGACTTAGTTCAACCGATGATCTCATATCTAAAACATCAGAGGGTCTTGTCTAAGGCAGAGGTTTATTAACAGAGGCTGCGTTACTGTTTTATCACAAATCACAATTTCAGTTTTACTTTAATCAAAAGTGCTATGAACATCCAATTCTTATATCTCTACCCATTAGTTTTTTTCATTAGGATCCAGGGTGCATAAAAGCACTTTTAAAACCACTTCTGTAAACACTGTTATAAACAACCATACTCAAATTTTTGGATAAGCACGACATATTTTGCAGATACTGGTTGAATTGTCACAATGTAAAATTACTTTGAGTACACTAGAAATAGATTTCAGAAACTGGTAGGATAAAAAGAAATACAAATTTAGTAGATACCTATTCATTTATGGTATTACAAGATGTCTAAAGGATGAAAATAGTAAAAATGAAATCATTTATACAGAATTATTACATATACATTATAAGGACAACAATTGGTCAGAGGAAGTTGACTAACGTTATCAACTTTCGTGACAAGCTACCTGGAGAGAAAATCATAACAGCACCATAGGCCATACTTTGTGGTGAAGATAAACAAGAATTTAAATCGTTGTAATTTTATTAAGATTTTTACAAATTCTGCACTGTCAATTTTTTTATATCAGATAAAATTTATATTTATAAGTATATACACAAAAAATAGATTCTGACTCTATATTTACATTACCATGTTTTTGATATAACAATAGCTTTGCTGTAACAACTGGTCAAATTTTGTGACAGCTGCAGTATCAGAACAGTTGGAGAAATATTTACCCAGCGAAGAGAAACAACAAACAGCAGTCCTTGCTTAGTTGAAATTTTTAGGGGAGTTAAAGAAAGTTTGAATTTAGCGTAGTTTAAGTTAAGCTATTAAGCCTTTAAACAAAAAATAAAGGAAAAGAGGGTATTGTTCACAGTATTAAATACCAAGAGCCCTCCTTACGTTTCAAAATAGATGATTTAACAGTGGTAACTTAACGTTAATGTAAAAGACACATTGCATTATGAGGAAATTTGAACTTTTACTTTTGAAAGATGTTTGATGGAATGTTTTTTCTTACGAGCTGACCAATTTTTCTCTAATATAGAATTACGTTTTACAGCTAATACAAAATCTTCTTCTCTGTGATCATTGTCAAACACAGAGTACATCATAAGTGTGTCCATTGCATCATGCATTGAAGGTTTTTGTTGGTTTTGTTAACTGCACTTTGTAATATTCATCATAATCATTATCATTATCACAGTCATCATTATAATTATCATATCCACCATTATCACAATCATAGTCACTAAAAAAGAAACAATGCAAAAAAAGCATTGTCAACTTTTAATAACTTTTGCAATGTAAATTTTGATGCTATATCTGGCCTTCTCTCAAGCTTTGATTTCTTCTTTAAGTGCTTTAAATGGAGACTTGTCATCGTCATTAACAGCTGCCACCAACTGGCCCTTTGGTATGCTAGCTTTGAAGAAATATTTTATAGCCATTTCTTCAGTGACACTTTTTCAGCCTAAAATGAGTATTTTCATAGCATTAAGGATGCTAAATGATGGTACCTCTTTGTAATTGCCAAAAGCAGTAACAAAGTGCCTGACTTATAATTTCTGTATTTGGGTATCAGTGACTAAATAAGACGTTGATCAGGACTTAGTTCTGTGTACGAGGTTGAATTTTGTGGCAGAAACATGAGACCAACAGCTTCCAGAGCATCGATATCAAGTTAACCAAGATTCTTGTCTACAAAAGACGTAATGTCTTTCTGCATTCACGTTGAACTTTATGGTCCAGCAAGCAAACTCATTCCTTGAAGAAATAAACATCCATCCAGCTGTATTTGAGGGCATTATATAGACCAAATGTTTCCTTTTCTCTTTTGCAGCTGTTAGAATTTAATGGTTTGCCAATAATAAACATTGGTATCTTGTGTACTAAGGTATGCTATCATTTTGGCAAATCCAGGTTTACTTTTGTTGCTGTCAATGCTTTTCTCTTTTTCACATGTATAGAATTTTTAAGGCTCACCTGATAAAACAGTTCAAACTCATCCGTTTTGGGTGTGTACGACATTTCTTCACCATTGATTTTCTTAAATAAGGTATTAGACTAACGTTGGCAAGTTATTCAGTTGTCTGAAGGAACAAATTCCGTTATTTTGAAAGTGTTGGCAAAGAGTTTTTCTCTCTATGGAAAATAGTATTTATGATTGCATTCTTATTTCTCATTACAAGTATACTTTAGTAAACAGCTTTATCCAAGGTTTCATTCGCCGAACATCGTATTCTTTGTACGAGAGAAATATTTTTTCTTTATTTGTTATGAGGCGCATCTTATTAAAGTGCTACAGTTGGTTTTGTCTCCCTTTTCAAACTTCTTGTGAGGCTTCTAATATTTTTTCGACTGTCTTGCCAGGCATTTATGTTCGACCGGTGGGAGCAACATGTTAACACAATAAAATTCCAAAAACCCTCTCATTCTCTTACCAATACACATTCTCTCTACTGCTGCAAAATTTCTTCTTGTCTTATATATGCCATATCTTGCCAAATGATCAAAATGCCCATGCAATAACTTCATCGTACTGCGTTGCAGGAACCTGATTTTCTTTTGTTTTAAAGGCATTAATTTCCTAAATAAATATTAGTGCTCTCATAATTTTCAAATTTTTTATACTTATCTGTTTTTGTATCCTGCCATAGTTAGTGTAGCGTTTGAGCTCTCCGCTGTAAATACACCCAAGAGGCAAGAAATAAACGTTTACGTTAAACATTAATCAAGTTTGGCAGCGTAATTTTAGGGGACTGGTAATTCAAACCTTTGGGAAATTAGAAAAGGCTAGAGTAAAGAAAAGATTGAGTCATCGAGTGTTTGGGTTAAACACTGGATTCTTCAAGATTCCCGAACAGGAAAACCTTTTGCAGAGGTACATAAATTATATGAAATTTTAATACAAATCTTGTAAAAGGAATGAAAGGCAAATAACAAAAATTGTATTTCTTTTATGAAAGCAGTTGTAAACCAATGTAAATTAGAAATATATTGTGATCCAAAAAGAGGTGGATAAATCCTGTTTAAAACTTCTCTCAGATTCTCATATGACGTTAGGAATGATTCCAAAAGTATTTTTGACACGTAGTGGAAGGCATCAAAGAATCATTTCAGACAAGAAAATCCTGCATAGCGGTAATTATTTCATACACTTATTGCTGTCAGAAGATGCCTATTCTTGATACATCTAAATCGGTGCTTATTAGATCAGGTTCAAGTGACACTTGTCTTTTTAACTATTGTATGACAGTGAACCCTGACCACCCTAAATAGCAGATTAAACATACCTATAAAATAACTAGACAACCAGCAGGAGTGTAACATTTTATCAGTATCTTATTTACACCGAGAGGAAAGGGATACTCAAACATTTCTTTTTAAGGGGAAAAGTTTGCAGTTTTGGTAATTTTGTAGTCCTACCAAAACAAATCATTAATTAATACGATAAAATAATTAATAATAACTTTGGGGGTGTTGATAAAGATATAAAAAAGAAGTATAAAACCTATATTGGTTCATTCTGAAATGATTGTAAGGAAGAATACAGGTATCAAAGAGTGACACAACAGGGCTGTGCTCATTTGGCTTTACGTATTATGATGTCCAGTATCAGATTTATATTTTTCCGTTATGCCAAGCAAGTCAAGTCTGTTTAATGTTAAGAGAGAAAAGCAATAAGTGTAGCTCTCAAGTGATCACATTATTACTGGTTCAACGAATAAAAGGACAATTAATTACTAGGTCAAATAGACGATAAATAAAAACTATTTTGAATTAGAAAAAAATGCATGGAAAGAAAAGAGTATTTTAGCTTTCAACACCATCAATAATAACGATTCAAGTACAGGGCAAAGGCTGTTTATATTTGATAGGCTAAAAATGAGCATGTGAAACAGTGCAAATTCAGGTTTTCAAGAAGTGCTATCAATTTATCATATAAGTAAAATACCATTGAAAGAGTATAGGGGAAATTTTTCTGGCAAAAACAAGTGACAGTGAAAAAAAATGTTTTAAGCATGCATCCTTTCCCTACCCCCATATCCCTTAATCACAAATCATTCCGACGTTTCACCTTTTGCTCTTAAAATAAATTTTTTTTGAGCGAGGCAGGTAACAAAGAAGTTGGTGTAGCTCTTGATGGAAAAAATAACCACAACATGAGAAATGCTGTTGATACAACGTTAACGTCAGATTGCGACGCAAGAATGCAAAAGCTTTTGGACAAGCTAACTGACGTCAGCAAAAAGTATGGTTTCTTTTCAAATGCAAAAGAGACCAAGATAGCGCTAATAAGCAATATAGTAATGGAGGCCATACCAAGCGGAGATACAGTAACAAAAAATGCAAAATGTAATGTGGAAGAAATAGAGATCTAGGAACAAGATGCAAATACAGAAAAAATTCAGAATGAAATTAAAACAGCTTTTGTTGAACCCAGAGGTCAGTATTAGAAATTGAAGCCAATTCTCTGTGCTCTCAAATCAATTTTTGATATTTTTGAACCCATACTCATCCATACATGAATATCCAAGTTCTGAGGTTTTGGAGTATTCTCAGATTGGCTTGTTTTCGTGGAAGCGGTTAGTCTTTTATATGTTGGATATTTCAACTATCATGTTTCCTTTTGCACCATGATTGCCAAGCTCTTTTGCAAATTATCAAATACCTTATCCGTATAACATTTTGTTTGAACTTTTAAGGTTCTATACCCACTGGAAAATTCTACCTGATTTAGTCTTTGGCCCTTGGCATCCAATGAAACGTACTTTTTAGTCTCTTAAAGGTGCATTTTGTTAAGTCTCTGGTGTTTTCGAGACATCAGTTTACAATCGGCCCCTTGATTTACTTTCATAGATTGACTGTATGTTTTCGGCAACAGCATTAGAAACATGGGCCAAATTTTTTATAAAACATTATTGATACTTGTCGCGTCAACGGAACTAATTGTCACTTTTGAACTTAATCCTAGATAATTTGAGCAGTGTGTTCCCTACAACCAGGATTTGAATAGTACTAGCTCATAGTTCTTCCGTAGGCTTAAGAACAATGTTTATTTATAGATGTCAGCCACGAAAATTCAGCATAAGCTAATGTGAAGTGAACAGAAGTCAATCAATTAGTTCAATTAGTTTAAAGAGGAAACAAGAAGTTGAACTTTTTTTGATAGTGTGTTCCACCCTTTTCTCAATGTTTTGCTTATCACTGTTACACAAATCATGGAAATATATCCATGGATATAACATCTTCTCTATTTATCCGTAAATGTAGCAAAGTATTTTGCGTTATTTTACTTAGACCCATGATATAAAACTTTTCAAAATGATTGTTTAAAATTATTGTCTGTATAGATAGGTAGATGTCAAAAGAGACTTAATCGGAGCACCAATTAAAATAGTATTATTTTCTCAAACAGATCTATGCATTTAAATGTGAGGTGTGACCAGGCACTATGTCATTGAGATCGATATTATGAACAATATTTGACCTCAATTCCGATGAAGCACAGGATACATTTTGTTTTCAAGAGTGAAATTTAACGTGTTTTGTTCGAAAGAGCACAATTTGATCATAATGAATACATAAATAATTAATTAGAATAGATGGTTTTAAAAGAGAACGAAGTCACGAAAAACGAAGGTACCGTACAAAGTAGAAATGGATGTCGATAAACTGATGATGTAATAAATAAACATAGCCAGGTGTTGAAAACATTTAAGGTCGAAAATGAAAAAGAAGTTTCTGTGCTGAGTCAGCTTGATAAAAAGTATCAGTTTTCAATTGAGAGAAAATTGATATAACATACTAAATTCGCATCACCGATCAATTAAATTGCTATAACAACATATTTTAATAGGTAGTACAAATGCTATACCCTATCTTGAAATCAATCAACAAATGTATCACGAAATGTCCTTCCACGCCTATCGACAGATACCATGAATCTTCGAAGGAACTGAATACAAGATTCTTCTGCATAGGATGAAAATTCCACTTTTTCGTTTCCTCGGCAAACTCTTACTAAAATGTCAGAAAAAGAAGTAAACCAAGTAGTGCTGAAGTTTTTTACTTGTAACTGTAACTGTACACAACGTTCAATCCAGGAGCTTCCCATTTGGAATAATTTGCAAAATATTTTGGAGACCATGTTTAGCGATATTGATTTACTGATGTTTATCCTTGTGCCATTGCTCACTATTCAGGTCACTCAGCCATTCTGCATCTCTTCTATGTTTTTTCCCCTCACTCAAAAATTCACTCCAGAACTCTTTGCCTTCTTCCGAAGCTGAAACTTTATTTGGATGATTGATTCTTTCACAGCTTGGCACTAATCAAAACTGATTTTACAAGTTTTTGCGTTTAATGGCGGTAATATTAGCTTTCTCTCTCTAGGGTCATGTTCCTCTTTCTTAGCTAAACTAACTTTAACCCTTCATTTGTTATTTTCCTTTTTCTCTTTCTTCCTTGACTGGTTTTCACAAATCAAGAGTTTTCCATTAAATCACATTTTTCAATAAGATCCATTTGACCTTTTCATTTTTGGGGTCACTAGAATCTGTTCCTTTACTAGAAATGTAGCAGTGTAGATCAGATCACTAGCTTCAGTTACATTCCTAACAGCTACTTTTTCAAGTATTGTAGCAACCATTTTTGTCGATTTCTGTAACTTTATTTTCTGTACACTTGTTGTTTTAAGAGAAAAATCTTTTTATGGGTACTGCGAAATAAGGCAAAAGACTCCCTGCTATCCAAGAGAGACATGCCTCTTCAGGTACTTCATATTCCCCAGAAAATCATTCATTATTTTTTTCTTAAATTAGTTTCTTTATAATTATAATTTTCACAACGATTTATTATTATTATTATTATTATTATTGTTATTATTATTATTATATTTATTTATGTATTTATTTATTACTAGGTTTAGATCTATATCATTATTTTGCTTTATCACCCAAAAGTTCTATTTCAGATAGCAACACTCTTGGAGAGCAAGTCTTCACCTTTAACCTTTGCAATTCCAAAACCTTCGAATTATTTTTGCTGTCGTAAAAGGTAATCCCACTTAGTCTGTGCACTTTCCCGTACTGAGCTTTTCTTTCCCTTCCTGTATTTGCACTCCAACAAACCACTTATTTCTTTCTGTAAATCCCTATATGGCGACTTTGGAGTTTAGCATCTGATTGACAGGCTGCATCAATAATGTGAAACACCTCTTTTTAAACATTACGATCTATGACTTTTTCTGTTTAAGAAGATAATTTTTTTTACATTGAAAAGTTCCAGAGGAGGTTGACC
>RDPX01000370.1:335089-348999 GCA_003991215.1 Morbakka virulenta
CTAGTATTAATGCTTAATCCCAAAGGATTCTTTAAGCTTTCCTTCTGATAACGTAACATAATCGGAAGTGCAGCTGCAAAAAATGAATTTTAAAAGGATTTGTATTCTCAACAGGGAGATCAAGAGAAAGTTGTCTTCTAAAATATGTCTTACTAGTCTGTGAACGACATAATCCGTTACGAACTCTGAGAAACAAACAGGTTTCATTGTCAGACTTCTAACTTTAATGATTTATTTAGGGTCACCTCTCTTGAGACACAGTCAAAAGAGCTATGAATCCTATGCACCCTGATGATTCAAATGTTCATGAAAGGAGGTAATTTATTGTCTATCAGTCATAGTGTTAAAGATATTAGTTTCCTGCAAAAAATCAACAACTTTCAAGAAATTTCGTAATTTTTGCCGGTATAGTAGATTCCACAAGATAGGGATATAACGAGAATTATATTCAAAATTGAATAGGTCAAGAAAAAAGAAAATTGTATATAATTATATTTCAAAATGTTCTTAGCTTGCATCTTTACATTTTGAAATATAGATAAAGTGAGCTTCTAGAAAGCATCTGGCGGAATTTTGGAAAGAAAAAATAGCAGATTTTTACATTAGTGTTGATTAGCAGGTGCCACGTCTAGATGCAAAGATTTTTGACCTGCCTACATTCAAAGGAAGGCAGATCGTTTTTCATAGAAAAAAGCTTCAGCTGGAAAGAAGATTGTGCTAAGTGTTGTTAAGTTTCTATGTTCATTCTTACATGAAACATGCTGCAAGAAGGAAAATTTAGTCAGATTAGAATTTTTGAATATTTATTTCCTTTTCATTTTTTCTAAAAATTGAATGCAAAAGGATGTTTCTTGAGAGTATCCCGAAGTAATTTACTCTAATATACTTTTTAATTGACTTGCAATTCATTTCCAAATAGAAATGTTAACTAATTACAAACGTTTTCATCGAAGCAGAGGATTAGAAAATGTATTCAAAAAAGAAGTAAAAAGTCAAAAGTAGTTTGGTACAAAAATGCATTCAAATCCACGTTAATGGCTTTTAAGGTCATCTGCTTTATCGCCTTAATTATCCTTCTTTCCTTCTCAACCAGATTATTTTCGTAACTTAATCGTATCCTTGACTTTTCCATTCTTTTTTCAGATAATTATAGCTGGGCACCTCATTCAAATTTATGCATATAAGGTAGAACAACTGACAAAGTGGTATATTTTCTTCCAACCAGTAATATCCCTACAAAAACGAAGGTTGGAAGAGTTGGTAAATCATATTAAAGGAGAGGATCGGGAAATATTTTGAAGAAAAGCAAAGTAAAAAGTTATGTTGTTCCAAACAAGATCTGATTAAGAAAGTAACTCTGATATATGTATTAGTTCAAAGCCAAATCCAAGCAATGTGTACTTTTACTCTTTTTTTCAGCAGAGTTGTTATAAAGAAGTTGCCCTATTTTTGTACATTATAAAGGAATTTAATTCTAAATCCTTTCTTTCAACCTCTCTTCTCCCTCTGAGCCACTTCTCTTAACAAAACTCGCAGCTCATACTCTTAGTTCCATGACAAAAAGTAATTTGTATATTTTAAGATACACGACAGGGGTTTAAG
Organism: Morbakka virulenta; assembly: GCA_003991215.1. Lineage (NCBI taxonomy): Eukaryota > Metazoa > Cnidaria > Cubozoa > Carybdeida > Carukiidae > Morbakka > Morbakka virulenta. The sequence continues at coordinate 336,692 of RDPX01000370.1, forward strand.
AAACTCAATCCCCTAGGATTTTTTCGTGAGGAATTTGCTGGTTGAAAGAATATGCTTTTCTGTGCTATGAGTGTCGTATGAAAACCAAGTTCGTATTCTTTAATCTGAAAAGTGTTTTCACCTTTCATGCTTTATGTTGTAAGGTAAGGTAACATTTTTATTCGCTCTCTAAACAATTTAGCGTTATTCTGTTTGCAGTACTTGCAAAAATTAAAAAATGCTTTTATAAATGCATATAAAATGAAATTCATACATTATTACCATTGTTATTGCCAAATATCTATGCAGGATGCTTTTTTCAGCTGTATAATACTTAATAACTATTCCCCTTGTTGTCTACAAACTCATGTAAAAAAACAAGGAAGCTATTAATTAAGAAAGTTAAAATTACCAAATTTAGGATAAATATCTAAATATAATAAATATAAATAATATATATAAATAATAAGATATATAAATAATAAATATAGAGTTTTTAAAATAAAATCTTAAACCTTGACAAGTTATTCTCCATTAAAAGTTAATATTTCTTGTTTTCAATACCAATATTAATATATCATGAGATCAAAAAGCAAAAAGTGTTTCGCCTTCCATGCAAAAATCTTTTGCACAGAAGGGCAAAACAATGCAGATTTTTGCTGCTATGTTATGCCACAAGCTCCTTATCTTCTAGTTACGCACACTCGGGCACTGAAAAGTTGGCTTTTTTTCAAAGATTAGACTTTAGTATTCGACCAAAAATAATAACTAGGTAGACGTTTTAGCCATATCTAAGTTTTATATGTTCAGCTTCTAAATTATGCCCCCAAATTAGAGAAAGAGCAAAAAGCTGTTAAGAAAAGACTCATAGCTCATGGATACTCATTTTGGTAATCTCAGTGAATTTAAAAGACTTTTATTTATATAAGGAACATTTTGAAGCAATCCAAATACTTCATGTAATTCAGACTTTCTAATCAGCAGGCCTGGAAGAAACTCTGATTTGATCATAAACAAAAACGATCGTGTAGACAAAATTAATGGCACTTTCTAAATGATATAATAGAATTTAAGTGTATTGGCCCAGTGAAAGAAAGTAACCACAAAAAATGAACAAATTACGACGTTTACGAAAAAAATCAGATTATCTGGAACTCGGTGCCCTAAAATATATTGCCTAAAATATGCCTTTTATGTACTTTAGATTGCTTTTTCTTAATGGAAAGTTGTACCTATTTTTCCTGTGCTACTCTCTCTTTTTTTGCTTCTTGCTCAGTCACTGAGACATTATCACACTCTATTGCTCAGATCCTGGACAAAAATCGTTTTGTAAACGTCTTTTTCTTGGAGGAATTTAACGCTCATCACATGACCTGGTTAAGTCATTCTATTCGAAATAAGAGACCTGAAGACGCTAATTAAAAATTCGCTCTGCCCCATGTTTTTGTAAAGCTTATTGATTTTTCCACTCGATTTCATAATTCAAACTTCGGAAAACAACCTCTTAGAGTTCTTTTTAACTTTTGTTTCTGAGCATTCCACTTTGATCCTCTAATCATGTTATCATTGCACCTTTCCTTATCCTCTAGGTTAAGGTAAGTGTTTTAAACTTTGTGGAACTGCCACGTCAAAGTAAGGCCTATATCTAGATTATGATCACGTCCATTTAGGTCGAAAGCTTTTTGGCTGGCTATCTAGTGGATGAGGACGTTTTATCAATACAGAAAACCAAGAAAAGATGAAAAATGTCGGTCACTTTTTTGTGTTTGGGTAAAGAGAACAAAAAGAATTTATGAAAGTCACAAAAAGTGCTTGGCTTTCATCAATTCATTTTGTTCTCTTTACCCAAACATAAAGATCATACAAAATTACTTTTCGAAGAGGAGCCGTGGCTTAATGGTTAGTGCATCTGCACAGTAGCCAAGAGTTCCGGATTCGGTTCCCCGAGCTGTCGAGGAGAATTTGACACTTTGCAAAGAAAAATAAAAGCCATCAAAGTCCCTGTGAATTGCACCGTCTGAGCCCCAATTGCTGGGGGAAAATTACGTCAAAACTAAAAAAAAACCCCAAAAACAAAACAGAATTACTTTTCGTCTAGAAAGATGGGATGACGTAAGATGAATAAAATTTGCTTATAAACAGTACTGGACATATGTATTAAACCCCAAAGTGAATTGTATGAGACTGAGACAACCGTTCTCTGTACCACCACGTTGGAATGGAAATGAGGGTAATACATTCTTTTTCAAAATACAAGTTTTAACCTCCTTATAAAACTCCATAGTTACATAATAGACATTTTCTGGTATAAGGTGGTAAGCACAGACTTCAGGTATAAGGTTATGGTAGACCTTAGCAGAAACATTTTTGAGATCGAAGAGAGATATTACAAGAAAATGAGAAGTAATGACCTTTTGGAGATTGTGTTTAATGTAACCATTTTTCAAAGAAATTCAGACATAGAATCACGTAGACATGACAAAAATATTTTCAAAGGAGTCTTTGTTCACCCTTGTTGTGTACAACAACAGTACAAGCCTTTTTCCATACCAAAGAGATAGAACCTGATATCCAGGCGACAAGAAAGATTTTAGTTAGGGAAGATTGTAAGTAATGACAATGTTAAAAATAGATTACACTGTCACACACATTTTTGGAGGACTTGTGCATTGGAAAATATTTTTATTGTTTCTAGACCAAGTTTTGGNATTATTTATTATGAGCTTTTTTCATAATCTGGTTTAATACGCTGGTATGTTATTCAATATCAAAAATTTGAGAAGTAATGACCTTTTGGATATTGTGTTTAATGTAACCATTTTTCAAAGAAATTCAGACATAGAATCACGTAGACATGACAAAAATATTTTCAAAGGAGCTTTTGTTCACCCTTGTTGTGTACAACAACAGTACAAGCCTTTTTCCATACCAAAGAGATAGAACCTGATATCCAGGCGACAAGAAAGATTTTGGTTAGGGAAGATTGTAAGTAATGACAATGTTAAAAATAGATTACACTGTCACACACATTTTTGGAGGACTTGTGCATTGGAAAATATTTTTATTGTTTCTAGACCAAGTTTTGGCCAAGGGATGATGCAGATTTAAATCAAAGATCCATTGATACTCGAAATTGATACGTGTCTTAAAAAGTTTGAAAATAAACTGTTAGTCCCGATGCCTTTTCAGCTTTAGAGGCTGTACTGAGTAGTTTTATCATCTCGGCCAGGATCGTGCAAAAATCATTCAGACTTGCCTTGCTAAATATGTGGAGAAATACTCTGACCCAGATAGAAAGTCGATCATTTCAGATATTTGTATGCTGTATTACCATCATTTTAGAGTAAAAGTGGGAGATCAAAACAAAACGTGGCCTCTCATATCTGTTGTAATAGTTGTGTTACTTAACTACGCTGTTAGAGAGATTCAGATTGAAATGAGAATCTCCATGATTGCGAAAGAGCAGCAAAATTAGTTTGATGGCTATTATTTTTGCATTGTAAGCGCTTCTGAGCATACTACAAAGTCAGAAAAGGGTATTGAATATCCAAATATCTCTTCATTGATTTAACTAATTCCAAATTCAGTGACAGTACCAATTCCTCAATTTGCAAACGAAGGATTCACGTCAGAAATTGATATTAATACTGAAACAAATGATAGTGAGGCAACATTTGACAGGTACTGATAATACAAACGGTGCCTTTGATTTTCCAAATGTAGTAGGCCTCCTCCTGTCGATGTTGACTATGTATGATGCGCCCTAGTGCAAGTTTGTGTCGATCCTTCTGGAGGGGCGTTGGCTGTGACTGATAGACTGCTGCTTCCCTTGTTATTTCCACACTGTGAGGCGAAACTGGAGTATCCTCCAAAGTGCACAAACCAAAGCAAAATAATATGGAGAACAGGCTGTTGTTCGTGCAACAGATCTACCCTTTCCACATTGTTAATGGACCCAAAGGAGCGGCAAGGTTCGATACAGTTTGGCACAAGCAGGGTTGCGGGAGTTGCGGGAACGTCACTCGAAACAGCAGCGGATCGTCTTAGGGATTCCAGCTCTGGGTTGACTCCCAAAGCTTTTCCCGTGGTCGAATATGCCGAAGGTCAGAGGAGGTTTGAATTCAGAGTTTTTCTTCTCTTAGATGGGCTGCCATCTAAGGCTTCGAGCCGAGGCTACGAGCCCCACCTTCCGGATGCAACTGCATTTACGTGGTCAGTAACTCGCCTTCGGCCCTTCTTCTATCAGTAGAAACAGTCCCATCTGGCTTAGAGGCCACACAAGAAGACTAGTAGATGGAATCAGTTGTCAGAGGCTATCTGAGATGCTTGCCATTGAGACCATTTTATAGATAGTAAAAGTTATCCCTACTATCAACCTTGGCCTGCCAACCTTTTCAAATAGGGAAACTAAATCCAATGAGATCCATCTCATTTGACAAACAGGTTTAAACGATCTACCCCGTAATTTTCATGAAAAGTTGGAAGATAACATTGATTCTTAATGGTGAAAATGGTAATATTAACGCCTTGGGTATCAATATAACCTGTGATATGGTTCAGGGTGAGTCTCTATCACCAATTCAATTTTGTACTGCTTTGTTCCCCTAAACAAGCTATTGAATAATACTAAAAGCATTTAACAGGTGTTTAACATAAATAACAACCATTCACTGTACATGGATGATTTAAAATTATTTGGTAAGGATGATTCACAACTTTGAGGGCCCACTCTCCATTGTTTTGTAATGGTATACGTATGGAGTTCAGCTTAGAGAAATGCACAAAAGCTACATTCATCCAAGGTATGCTCTTAAAAACATCTAACAAGGATAAATCATAAAACCCTCATGAAAGAGTAAGATTTAGAGGAAACTTATAAGTATTTGGAAATATTAGAGGGTGAAGTTTATAGAAGAATTATACAGAATGATGAACGTGTTCAGCATAACAAGATTTAGCATCAGATATCATCTTTTTACAAGGATTACTGATCCAGCTGATAAAAGCCATGAATTTATCAGTTTCAGCACATTGAAATTGAACATGAGCATGGTTGCAACGAGCAATTTCAGAAAAGCGATAAGTGGTGAAACATGCAGAAGAATGAGCTATAACTTTGTAACTAAGACTAGATAGACAAATGTTTCATTAGAAACCTGAACCCAATCTATGTACTCGGTTGCAGCATCAAAAGCTGATTTACTATAAATTGAGTCCCAAGGAATTTCACTAAGAAATCCATTCCAATCGTTAGAAAATCGAAATGGAATACTCAGGAACGAAAGTATAAAATAACTCCAAAGAGATGATTATTTTGAGTCTGAATTAGAAAATCGTGTGGAAAAATTGACAAGCAGTTCAAAATTATGAGCAAGAGCAAAGTGGTAAAAAGCCTCTTTGGGTCTGTCAGTTTTACTTGAATGACATAACCAGAACATGTCATAACCATTAAATTCCTCCAAGAAAAAGATATTTACAGAGCTATTCTTGTCCCAGACTTTATTAATGAAATGTGATTTTGTCTCAAATATTGAGCATGAATGAAGAGAGAGAAATACAAGACAAATAGGTAACAAATATCCTAAAGAAGAAGCAATCTAAAGTAAATGAGAGGCTTACTTCTAGGTTTAAGTTCTTGTACTCTAACAGCATTAAGATGCTATAAAACATTGCTAGCACGATTGTGAAAATAAGTTGTGGAGTAGAGACAGAATAAAGGTAAATAGAAACAACATGAATATTACTTATACTAATATTATTATTGAGACATGCCTGAAAAAGAGCGAAAATATGGACAAAGGCAGAATAAAGAAATATTTCACAAAAGAAAATTGAAACAAAGGTCTTTGACAATAAAGAAAGATGAAGAAAGGGCATATTTTTCCATTTAACAGATTTTTCCAGGTCTATGTAGTGCCACTACTACCATATCTAGACTTTATGTCCTCTGATGTGAAGTCAATTTTCGGTCAGGAGATTTTTTAAGTTCACTGATCATTGTAGATCTGCTGGGTACTCCAGTCCATTATTTCATTCAAATTGTCATAAGAAACATTGAAAATAGAGTTTGATGTCCAAACCCACTACCAAAACGAAGACCATTGGGATTCCGATTATCTGAATTGTATGGTGATAGGGGTGATATTAAACAGAGCTACAGATCACAACGTCTACCACCACATATTACACTCAAAAATGAGGGAAGTGGTGGATGGTGATATAACCACTGGTGTTTTCCTCGAGACAGCATCTCTGGGATTGTTACCAATCAAGGCTAAAGACGTCCACCTTCCCACAAAACAGACTTAATCCTCAGGTTCTAATCCGCTATTTCCAGATATCAGAGTAAGGTTTCCAGGCTTCTTTAAAATATGACTTCAGTGATTAGTCCTAGATTACGTAATGAAAGTGAAACCACTCTGACAGTGCTGGTGGAATGTCATCCAGTACAATCTGTTGCATACCAACCTCGTTTAAAACATACATTTTTCTCCNGATATTACACTCAAAAATGAGGGAAGTGGTGGATGGTGATATAACCACTGGTGTTTTCCTCGAGACAGCATCTCTGGGATTGTTACCAATCAAGGCTAAAGACGTCCACCTTCCCACGAAACAGACTTAACCCTCAGGTTCTAATCCGCTATTTCCAGATATCAGAGTAAGGTTTCCAGGCTTCTTTAAAATATGACTTCAGTGAATAGTCCTAGATTACGTAATGAAAGTGAAACCACTCTGACAGTGCTGGTGGAATGTCATCCAGTACAATCTGTTGCATACCAACCTCGTTTAAAACATAAATATTTCTCCCAGTACATTCATTTGGTGAATATATACTGGTTAGACACACTTCAGAAGAAAAACAAGGTAACTCAAAGAGTAAATTAAACTACTAATTAAATTTCAGTTGAAATCTAGCAAAGGTTCATGGGAAGTCTCTCTGACCTTTGGTTAGCAAATTAGCCACGTGGTTGTTTAAATTATAATTTTCTGATATAGTATAGCTTAAATGTGATACATTTTATGTATTTGTAAGTAGAATTTCTAGAAAAATATGAATGAGATTGCTTTCTATTACTTACTCAATTATTATTTGTCAATAGAACTGTCGGTTCTTCCTTAATATATATTCTTTATTTTTTCATTGCTATGCAAAGGTAAGTCATTTCTCCTTTAGATTTTTGCATTGACACAATTTGTAATTTGCTCCAAAGAATTTTCCTGTTTTGTTTTAATCGCTACGACATTTCAAAACATCGCCTGGCAGTGCACTGTGACACAAAATGTTATACTCATCCAACTTCAGAGTATTTGAAAAAAGAACCTTTTCACTGACATTATACTTTTAAAGTTGACCTTTTCGTTTGGCATTTCGCTGACATTCCTCAACTTTTAATAATAACTGTCTTTAAGTGCAAGTGTTTTCTACAAGTTATATCCTGTTAGCTACTTAAGTTTCTTTGGATATGTTTTCTTTAAAGGACCCTTTTTCTAAAATCTTTGATTATGGGCAAATAAAACACCTCTTTTTGAAAATTCTAGGTCCTGGAATTAACACAAATTTACACCATATCTCTCTCGGTGGATTTAGGAACAAGAATGAGTACCACTTTTTATATAGGAGTCAACTCGCCGGGGAAAACTTACATGGCTTCTGTTACTGTTTAAACTGTGGATAGGCTTAAATTGTTTCAATCAACATTGTAACTAAAAGGATCCTATAATTTCTAATGTGGATAATATGTATGGACAGTAGTCTTTATTTATTATCAAAACAGATGCTCTTTATTCCCGACAGCCTCTCTTTATTTTTCTTNCACAAATTTACACCATATCTCTCTCGGTGGATTTAGGAACAAGAATGAGTACCACTTTTTATATAGGAGTCAACTCGCCGGGGAAAACTTACATGGCTTCTGTTACTGTTTAAACTGTGGATAGGCTTAAATTGTTTCAATCAACATTGTAACTAAAAGGATCCTATAATTTCTAATGTGGATAATATGTATGGACAGTAGTCTTTATTTATTATCAAAACAGATGCTCTTTATTCCCGACAGCCTCTCTTTATTTTTCTTGCTTTACCCAAATATAACTTTCATGCAATCCGTTATAAGTGGTGATTTGCTAGTTTTTTATATTTAACTATGCTATTTGTTCTAGCTACCTTACACAATTTTCTAAAAAGTTTTTTGTTTGTAAAATGATGGTGTCACCAGGCATTTAAAGGTATCATGAACAGGCATAAATCCAATGTTAAATTGTTTTCATTTTTGTACTATTTCTTTATAGAAACCCAAAGCTAACCTGCAGAAAGCAAAGTCATATCTTGATTATTCTATCAAATTCAATGAAGTTTGTAATTTGAAGATAGACCAGCGTAATGTTTTCATTACTCTTTCAAAACTACCAGTGTTGTGCACCCAGAAAAATAAATACTTCATTTTTCTGCTTGGCTAAATTCTACACTCAAAAGATATTAGTACTACATCCCATATAAGGTCAAATTTTAATGACATTTTACCTAATATAAGACCAATAGATACCGTCAAATGTCCTTTCAGAACAAAATAATTGGTAAACTGGATTTAAGATATTAGACTTAAAATACTTTAAGATTCTCATATTTGGATGATATATATTGCACAAAAACAGTGTGTTTGAAACACAATCTGATTTTATCACTGTTTATCCTCCACGATGTATTGGAGCTCCCTGTTTTTAGAAATAGAAACAAATCCTTTCTGGGATATTTTACCTTTAATAAACGAGTTGATAACAACTTAAAGAATTACATCATCAATTTCAAATTATTTTATTATTTTAGACATCTTTTAATCAGGATTCTTTTTTCTTTTAATATCATTCAGTGGTTATAATGGTAATCTAATATTTTATTCAGCGTTGTTTTACGTTCACGTTTGCAGTTTATGATATTCATTTCATTACTGAATAAACATTACACGAAGTCATTGTACTTGCTTTTGATTTTTCCTTCCTTGGTATTAATTTTATGGGAAACATTTTGCCATTTTCTCCCGAATGAGAAAAAAAGCCCTCAACACATGGATGCCGCTGTGAACCAGATTTTCATATGTAAACAATTGTAAATCATAATGAAAAAGCATGTCTATCATCAATAGAGGAAAAATTCACATGAGTTTATTATGACTTCAGAGCAAAATAGCAGTTTAAGACAAAATAATCGCATGAACAAAAGAGGTTTGGAAATCGATCGCTGTGCATTTCTTTCTTTCAAATTGTTTTAACCTTAACAATGTTCTTTTCGAGCAAAGTATTTCTATGTAGTTGGAAGCTATGATAACAAAGTTGCTTTTTTTCTGCTGATTTTGCAACATCTGTTAGTAAGGGCTTGTGTGAAGAAAATTAGGACGACTGTCATGCGATGCAACATTAGAAAATCTGAGAATCAGAAATCTGTACCTGTACTTCAAGCACAGAACATGAAGCACTTCAGTTGTGCAAATTATAATATCACTAAATATTGTTCTAAAAACAAACCTATTTGTTTACATACTCGGAAACAGCTAGTAAGATTATTTTCATTTTAACGCAGCATCGTGATTATTAACATTTTAACGATTGAGCTAATGCAGATACTGAAATTTTAAGCAAGATACCTTATACCGTAACAATTGCAAGAAAAGAAAAATTTGGAAAGTGGAACACAGAGTATCTATAAATCTAATATAAGCCTTCAAATTATGTTCTAATAGACCCACAGCATATTATTTTGCATAGCTTTTAAGTAAAAATATTCATCTGTTAGACATAACATTAAACCCATTGAAATTCTGTTCACTTTATTTTTTATTTATGAAATAAATACGTATTCGACATATACCGATTTAAATTTATTGAATTTTACTAAAAACTATTGTGTCTTTAGCAATAGCTCCTAAGAACCATTGCTGATAAACTGGACTTGAATAACTTTCATTAAACTTATTGACAGGGTCCTGCTTCATAGCACATATAAAGGTAATCTTCTACCCTAACAATTTCTTTTGGACAAAGGCTACATTCTTATCGTTTAAGATTAAACAGTTCAAAACAAATGACTCCCAACTTCTCTCTTTGGCTCTTTTACTATTCACACTATTTTCGACTCATATCGTCTATCTTTGGGATCATCACCACTGAAACTAATAGTTTTCTTTTTCTCACACTGACTAATATATTTGCCTGCTTATCTTTTGATTAATATTTGCATGTTTTTTGTGATTTGACAAATTAACCAATGTTTCCACTAATTAAATCTCTCTATAACAACATTCTAATGATAAAATGTTATTGTTTGCAAAGGTATGACTCGATTCTTTTATTATAATAAAACACGTGATTTGATAGCATTTGTATTTTTCCTTTGAATTTCTTGCTTACACCTAAAACATGTTAACATACTTTCAGAAAAAACAGAAGTATGGAAAAAAGGCAGAATAGGAATTCTTGCACCAAAGTTGAACTTTAGCTGCCTTGGAGAAAACCATTAACTTCAACCACTAGAGGGTACAGGGTACATCAATCGGGTCTCTTTCTAAAAAAGTCACAGGAATATACGTAAGCATTAAGGGCGTCCAAGAAGGCAACCTCCACTTGGTGACGCCTGGATACTGATTAGCTAGGTTATCCTGACTGGTTGGTAACGAATAGCCTTCATTTTAAGCTGTTTTTCCAGTACCATGGAAGAAATCGATCTCGTCGTTCATGTGATTTTGAATCTGGTTCGTCGTCGATTTGGAGAAATTTTTTTGAACTTGTGCCGCCCCTGGTGGTAAGGGAAAGTTTTTTGTTTCTGGTTTCTTTCCTAACCGATCTGCCTTTTGGCGGTGAGGGGAGGTTTGTTTCTTGTTTCATGAGGCCGGATCGAACTCACCGGGGTGGTCTTCAAATCTACCTCCAGCAGCTTACACACACACACACACACGTAAGCATTAAATTAGGTAATGTTTTATCCAGAGCTTTTCAACTTGCCTAATTAATAACAGCAAGAGAGAAACGAAGATAAACCACAAGAAGAGTGTGTTCTTAATAAGCCGGTCTGCAATTTTCCTTGGTAAGTCTGTACTATATTTTCTAGACTTGTTTATATTTATATTTTTTCTAGACATTGACTAAAAACTGCACCCGGATGTAGAATTTTGATGTAGCCAAATAAAATTACTCTTTATCTCAACTACCTCCAGGTCAACCTTGGTCAAAGTGTGACACTTGTTAACTTACTAGAAGTACCAGGTTAACGTCCGGAAGGGTATAATTAATCGTCTCATGACCAGAAACGGCTATTAGTTCTACGTAGACAACCTTTCTCTCAAAATGTCAGATGTGACAAGTCACTAAAAAGAATTCTAGTGCCTCTACTTCATCAACAGACCAGCCAATCCCTAAAAAATGTCATCAAAAAAGAAGATAAACACCTTAAAAGGGACTTTTAATAGCCTCTGTATCTTTGACTTTTAGTTCGACAGGGTTATGCAGGATACTCAGGGTACCCCAAATTGTTATTGTAGGATTGCAGGAACAACAACAGGACAACAGTACTAAGAAACAGCATTGTAGCGCACGGGGAAAAGAGTGGCTCTTATTGATTTTGGAGAAAGGAAAAAGAGAGGTGACGGAATGATAGACTGATGCATTGAGAAAGGAATTATCATTATCACCTCATGGGTAAAAAACCATCGCAAAAGGTTGTATACGTAATTGTTGGTGGTTGATAGGGCTAGAAAATCAGATCAAATTTATTCAGATTAAAAACAGGTTTCGAAACCCACTACACACCAACAAACCCAAACTAGCTCTAAAACTTTCCACCAAGCATAGCATAATGAAAGGCTTTCTGGTCAAAAGGATCCAAAAAGTGACAAAAACTAAAGAGTAGTTTAAGCAAGAAGTCACAGAAAACTTGCTATCAACATCAATACCACCTGAACAGGACTGGAAAGCTTCCACTTTGACAATTAAAGAGATGCTGCAGAAAAAATTTCATTCCATGGAAACCTCCAAAGCATTGTTGTTCCAGGGGCTGACAACAAATAAAAAGATAGGTTTGATAAATGAATGAAAGTTCGTAAAATACAACCCGGTGCATTTTGTTTTAATCCATGAAGAAATATGTAAAGCATCCATTGAAGCAAAAAAACTGACTAGAAGAGAAGAATAGAGATTTAGGTATCAGTCCCTTTACTAAGCTTAAGAACTTGTACAAAAATAGAAAAGGAAGAATAGGAGGCTTCGTTGGTTTGGTCATGTGGAGAGAATGGACAAGAATGCTTGGGCAAGTAGATGCAGAACAATCAAGGTGACAGGAA
>RDPX01000370.1:404725-428955 GCA_003991215.1 Morbakka virulenta
TGTATGTCCCATCCAATGAGGCTTCCTGCGCTCTTGTCAGTGTCCATGCAGATGATCCGTAGGTTAGGACAGACTCTACGACAGCCTTAAACAGATTTCTCTTCTGAATAGTTGGTAGAGACGACTTCCATATTATTTGTAGGCCTATAAAGAGCCTTCCATGCCTTTGCTTTGCGGATTGCAATGTCTTTTTCAGTGGAATGGATATTGCTGCCTAGGTAAGAGAATTCATCAACTTGCTTTATGACGTGGCCACTTTTTGAGGTAATCTGGCCATTTTGGTTGAAGCAGATGAACTCCGTTTTGCGAGTATTGATGTAAAGCCCTATTTAACTAGCAGCAGATTCCACATGGTGTAGAAGTTGGATGGCATCATCAATAGTATCGGATAGAAGAACCAGATCATCGGCATAGTCTACATCAGTGATTTTATGTGTAGGATATCTTGAGCTTCTTCGATTATACAGAGTAAAGCCGAGATTGTTATTGATATCAGCAGAAGTTCTTAGCGCATAGTCTAGACATAGGATGAATGAAAAAGGAGCCAGGGTGTCGCCCTGTAGGACACCAGCGGCTATGTCGAAGAAGTCTGTGTTACCATCAGGTGACCTCACCATTGATTTAGAATTTTCGTAGAGCATCGTGATAGCGGAGGTGGTATCTTCAGGAACACCATACACAAGTATGATTTCTTTCAATTTTCGTCGATGTATCGAACCGAAAGCCTTTGAGAAGTCTACGAATGTGAGTACTGCTTTCAAGTTTTTAGCTTTTACACCTTCAATTAAGCGTCGAACTGTGAGGATTTGTCCCGTTGTAGATCGTCCCTGTCGAAAGCCATTTTGGTTCTTGCGCAGGTACTTTTTGAGCTCGGGGCGAATTCGATTGAGAATTAAAAGGTTGTAAATTTTTGCAGAAATTGCGGTGAGAGTTATCCCTCTATAATTAGTGGTTAGACCTAAATCTCCTTTCTTCGGGAAAGGCAATATGCAACCCTCTGTCCATCTTGTGATGTGATTTTGGTGGTAAACACTGTTACAGAAGTATAATAATTCATTGTCAAAATCATCTGGAAGCTAAACTTCAGCGGGAATATTGTCTAAACCACACGCTTTTCCTCGTTTTATTCCGCGTTTTGCAGTTTTAAGTTCTTCAAGAGAGAAGGGTCCTTTCTTTATACCAAGCTCGTGTTCTACTATCCTAGTGGTTTCATTTTCTGTGATCGATGGTTCTTTTCCAAGCAGATTTTGGAAGTGAGTCTTCCATTTTTCAATTCGCTCTGCCTGATTTTCAGCTTTTAATTTTGCTTTGCTACTGCATTTGCGGCCGGATATCTCATTCACGGTTTGCCAAGCTAGGGCTGCTTGTCTGTTGATCGCAGAAGATTCGATCAGATCAATTTTAGATTTTACGTAATCCTTTTGTTCATTCTCATAAGTACGTTTCAGTTCTGTTTGAGCTGTTCGACAGTGATAACGATTTTGTCTTGAAGGGTTTTCAATTCTTTTTTGTTGAGCAAGTTTTAGATTTTGACGTTTGGCAATTACACAGGTTCAAATCTCCGATAATTCTGGGTATAAATATCTTGGAGATAAATTTTCTACCGCTAAAGGCCATAATAAGAAAATGAAAGATGTGCAGTAAGCTATCCAATCACATTAGTTGAACCAACAATGCTATAAACACTGATAATGCACACGCACCCTACGCAGACTTCCACAATCAGTTGGGTACAAAATCAAAATTGCTCTAATTAAAACTAAAATTGCACATACAAAATATTTCTTCTCTCTATGGATTGAGCCATTTCCGTTGTTCTTCCGGTCACACTTGCCACATTCCAGGCCCCAATTTTTTAGCTTTTCATTTTCTTTTTTAACCATACTCCTAATGTGCACTGTACCTCTTGCATATCTTGCATATTTTTCAAGCCAGTCAAGGAGATCATGACGAACGTCGTTTATTGAGGACACCCTTGTTCGATTTTGCGATAATGGAGTGTGTCACAGTGTAAGTTGGAGAAATGATTCAGGGTCGCATGCATTTGCTAAAAATGGGACCTACTTATTAGGGGATGACCCTAGCCTTTGTCTGAAATTGCAATAGATACTGCCCTATAACGTAATCAAAATTATTTTGGTGAATGGCTTTGTAATGTAGTTTTGATTAAACTGGATCAATTTTTAAATTTGTCTCAAAATACTAGGCGCATGCTTTATGCTGTTGATCAATCTTAGAACGTAAGGCCTGCATTCATGACATCACACTGACATTTAGTATTATAAGCAATCACATTTAAATTTGAAAAGAGAAGAATTACTTTGCAGATATAGGAATTTTTGGCTACATAAAAGCTACTGACAGTGCATGGGCAAAAGAGCCTTTGGATTTTGAAAACCAGATAGGCTGTACTGAATAAAACATCCTTTGAATAACCATCAATCAAAGAATTTGTATAACACTGGTCTACAAAAATAATATTTTTCTCTCTGATGACATCCACTCAAGATTATTTTAGACCATTTTTATGAGCTGATTCTAAAAATGACATCCATTTTTGCCCTTCACGTCCCAATTTTTTTATTCTGAGAAAATCATTTTTTGTCAATATCACCCTTTTTGAGGCTTGTTGAACAGGATATAATACACAAAGCTGACATTTGTTACTTCACATGTTTTATATAGATATTCTAAACTTCATAGGAGTTTTTTTGGGATGGTGAAATTCATTAAGTAAAGGGTCATAGGTGCCTAAAAGTCTTTAATTTAAAATTCTGGCAACTGAATCGTGGTAAACAAGCCCGTTTTAGTACATTTTCAAAATTTTGGGTTTGAATATCCTAAGTATGCTACTTAGAATAGGAACACTTCCATTTTGATACTTTAAAAACTATATGAGGCAAATAATGATGAATATGTGCGTGAAAATGTTTTTCATAAATACTTCAGTCTTACAACTTCACAATTGGTATAGTGACTATCGTTCCAAGAAATTTACTACGAAATGACAAAGAATTGATGAACACAATTTGTGAACTTAAACACAAGAAACTACAACAATTCTATAGTAGTTAGTTTAATGTAGGCTCTACTCCATCAAAGAGCTGGAATGCTTAGGAAGGAATTTCCTTTTCTTTGATTTGCGTGAATGGTTAAGTTCTGGATTGCTGCGTTTAATGCTACAGCAATAGTCAGCCATCATCCGAACATCCCATCTGCCCTGGTACCTGGTCTCCATTTCCTTGATATCTTGGTGGAAACGCTCACCTTGCTCTTCACTTACATCGCCACAGTTGGAAGGGAACTGATCAAGATGGTTGTGCAAGAAGTGCACTTTGATGCTCATATTTGCCCCAAGACGCTGATACGCATCCAGCATGCTCTTCACTATTTCTCTGAAGTTGCCTGCCCTCTTGTTGCCAAGAAAGTTTTGTACAACTCCAACAAATCCTTGCCATGCAGCAGCTTCAAGAGAATTCATGGAATTCATGAAGTTTGGGTCTCTTATCAACTTTCGTATGTCTGCTCCATCGAAGATCCCCCCCTTGAGCTTCTCAATACTCAGTCCGGGAAATGATTTGCATATGTATTGAAAACATTTCCCATCCTTATCTAAGGCTTTAACAAACTGCTTAATGAGTCCCAGTTTAATATGCAGAGGGGGTAAAATTATCCTATCTCCATCCACAAGGGGTACATTTATGATATTCTTATCACCAACCTTCATTGTTTTTCGAGGAGTCCAATCAGTCTTCACCCAATGGTTTGCTTTATCCCGACTGTCCCACAAACATATGAAGCATGGATGCTTGGTATAGCCAGATTGCTGCCCAAGAAGAAAATTGACCATTTTTAGATCAACACAAATTTTCCAGTTATGCTCACTGTACTTTATGCACCCAAGGACCTGTTTAATTGAGTCATACTCCTCCTTTAGCTTTGTTGAATGGCCAATGGGAATTGATGCATACTCATTAGTATTATGTAAAAGCACACATTTCAAGCTTCTCTTAGAGCTGTCAATGAACAGGCGCCATGAGTCAGAATTATAAAAATCGATGCCAAGCTTCAACAACAAAGGTTCCACATTACTGCAAATAACAATTTCCTCAAATCCTTGGAAGTAAGGAAGAAACTCAGCGTGCCTATTCCGGTAGAATGTTACTTTAGTCTGCTTTTGAAGGAAATTTCTTTCCTTCAGGCGCGACGCTAGCAGCTCAGCAGATTCCTTCGAAAGATTCAAATCACGGATTAGATCACTTAGATCATCTTGGTTGTATAGGTTGGGTTCATCTGAATAACTAGCATAGTCAGCATCACTTAAATCATGGTCAGAATCGCTTTCTGTTAATTCCTCCAGTACAGGATCACATGCTAAAGCTCCAACTGAAACAGGTACATCAAGAAGCTTTTTGAAAACAGGTACTGGATGCTCATCAGAATGAGGAGTTGGTGCTATGGCTGAAGGGATTGATGGGTAGGGTATGTTTTTACAGTTCTTTTTGTTAAAACCAGCTAAGTTTATCATACAGAAGAAGCAATCGTCAAAATGATTGTTTGGTTCACGCCAGATCATCGGTATTGCAAATTTAAGCACCGTTTGCTTGCCTATGGTCCAGAGTCTTAGGCCTTCTTTGCACGACTTGTAGACAATGTGGGGTGCCCATGGCTTGTCCTGGTCACCAAGTTTGATTTTGAAATATGTCTAATAGGCTCTCGTATAAGTCATCAATAGCCATTCTGTTATTTTTGAAGGTGAACTTTCTACAGGTGTAGCAGAAGGAGTCACTGTCATTTTTGCACTTTCTTGACATCTTTATTCAATTGAAATCTTCTTCTATGATAAAAATATAAGGTTAAGTATATAAATCAAGGTAAGGTGCATGCATCAAACACCCAAAAAGATAACTTTGAAAACCAAAAAACTCAATTGTGTTATGCAAACTATCCGTATGAGTCGTGTTAAGTTAAATTAGGAAAAAACGTCAATTTAGTGAAAAATGAGCAAATTCCAATAAATATAGCTATTTTGGTGAAATCTATACAGAAAAAACGTGATGTGATGGGAAAATATGGATGCTATTTTTGAAATCAGCACCCGAAAATTTCCCAAGTTAGATATGTCTTGAACCTATCAGAAATTTTTGTTGACCAGTGTACTTTTATCAACTTCTTCTGATAATTTTTCAACCTTTGTCTTTGTTGAAAATTCTGAATTTTTATGGACTCAGAGAAAGCCATAGATGTAAGAGCTTTGTCTTGTCTTGAGTCGTAAGCGATTTCTGAGCTAGTTTTGAGAGGTTCTTCTCCCATCGTCAGGCTACTGAAATGACTACATAACTCTTGTTGCATATTTACACAAATCTATACCAACTGTTACCACAAAAAATGTGCATGCTTTACGAATCATAAAAAATTCTTTTAAAAATTATAGATATAGATATAGATATAGATATAACGCCTGTTTAGCTTCATAAGCCCCTTAGTTTTCTGAAGCCACGTTTTAAGAGTTACTTTTTCCATAAGCAGGCTACTAAACGTGACTTGGTACAGCTGTCTTATATGTCTTCAGGGACTAGAGAGAGAAACAACAAATAAAAGATAGGTATAGCACCACTACCCAAAGCAACTGGATCCTTGTCACCCACCAGGTCGGCACTGTGGAAATATAAAACAGCTCAAATAAATAATCTCAAATAGCCTCACCATGGGAAAAGTATCCTCTGAAACCTAACTTCTGCCTTCCTGTAGACCAAGGATGATTAAACCTGAAACATTTAGTGTTAAAAACAGAGGTAGCTTATTCTAAGAACTTCAAGGGACATACTCCAACTTTTTATTGAAAAATGGCCAAACTTGGTAACTCTTAACGTCTCCATAGTACTTGGAGAGATATTTGGGGCAGTCAGTATCTGACATTGTATATAAAAGCTCCCCTAAAGTATATAAAAACTATTAGACGCTTTTATTATCGTCAAGGACAAAATTCTCGCTTCCTAACTACGATATGTTATATAAGAATCGATATTCCCTATTCCAAAATACGGAAAATTATTCAGGCAGACGTTTCGATAGGCCAAGAAAGTCAGATTTCTTCCATTCTCAATTCTCTACAATATTCTCCCATTAGCAGAAATCCTGCATTGTTAATGACCATCAATTTGAGGATCAAATCATAACAATACCAAAAAATTTCGTGTTATGATAACCCAAACTTACGAAACAATGCACATGTAATTAGCGCTTCAAGGACCATTTTGACAACGACAATTATAATGACTGCCCTTGACAACGTCTGGCCGTGCAACCAGATCCTGTGCCCCATTAGAAGTAACAGCCTTTTGTTGTTTTTGTAAAAGTACTCCTAATGTAAAAAGTCTACTTGTTCCGTGGTACTGTGGCTTTATTCACAGCTTTTAGTTGCAGTATTACTACTTTCAGAAAGTGTCTTTTTTTAACGATTTAGAACCATACGAGGCATAATGCCGCTACTTGTATAAAACTGTTAAGAAATGACAGAAAAAAGAAAGAAGGCTAAGCCAAGAGATACGAATTAACTTTAGCCTCAAAACCATATACGAGTCATGGTGTAGGAAAACACTCAGAATCCCGAGTTCCACAATCTTATAGACCGAAGAAAATAACTACAGCCATATTTATCACAAGGAGAGACAACTGCAAGAGGATGAAACTTTGGAAGAAATGAGTTTCGCAAGGTTCAACAAACTGATCAGGCATCAACGAGGTAAACTCGTTCGAACACTTTGTAATAAAAAATACAAACCAATTAAAGAAATTAAAAAGAAAAAACGTCTCCCAAAAAAGGTGAGAAGATATGACTAAAAAGAATCACAAGAGAAAAAGCTTATAAAAATTCAGAAAAATAGAGCAAACAAAATCTTATCAAAAGAATCAGTCCTTCATTTCCTCTGCACCCTGTGTATATCTGCCTATTGTCAAAAAAACCAACAAAATATGTTGATTTTTTCTACTGTTGTGACTAATATCCCATAATTCAACATATTTTCATTCATTTCACAAAATTGAATTATTATTGGTGAACTGAAATATTTACTGTTTTAGGCTCAACTAAACTCTGAAGAGGAAATTTAACTTTTCAACCTGCAAATGAAAACAGTAAAAGAAGTACTGGATCAAAGGCAAATAAAGAAAATTGTGAAAGGGTCTTTTAATGTTCTTTAAAGAAATTTTCCCCAGACCCTGAAATTCCAGGAGGACGTCTCATGAAGAGAAAGGTCACTTTACCCTTGGTTGTTACCTTCCTAGAAATAGTGTCTTGATACAATCATCCCTTTTTTATGAGTCTGTTGTAGCCGATAAACAGTGTCTGCTATCCCTATGTTTAATCTCATCTCTCTCTTTTTAACGCTCATTTAGCACGTATGCCGATGGTCTGGATCCACATGATGGTTTTGGACATCTAATTCTATTTTCAGTTTTGTTAATTCTATTCAAAAGAATATCTTTCAGGATACTGCAGATTTTTAATCGCGAGATACTGCGACGACGACTGGGCCAAAGACTGACTAGTCGTCCAAGGGTGAAGACGACTCGATATGTGGTAGAATTGGCTCTAAATAAACTCCAAAAAAACTGTTGTCCTTGAAAAAACACACACACTTACACTCTCCTCTCTCTCTCTCTCCTCTCTCTCTCTCTCTCTCTCTCTCTCTCTCTCTCTCTCTCTCTCTCTCTCTCTCTCTCTCTCTCTCTCTCTTTCTCTTTCTCTGTTTTTTCTTTCTCTCTCTCTATCTATCTATCTCTATCTCTCCCTCTCACCTAGCTTTGGTTTTTCCTGCATTTTGACATGATGACTTTCCCTTTATTCTTACATTTTAGACTAGCCTCGATGACAGTGTTGGTAACAGGGAAATTAATGTTGATGGCTATTTACCTTTTTTAGACTCTAATCTTTCAGCTGTAGGAGTACAAGAACGTGAATCTGAAGATATAATAAGCCTTTCATATGCTCATATTGGCTCTTCTCACAGGCTCACAGTGTATAAGCATCACATTGCTAACATATTTGACTTAAGTGACGCCAATCCTTCTTAGCTATCACCCTTGCTGTCAAAACATTTCAATCATTAAGGATGGTTACTTTCCGTCTCTCTAGAAGATTGCTATTTCTCGTTGTCTACAAGAATGCATATATTCTGTAGGCTCCTCCGACTTCTAATTCCTTTTTCTGTCGTTAGTAAGGTCTTTTAACGACTTATCAACAATACACTGATTAAATTCTTGCAAAGCCTAGGTATTTTTGTTAATATTCACTACCGATTTAGAGGATCTCACTCTACTGGTGGCCTTTTGACTGTAAGCACCGAACGTATTTATGGATTTATGGATAATTCTGGTACAGAATCGTCTGTAGCTCTGGATATTTCAAAGGTATTTGATAAAGTGGGCACGCTGACTTTCTTTATAAGCTTTCTGGTTATGGTATTTGTGAAAGTGTGTCACACTGCATGGAATTACACCTGATCGGTATTTAATTAATGCTGGAGTTCTTCGTGGTTTTATTCTTCGTCCAATTCTCTTCCTTCTACATCAGTGATCATCTTGGTTACTTGCTTCATTTCATCAACACCTATGCTGATAACATTACATTGCACTCTGGCATTAGCCACAAAGGTTCTCAGGAAGAACAAGTCAATCATGCTGAAGATTTGGTCTGACCCTCAGAGTGTCGAAGAATGGGGCTGGAAGTGATTGTTTTCTTTCAATATGACAAAAATACAACTGATGTCTTCCAACAGTCAATGGAAACCTCAGACCTTATACCCCTCCAATATTTACAGACAGTCATCCTGATGTTGTCCCGGCTGAGTTTGCTCCTCTCCTTGAACAACTTTCTTCAATGACATTTCTTTGTTTCTCATTTTCTTTAGATTTTACTTGAGCTTCTTACATTTAACCTATTGGCAATTCTGCTTCAAAATGTCGGTTAACTGTATCATCCTAAAGAGCACTTCCACCTAAGACCATTTTGTATTTCTGTAAGTCTATCATCCATCCTTGTTATGAAATACTGTTGTCACATCAAGACAGGTGCCACCTGATATCTGATTATGAAGGAAAATATTTTGAAATTATTACTCCCGCATATCAACAACCCTCAGAACTTTTTGAAAGATCACCAAACAAATAAAACAATAAAGGAGTGGGAAAGGGTGCTAAAATTAACGAAAAATCCCTTCAGAGCTACAGGAAAAAATGTGTTGTTGTATTAAAAGCATACACACCACTAAAGTCAATTTTATATATTTGTTTTTTATCAAATATTCTGCTCTATAGGGTAAAGGTTTGTTAATCTAATGGACAATTTCAAACTTTCACAAAGGATTCTTGAACATCAAAACATGGATGAGTACAGTATATATAAATTCTCATTAGTTTGTACATCATCGAGAGTGTTGTTGCAGTGTCACAAAACTCACCAGCTGAAAACCAGACAGGGAAGCTCTTGTAGAAAGCCTGCAGATAGTATGGTGTCCAAATTTCATATTTTGAAATCTAAAGGATGATATGAAAAAAAAAGTCAAGCTAACCCGACTTCGATTCCTTACTGACTGAGAGACGAAATGAAATCTATAATTGCTAGCATAATTACTGCTACCTATTCTATCAAAAATCCGAAGTTAGTTCACTGATCACAAGAAAGCATAGGATGAGGCAGTTGATTTTTACCAATAAACTAAAAGAAATTGCGAAAACCTATTATGAAGCCTGAGAGAAAAGGAGGGGGAGGATAGAGAACCACATTTAACTAATACTGCGATGAAAACAAAATATAAAAGAGTTTATAATAAATATGACAGATGATCAGTCGGATTTCGTTTTGGAAAGGTATCTCACCATACTCCTATATGAGTAGAAACCCCCTCTTCTAACCCTAACCCTAACCTAACCCTAAAACCCAGGAAACTTGCCATCACAGTTGATCATCTATGCGTTATAAACGAAATTTGATCATATTATTTCAGTCATTTCTTTGCTAAATTAAAAAGAAACAATGAAAAAGAATCCTTATTTGCTTAGAGACAATGCTCACAAATTTTTGCTTTTATTACTAAGTCAAAATGAGTAACGTACAATTTTCTGTTCCCTAATCATCTATTCTATTTCAAAATATTTGAATATGAAAATTTAATACAAATAAAACTGTTGAACATGGCATTCGAATACCATCTGAATGTTCTTATCAAGCCAAGCAAAATTGAAAATTTTATTGAACGAAGAGCTAAGCAAATAAAAAACTTATAATGAGACATTTAGGAAGGAAGCAATTGAATGTAAACAGTAACCTCAGTAGAAAATTCGAAGCACATGTCAAAACAGGATGAAGCGATCTGATGTGAAAGAAAGAAGTCTGGTAAAAAGATTTTGAAGAAAAAAGTTTATCATAGTATATTCTACAACAGGAGTCGTCAAATATTTTTACAGGGGGGTGGATATACAAAACAATGATGAACCCCGAGTTGCATAAACATTCGCTTTTTACAGAATGATTATTTGACCTTCGACACACAGTGAGCAGATATCCGTAGTAAGATTGATGAAATTTGCATTAGGTTTCCACGATATTATAAGTGTTTGGTTTCAAATCGCTGTGTCCAATCAAACGAATTGCTTTCCAATGTTCATTAATCAACCACGTTTGATGTGTTAACTTCATATACTTCAATTTTGAAAATGTTGGCTCACAGACATAACTTGTTCCAAACACTGGTTTGATGTCAGTTGCGAATGTTTGAAATTCAAAATCAGGTAAGCAGTGGTAAAACTCGACAAGTTTTTTTTATCTCCTTGCTTCTCTTTCAGCAAGTCTTGTTTTCAAATCAATGAGCTCCAACTGTAGTTCAACTGACGCATCATCAAGGTTACAATCAGGCAGATTGTAAAACAGAAGAATGTCACTCTCATTTCTGTCGAGATCTGAAATCACTTTTAAAAATGGTTCTTTAAGTGAAAAAAATTCTTTCCGGAAAATCGAGGTTGACGCCCCCAGTTTTGGCGTTAAATGCTTTAAAACAGTTAAAATGAGAAGACTGTTATCCTTCCAGGTATCCTTTAAACAATGACAGCTTTCTCCAAAATTCTTTGAGGGTTCTGTTCTGAAATCAGAGAAAAGGTTATCTTTTCCTGAAGTTTCGAGTTTAGTTCATTTATGTGGAGTATGATGCTAAAATTTTACAGCTTTGACACCCAAGTAGGATCTGACAGCTGCGAATCAGCTATATCCTTTCAAGGGAAAAAACTCATTTTAGTTTCATTTTCAAAAAGAAAACAGGACACTTGACTGCAGCTTAGCCACTTCACTGCTGTGTGATAAGGCAAGTCATATAAACCAAAATCTAATCCTTTAAAAAAAAGGTTGGAGCTGAAGCTTATTAAGCGCTTGAGTAAAGTTTACAGCAGAAACGGCTGGTTTTAGTAAACAAGAAATATTCAAGTCTTTCTCGTAGAGTGCCTGTTGATGTATGATGTATGAAGCACCCCAAGACCTTGAAATATCATGTTGACGACTGGCTGGGTTTACTTTGTCCCATGGGGAGGGAGGGCCTTCATAATCTTGGTCAGGAACCCACCTCAAAAGCGTGTCTTGACACCAACATTGATGATAGTGTCATCTCATTAACACCTCTCTTTTATGAGGAAAATTTGTGAAAGGAAGTGCCTAGTGTCTCACCGATTCTTACTCAGTTGGTTAAGCAGTATCAGACTCCATTGATAAAACCCTTAACAAGTATCAAACTGCTAAAATCTGTATCTTTGATGACTTCAATCTTCATCACGTTTCCTGGTTAAGTCATTCTAACAGGACTAACACACCTGTTGAAGTTTTGATTTTCTTAAAGCATTTCCTGTTTCAGACTCAGGAGAATCTTTTCTTTTATATCTCTTTCTGACTTTTCTTTCTGTGCACAGTTTCATTTTTATCTTTCATTGGATCTTCTGATCACCTTGTTCTCATAGTTAAGGTTAAGGTAACTGTTTCAAATCTTTACAAGCCATATCCTTAGACTTGCAAATTAAACCAGGCTGACAGGAATGGATTTCATCTAGTTCTTTGTAATATTTTATTGAATTCAGCCTTAGCATCAGCTTCTGATGCTGCAACTGAATCCACAGAATGGGTACATGGTCATGTTAAAACATTTGTACCAAATCGTAGTTACAAAGTCAAAGCTTATTTTCCTCAGTAGTTCAGTGCTCGTTGTTCTTCTGCCATGGCTCATCACAATCAACTCGACGTTCAATTTCAACCTGATGATACTGATCAATATCGGTATTCTTTAAAAGAGTTGGCAATCCTTGTGAAAAAGAATGATTTCTGATGTCATATTGAACAAGTTTGAGAATTTATTTCTACTCAAAGACTTGGTAGTCGAGGCTTCTGGAAGATTTACAGTAGTATATTGAACCCTAGCAAGTCAGTGCTTCTTCACTCTTCAATGATGTTCGACTTTCTCTGCCCTCTAAAGAAAAACCTGTTCTTTTTCTTAAATTGTTTTTCGCCAACTCTTCTCTAAATAGCACTGATGCTTCTTCACCAGAGTTCCCTCCATCATATATCCAGAGTTAGTTGCAAAGGTTTTTCATAGGCTTGATCAATGTAAAGTTCTTGTCTAGATCTCATTCTGGTAGTTGCTTTCATTGAGTATGATATCTTCTTTGCTCTCCAAACTTTCTAATCTTTGCCTGTCCTTTGCCTAACCTTTACCTAAAGTTTTGAATAATGTTCATGTCGTTTTAAGTGCAGATGATCCACCTGATCCTCGCAGTTATGGACCCGTAAGTCTTTTTTCTGTTATTAGTAAGGTATTTCAACGACTTATCAACAATGTGCTGGTGCAATTCTTCCAAAGCCTAGTTATTTTTGTTGATGTTCAGTACATGTTCAAAAGTATCTCGCCCCACTGGCGATCTTTTGACTGTGACCATTCAACTTATCTATAGGATTATGCATACGTTTGGCGAAGGACGTGCGATAGTGCTTGATATTCCCAAAGCATTCGATAAGGTGTGGTATGATGACTTGTTTCATACGATTTCTGGTTATAGTGTTTACAAAAAGGTGTTTAAAATCCTTCAGTTCTTTCTCCTTAATCGTAAAATGGTTGTCAAATTTGATGAAATTACATCTGATGAGTATGAAATTAACACTTGCGTTCCTCAAGGTTCTGTTATCAACCCAATGCTAACCTCTCTTTATATCAATGGTCTTCCTGGTAATTTGATTCAGTTTATTAATGTCCGTGCTTACGACACTATTTTGTACTCTGAAATTGACCACAAGGCAACTCAGCAGGAACACACCAAACTTGCTAAAGAATTATTATATGACCTTCAAGCTGCCAGAACGCAACCGATGTTCTTCAATAGAAATCTGATCCCTTATCACATTCCAATATTCATGTAATATCATTCTAATGTTAAATCTGGTGAGGTTGCCTCTCCTCTTAAGGAATGTTCATCAATGTGTATGGTTAGTTTGTCATTTTCTACAGATCTTTCTTACGGTTCTTACAATCAGTCTATTGGCAATTCTGCCTCAAAAAACGTTGATTCTTTGTATCGTGCTGGAAATTACCTCACGCCTGAGGCCATTCTGTATTTCTGTTATCCTCCCGTCCACCTTGCATCTAGAACTGTTGTCATATCTAGACAGGTATACAGATACGACTTGAATTTTTTCTGTCACATCTTTATATTCCATACATAAGTAGCATTATGCCTTAGATAGTTCTAAACATTTTTTAGACGTTGAGTACTAACAAAAAATTTCTGTGCTAAATTTCACCCTGGGTTCACATATGTAACTTAAAATCCTTTTAGTTAACTCAGATAGATCTAAATCTTTAATGAGCCAGATTTTAATTCATATAATTTCAGATTAAATAATTTTGGATTAAAAAATCCTTTGCACTTTGTCTCAATTTAACCTTAATTCTTAATAATCAGATAAAATGAAAACGGTGTCAAGAGATGTAGAGAATACTAAAATGGATGCAAAAGAGGTGAATGCTAGAGAAGCTTCCAAATGAAGTCATAGAAAACGTTACACAACCAAGGCTAGAATGATGTTCTGAAGATGTCTTGTAAAGAAAACGGACAATGAAACAGTTAAATACAGAAGACTAGTTGACAGAAACTGTGGTTACAAGATGGAGTTAGAAAGAATTTGCGGTGAAAGGATTTAGAGTAAAGGACACGCTTTGCAGAGTCAAATTGGGTGAAGATCATGCAACGTGCTCCGAATATATTAGATATATATATATATATAGATATATAAGGGGTGTCCAGCTTAGAGCGAGGTGGATTGAGCTAATAGATCAATCCACGGCTCTTCGCTTTACCCAGATTCACAGACAAGTCCTACAATTTCCTTCCACCTATTTCTATCCTGAGCTAACATTTTCAGACATTCGAGGTCATATACACAGTTCAAGGTTTGAACATTCATAAGCTCAGGATTCAATTCATTAGCAATTTTAATATCCTTCTCTATCACCACAGGGAGAGTACTTCTTGGCCTACCTCTAAACTTCTTTCTGTTGTCAACATTTTCAAAATAAAATTTCATACTTTGTTGAGCTGGTGTATTCAACCGTAAAACATGTCCAAGTATTTTCCATCTGGCTTTCTTGATTTCATTACTTATTGGTATTGCATCACTCATTTCATATAACGCAGCATTCAACACTCTGTGTCTCCAATCATGTCTCCAAATTTTTCTTAATTGCTTTCTATGGAATGCATTCATTGAATCCTCCTCCTTCTTTGTCATTCCCCAGGTACCAGAGTTATACGTTAATACAGGTTTGACTAGCACATTATATAATTTTAAACGCTTCTTGATATGTACTTTACCATTTCTAATCCAAATTTTGTTCATTTTATTAAAAGCTGCAGTAGAAAAAGATTTCCTTCTTGTCATGTCCTCAGAGTCACCTAACAAACTACCAAGCTTCTTGACTCCTCTCCACTTTTCTGATAATTTATCCCCTCTTTCTATGATAGTTTGCTCAGTTTTATCTGGGTTTACTTTCAGATTACCTAGTATATTTTTAACATTGTCAGTGACTAATTTGCATTTATTAGATATATCCTGCTGAAAATAAAAAAAATTCTATGATAGAAAAAATAGCCTTTTAACTTTATGAAATAGTATATTTCAAATATCAACCATAACAATATGGTAAAATAGAAACAAGGTATGAAATAAATTGTTAAGATTTTTTCTGCAGTGTGAAAATGTAGTACAGTCTTGACCTTTGCTCCCTTTACCAATCGCCAAAAACCTTACTGCGTAATGCAAACTAGATGCCAAGAGAAACAGAAACCTTGTAACATTAGATTTTCAAACTAAAGCAAAATGAGCTATGTGTAACTGACTGTTTTTCTCTATATTTGATATTTGTTTCAATTTTACGTTTTCACTATTTTCCTCTTAATGGTTAGTGCAACTAACCATTAAGAAGAGCTGTGGCTTAATGGTTAGTGCAACTGCACAGTAACCAAGAGTTCCGGGTTCGATTCCCCGAGTTATCGAGGAGAATTTGGAACTTTACAAAGAAACAAAAGCCATTGGTTGGAGTCAGGAAGGGCATCCGGCCAAGAAATTCCTCACTGCCAAATCAAAGTCCCTCTGAAGGGCACCGTCTGAGCCCCAATTGCTGGGGGAAAATTACGTTAAAACTAAAAAAACAAAACAAAAAAAGACTATTTTGAATACGGAAGATCTCTAATTTTGTACAGTTTATTATTTATGATTACTTATGGTATTGCTTATTACCATTATTTCTGAACCATTTTTGAGGATAAAAAAACATTCAGGTTGCTACAAAAATTCAACTGAGGTCAATATAGACCTTTTTATATGTAGTCCCTTTTTAGCTGCTCTTTCCTTTTTTTTTCTTTAAGAAAAAAACAAAAAATTTCTCTTAGATTTAGCTTCTAGACAGATGGTTTTGTTAAACCTCCCTGAGAATAGAGTTTTGTCATAAATACAATTAAGCATATTATTTCATAGATTTCAGATTCTTGTAATGAGATGTGAAATCTAATTTCTTAAAACCCTACAACTTTTGTAACTACTTTTTTAGTGATACTCTTCAGGAATTATTAATTCAATCAGAAATAAATTCAGTCTGAAATAGTCATGGATAGTTTTGGTAAGTAGTGAACAGGTAACCTTACCAAAAATCATTAAGTTAACGAATTTTAAAGATTGATTGTTCTAATCAGTCAATGTTGAGTGCCATGTTGTATGCGAGGGTTTTTTCGCAAGCATTGAGTGAATTAAATGTGTGGGCGGCGGAGGGGCCTGGGAAGGAGTAGGAACTCTTAACCATAAGTCGTGGTTAACTGTCTGTGTCTAAAGTATTAATTTCGTTGCACGGAAAAGTAGTCACAGTTCTTCAATGGCGAGGACTACAGATGTTATGAAGGCAATTCTAACAAGATGAGCTCAACGGCAACTTTCAACAAGCAACCATCATTAGAGTTGCTATCTTCAATTATTCAGTGTTACTTTAGTAACACTGAATAGTAATCCTAAATAGTTATGTCCTAAAAAATGTGACTGTATAAATACAACACAAAGAAAGTGTAGTGACTCAACAAAGTAAGCCTGCTGTATCCTAATTTATAGTATACCCGTTGGCTAGAATGCTTTGTTGCATTGATTGCTACACCAGGGTAGAAGCTGATGTTTACATTTATGTCAGAGGCTA
This sequence comes from Morbakka virulenta, assembly GCA_003991215.1. NCBI lineage: Eukaryota > Metazoa > Cnidaria > Cubozoa > Carybdeida > Carukiidae > Morbakka > Morbakka virulenta. The sequence goes on from RDPX01000370.1 coordinate 421,489, forward strand.
TCGTGTAAAGCTTTGTTGTCAACCATTATTTACGACATGCCATGTGTACTGCAGCATTTACAATATACGTACATCCACCCAGTTATAAATAAACTTCATTAATTAAAACTGTACTGCTTTATTATGACAACAAGCTGGAAGTTGTGGGTAATAAAGCAGATGATACTTCGGTATTGCAGCCAGATAATCCATACGCATAGTGTTGAAAAGTGTACTCTAAAATATCCTACATGCGTACTACAAATCACTTATTATTATTCATCTGCAAACGTTCTATAAATTTACCATCCCTCATTTTAAAAATTTTCATTCAAACCTTTAACTAAAGAGTTCTTCTCTTCAGTAACTATTGAAGAAACAAGAAAACATCTGTATCTTCTTCTTGATACAAATCTGGCTTCCCCGTGAACCTTCATGTTGTCTTCTTCTTCATACGATCTCACTACAAAGTATGCTGAGCTTTATGTGTGTTTTTTTAAGCTGTTTTGGTTAGGAAGCGTTCAAACAGTTCAAACAGTAGTCATGGGATTCTTAACTGCAGTAAAGAAAAAGAAATATAAAATCTCCTTCACCAGAAATCTCTCCATTCCTATTACAACAAGTGACAGAATAGGACAATTTGGCCAACATGATATTTGTGACGTAAAAAGCCAAATAATGGACGATAATATTACCACTATATACAGGAACTAGACGAATGTTAAGAGTATCTTGAATACAGTGAGGAAGTATTCCAAATAGCTAAGACAAAAAGAACTATATGAACAGATATCAAAGAAGGGCAACGAAAATTTATAGGTCACGTTATACGGACTAAGGAGCTGAAAAAACATAATGACAAGAAAGAATAAATGCAAGAAGGTAAGAAAAAAACACCGACAAATTGTGTTACCACGCATGGTAGAAGGATAGATAAAGAAAACAATGCGATGTTTCATGCTGTAGGATATTGCAGAAAGTGGAGAACCACGACAACCTACCCCCATACCACACATAAACCAATATTGAGGGGAAAAAATATTCCACTCAAAGTCAAACCCAAGTTAAAGCATCAAAACTAGAAAAGTAATGAAGGAAATTGTTAGTACGAAAGAAATACTGTGTTAAAGGAGCCTGATAAAATCATTATAAAGGAAAAGCGTATGTATTGGACATGAGTAGTATGAGGCCTTTTGGCTAAGATCAAGTGTAGAGCTCTGGTCTCTCCTTAGTCGAGGCTTCGGCTAGGGCAAAACCATGTAGGACAGGGGTCTCGAGATGCTTGAGCCTTGGCTAAAGACCAACCCAAGAGGAAGGGCCTTCTCACGGATGGGTCCTGGAGGGGCGATCTGTATGTCTTGCATTTTATGGTGTCTTGTGTGCTTTCTATCCCACATTTTCTTGATCTGTTGCTTCACTTTGGGTCTTTCATAGATGGATATCTGTGAAAGACAAAAATGAGCCCACTGTTTACCAATGGTTTTATCAATGAAAGACCCAGTATTAGGAGTATGTAAGAAGACCAAGTAGAAAATGGCGCGATTTTTTGTGGCTTGCGGTAAATGATAAACACGGATAAAAGGTCGAATTACAAAGAATACAAGATAAAACTCTTTACAATATAAGGTAAAAAATTATTTTTGTTCGAAGACTAAGTATTTTCTAAAAGGCTTCTACAGCTTTTCAATGTCTGTTCTTAAAGAGTAACGTTAATTTCATTTACATAAATTTACAGAGCATTGTTGAGTGTTTTAGATATAAAATACTAGTGCCTTTTCCTTTCACACGGTATCATACCATATTCTTTGTTAACAACCTTTCTAAAACATTTAAAAAGAAGAAAAAGAAATTTATTAGAAGAGAACCAGAAAAAAGGTGGAATATAGGATGTAGCTGCTGGTTTTTGATACAATGTTTTATAGTCGTTGTTAAAGGTGAACCATTTTCAACACCAGAAATTGGATAACCTGTGCCAGGTCAACTTACACCTTAACTATTGTAACAACAGCTTGTGTTTACAGTCAGTAATTGGGTCACCGTACGAAATCGTTAAAAAGGATGAAAACACAGCTAAACTCCTACTGCAACAGATTTGAGTTTGACATTCCCTGCCCTCGGATCTCTGCATGATGCAAGCTAAAGCAGACACAGTAGATGAAAAATCCAAACATTATTAATTAAAGCTGAGAAATAACTTAAAAACTTTTTGTAAAAAAGTATGGGATACTGGATACATTTAGTTTTTCTAAAATGTGAATTTCATTGCTGTAAGCTATTTCTTGGGTCATAAAAACCCCTTGACGATGGATCAAAATAAAAGAGTTACAGGGGATAACGTAACAAAAGAGTCCACTTCTGAACCTTTTAAACCTTTTGTAAGCACTTTTGTTTAACTAGATGTATTGCTATCTTCAGAAGAAAGCACTTCATAGGATATCATTTGGAAATTTATTTCAAGCTCTTTTTGTCTCTGGTGACATTTTGTATCGAGAAGAGTTCTGCAAAACAGAAAAAATCTTCGCGAATTCAATTCAAAATGCTAGAACCGTATCAGATACAAGGTCTTTGACAAGATGGGGCAAGTTCTTCAGAAAAGAGCAAGAGAGAAATAAAAGAACTACTTAGCTACAAATGACTACAAAACGGTTCGCACTACACTGCAGACGATCATTAACATTTGAACTATTTGAATTTTACTCCATTAAGACATTGTCAGTATTAAAATTTCCCAAACAAGTATTTGTTTTTTTTTGGTGTGACAAATTTTCTTCACGAAGCTTATTACTAATTCTCAGTCACTTTAAGAAGGGGAATGACACCACCCAACAGAAATAATGAGGTGGAAAGATACAATGGCATCATTTGGAAAACTACTTACCTGACACAGAATCCCCCAAAATCATCTTCCTCTCAATGGAATTTCATTCTGCAAGATATACTTTAACTAATGAGGATACTCTTATCAACTTCCAAAATATAATTCCTCAAAGATCCTTTCTATGCACTTTCTGTGCTCAAGAATTCTAGCAAACTTCAATATCCTTCTCAATACTGTCCAGTCATTTTTCTTAAACAACATCAGAAAACTATATGAAGGTTTGACCAGCAAACATGTTCTTAAACACAAGAGCAAAAATAACCTCTTCCTTGACGGACAACATGATTCCGCTTAACCAGATCTAGCGCAGATGTGCTAAGCGTGATCATCCACCGCATAAATAATATAAAACTCTTATGAAAAAGCTCTCTAGGTATGGTATATCTGGAACTATTCCAGTCATTATCAAATCGTTTTTTTCCTAGGAAGAAGCTTGAACGTAGATGTTAATTATCAATCTTCTGGCTCCTGAACAGGTAATACAATGTCCCCAGAGACCTAATTATTGGTTCAACACTGTTCCTCATCTTTATTAACGATTTACCTTAAGTTATCCTACTATTTTATCAACATTTATTCTAGTAAGATTAACATCTATGGGTGTACTTCAAAATGTTCGACGAGACATGCCTATCTTAGGATATTTCTGAAAATTTAAAATTTACCATTTGTGGAGGAAAATATGGCTTGTTACATTCAATCCATCCAAAACTAGTCTTTTCACATCTATCAGTTTCGATCCTGACTTAATCTCCCTTCTAACTCGGTATGTAGCTTTACCATAAATCGATAAGAAAGTCTCAATAGACTCTCAGGTTTCAGCATTACACCTGATCTTGTATGAAATGCATACATGAGATTCACTGCAAGGAAGTCTGCGAAAATAATAGTCATTTTCCCGATCTAGGACGTTTCTCAACTATGAAACAATCCTGTACCTTCACAAAACCCAGATCAGATCTCAAATAGAGTACAGCTGTTATATTTGACCTAGTAAACTCAATGGTACACTCTGATGCCTTAGCAAAGTAAAAAATTACCGATGCAGACTAATTGCTTAGGAACTGTCCTCAATTCTACAGCGTCTTCTCACAGGCGGAATATCACCAGCTTCTCTCTCCTGTATATATTCTTTTTAACAGACATTATTTTGAAGAGTTTGTATCTTTAATTCATCCTCTACAAATCTTGTCAATGAGAACTGTCTGATTTCACTATCAAGTGCTATCGTACTGAGGCCAACTCCAGCCAACCTACCTGCTATGTTTCATTTTTATTTCAAAGAATCATTTTCTTTAGTCATTTGTAACCTCATAGATTTATATGGTCCTTGACCTTTCCTATAAGTACATAAAAAAAAGAAAAAAATACGTTTATTTTCCATGCCATTTACTTCACGATATTTCCCAGTTTATTATTGCTGTCGTTAACCACCTGTGTTCTTCCTTAACAAATTATTCATTGAGACAGAGTTGGGGGCCTTTGAAAATAAATTGAGTTAATCTACACCAAACAAACATATTGGCTATTTGGATAGGCAACAGTCAACTGTTTTTCTTCGCCACTATTTATTATGTCCAACTGGCATTGTCATAAAAACGCTCATGTATTGAACTATTCCCACTAGCAAAAATGGCGCACCAGACATAACAATAATAATATCTTAAATTAAGACTGTTTAATCATCAGAGCAATAATCATATTTAATTATTTTAATTTGCCAAATTTTTAAATCACTTATATAAAAAGTAAGCAGGTTAATAATAGAAAACTGGATAATATTTTTATTCCTTCAAAAGGCTCAATAAGATAGCAATTTTTTTGGAGATAAAGAAAAAAGCTCAGATATTGCTTTCTTTATCAAAATAAAGGAAAAAACTAATATGTATAAATTAGTATCGCTAGGACCTTGAAAAATATTTCACTTACCAATAAAATTTGTAATAATAAAGAAGTATTTCAGTAACTTAAAAATGGTATTAATTAAATTTAAAACCTATTTTTTTATACATTTACTTGTTAGTTTCAATGCTCGAACTACAAATTTGCCTAAGTTAATATATTTGACTGCTTTCTTAGATCATCTTGGTTTGATTAAAATCAGCTTTCTAAAAACACACTAATTATTTCAGATTAATTAACCAAAGGAATTATAAAATTGTTGTGAATTGTATATTTCAGTGATTCTAAGAGCTATACCAGTGGGAGACTTGTCTCCGGGTAGGCCCATCTATCCTGGGCAGGTTATTGGCTGGAAGTAAGACTCAAGATGATCCAACTGTCCCAATTGAGTTTTTATACTTTAAACTAGCAGTTAGTTATAAGAAAAAACGCTTTAGAAACATCAATGGCATCTTCAGAAAAACACCGATTCTTGAGTAACGCAACGATGACTGAAGCAGCGATATCGCGTATGAAAAGTAGGGATGAACGCTGGATGGATATTTCTACTACACAAGCAGGGAGAGTGGCAGTAGGAAAGTGAGAACAATCTATGAAACCAGGATAACAGCACAGATAATAAAAGAAACGAAGAGGTACAGATTAAATCTCCTTAGCATGAGCGAGAAAAGATGAAGGGATTCAGGTAGTATGACCCTCAGCTCAGGACAAGCAAGGTATCAGTCAGAACAAACAGCTGGTCAACAAGAGGAAAGAGTAAGAAGCATCATGATCAAAACAGCCAAGAAGAGTATCCTTGAGAACCAGTCAACGCTTTGATCATCATAGCAAGGCTCTGCTCCACGTTTGGCAAAGAGAATCTCTTCAATGGTATGCGTCCAAAGAGTCTGTGTCAGAGAAGGAGAAAGACATTTTCAACAACCGCTTAAAGGAACAGCTGGACAAAACATCATACCTTGACATCCGTATTGAGATTGGTAATTTCAACGTGAAAGGCAGATAGAACAGCGTGATTTACTAACCTAGCACAAGCCTTTACCAAACTAGAAAGCAACTTGTAGTCATCAGTCTTGCATTCCCACAAGCTACAAATTTACAGATACAAGACCCTTTCGCTGATGATATTAAAAAAAGTAATTATTTGAAAAGCAAAAGGGTAAAAAACTGCAGCCACAAAAGCTCTCATATTCTGGTGCCAATGTAATAAAAAGAGCAAGCATTGGAAGCAGTAACTGAAACTTCCTTAATAAACCTTTTGAACAAATTAATTAAACCAGATTAATTAAAATATATATAAACATAATTAATTAATAACAATATGTAAAAATAAACAAATCCAATACAATTAAAACCCTACGCTAAGTGTTACCAAGAAGCTGGTCATTACATTTATAATTCTGTTGATGACATTAGTTTTATTGATGGCACACCACATAATTAACGTTCACTCATTCACTCTCGCCTTTTTAAAGTATTTTACAGAGCTCGGAGGACAGTTAATGCCAGTGGCTTCCACTTTCTGGTAGCCGCTGTTTGTACGTATGTCAGATTTCATTCCAGTTTTTCAAGTAGTTCTATCCATAGAGTCGACCGAGAAAGCCTTCCATTCTCTTTCGGTGTCTATTCTTAAGCTCTGTTTAAGTCATCTTTTACCGGCTACTAGTCACCGCCTTTGGTTTGATTGTATCTTTTCTTTTTTGCAGCCCTGTCATTCAGTTGCAAACGTTGTGGGTTTATCTTTGTCAAGACAAAGTTTTTCTGGCATAAAGTATTGCATCCTTGTCATTCCTCAACCCAAGTTTTCTCAATGCTCATCAGATAATTTTACAAAAAGCCTTCTCTAGGTTGTCATAGCCCATGAAGTGTTCTTGTTTATTGATTTGTATCTTTCTTGTAATTGTCGAACAACAAAAAATACATCTGTTATAGATGTAAGAGCTTTATCATGTCATGAGTCGTAAGCTTTTTCCGAGCTACGTTTCGAGAGATACTTCTAAAATATGCATCAATGGTTGAAATAACAATAATTGCACCCACCCACCCCACCCCATTTTTAGGTTTGCAACAACTTTTAAATTTAAAACATTGACAGAAAGTAATTTCAACTGACGAATAAAACTAAGTGAAGTTGATCTGAGAAATAGTAGTTTAAAGGAAACTGATCTTCCAGTAAAAGTGTATCCTCTTAAAATTATTCTTCTTTTAGATTTTGTTTGGACTTGTAATACTTCCTTTCATTCTGTTTGCTTGACGCCTTATGATCAATAGTTTTGAAATTAAACTGTAAAAACACTCTTGGTGCTTTATAAGTTGATGAATGGAGCTCTCGTAAAATTTGTAGCTTTATTGTTATTTAACTACAGGTCCTTGCTAGAGAAGAGGGGTTATGTACTTGACAGTTAAAATAATCAAAAGCAGTTTAATAAAATTGACATTTTATTGAATAAAAGCTTGCTTTATGGCCTCCCAGACAAAGTGGAACAATGCTGTCCTTGTTGTTCTTGTTGTTGCTGCTGTTGCTGTTGCTGTTGCTCTTGCTCTTGCTGTTGTTGCTGTTGTTGCTGCTGTTGCTGTTGTTCTTGTTGCTGTTGTTGTTGCTGTTGCTGTTGCTGTTGTTCTTGTTGCTGTTGTTGTTGCTGTTGCTGTTGCTGTTGTTGTTGTTGTTGTTGTTGTTGCTGTTGTTGCTGCTGTTGTTGCTGTTGTTGTTG
>RDPX01000370.1:495219-528480 GCA_003991215.1 Morbakka virulenta
GATAGATAGATAGATAGATAGATAGATAGATAGATGGATGGATGGATGGATAGATAGATAGATAGATTGATTGATTGATTGATTGAGTGATTGAGGGATTGAGGGATTGAGGGATTGAGGGATTGAGGGATTGAGGGATTGATTGATTGATGGATGGATGGATTGATTGATTGATGTATTGATGGATTGATTGATTGATAGATGGATGAATGGATAGATGGATGGATAGTTGAAAAGATGGATAGATTGATGGATAGATTGATGGATAGGTAAATAGATGGATAGAGTAGTTTAAAATATTTTCCTGTAATCATTTTTTTAATTGAGTAGTTATTCACACTTCCCATAAGGGAACAGACAAAGCAATACTGTTATCCAGCAGCAACAATTTAGCGTTTTGAGTGGAGATACATACATACATACTGGAGTATGTATGTATGTATCTCTCCTTTTCGTTTGGCATATTCTAAAGAATCCTGCTATAAAATCTTACATCAACAGTAAATCATACAAATATAAACCAGACTAAGCAACATTTTGATACCTTTTGTCTATATAAGTAATGAATTGGAGCTGTTAATACTACTTATAATAAATATCATTGTCGTTTTAACGTTTCTGCAATTTTATAGCAATCATGCAGACTAAAAGCTATTTCTTTGGTCATGGGATTAAAATCATATTTACCATTGGAGTAAATATGCATTGTTACATGTCAACAAATACAATGCGTAAATTTTCAAGAATGATTGTTTAAAACTATTATCTTCTCTCACTGTGGCAGAAATTCACAATAGTTAAAACCTCCCTCATTATTAGAATATTGCCTTGCATTTAGAAAATTTATAATATAATGCTTTGTACAAAAATAGACTTATGTGGTTATTAAGTGTTTTTCAATCCCTAAATGCCCTCTCCCCCATTTTTTGAAAACTTTGTGATTTTCTGGGCAATTTGGGGGTGCTGATTCCAAAGCTGGAAGAAAAAAATTATATCTGTGGTGTGGTTTTCGTGCTATGCAATGATTTTGAAATTACGTGATGACACATTTTGGGCATAAGTTGACACATTGCCTTGGGGGTCGTTTAAATTAGCGACATCCAGCGTTCGATTCGTAAACTTGATGTTCGTTGACATACTTCCGTCGTGTAAACTTTTCTGCTTCGATGAAACATGTACATTTACGTGTACAATACATGCATAAATATATTGAATTCAAACTTTGACTTTAAGAACCCACTACAGTAGTCTCCGCCTAATAGCCTGCATCTCGGTTGGAGGCTGAAACGGGCTATTTTCGAGCGGGCTATTAGACATATTTGAATCTACGACTGGATTCATTGAACAGTAAAAGAAAGGAAACATTCCAGGGTCATTGATATTTACTATAATACATTCACGAAAGGAACTTTTTTGCTTTGTTTTGTTTTGTATTTTGTTTTTGCTTTTTGTTTTTGTTTTATTGCTTTAATTTTTATATTTTTTTCTTTACAACAGGTGCATCCACCAAAAGGTACTATCCCTCCCTTGTTGCTTTTCTGTTTGTTTTTTCTTTTTTCTTTTTTATTCTTAGGGACCCCTCTTTTACCCTCAGGCCGTGTGAATTTTAATCAATTTCTGTCTCTCAAATTTTTCGCAGGCTTTATTTATTGCGAGACATTTAATCAATGGTTAACTGCTTTTTCTTCTGATGGATTGTGAGAATAGCTTCTTTTCCCAACTTTTTAAAATGTGGCAGAAGATGATTTTTCCCTCGGATCTGAATAAATCTGCGCTCAGTGTTCACGGCTGTCAGCAGCTCCTCCTTTGTTGGCTCAGACCTCTTCATCTTCACTTCCTTCGTTATTAATTTTTTTTCTTCTTCACGTCAAGTGCAATTTCTCAAGCAGTGAGTGTCCCAAAAATTTCCACATGTTTTTTGTGGTTGACAAGATCTTCAAACTCTTCTTGGGAGAGATTCTCTGTGATCTTGATTACAGGTTCATCTTCCGTAACTGACATTTCCTCGCTTTGTGTTTTGAAGCCAGCTTTTGCAAAACAATTTTTAATCGTCTGCTCCTTGACTTCAAGCCATGCTTCATTGAGCAAATAGATGGCTTCAAGGGGAGTTATTTGTTTGATAGCTTCAACTGCCCTTTTTGACTCATCTGCATCAAGCTCTGTGATTGTTTGCTCATTAATCCATTTTCTGTAGTGTCCTTTGAGATTTCGAATGACACCCATATCCATTGGTTGGATGGATGCTGTTGTGTTAGGAGGAAAGAAGAAGATTTTAATGTTTTAGAATGTCATAGTCGTAGTATTATTAGTATTATTAATAGTAGGATTTTTAGTAGGATTTTTCTCCCCTTACACTTCAGACTTCTGTTCCATTGCTCCAAGTGCTCCTCAAATATTCGTCCTGTCATCCATGCATTAGACGAGTTTGTGTAGATGACTGGCATTGAGGACACATCTTTGAGAACGATAGCAGGTGCTTAGATTTTCCAATCACCAATAACTTTCTTTTTTCTCTCCCAGACATATTCGCACAGACGAGTACTGTAATGCGTTCCGTTGCTTTTTTCCCGCCACTGGGCTTCTCACATACAGATGCACAGCCTCTGTCTGGTAGTCTCTTGTAGTAAAGTTCAGTCTCGTCAGCATTAAAGATGTCATTTTTGTTATACTTTTCCAACAGACGAGGAAGGACATCATCTTTGAAATTCTCATCTGCTGCAATGTCCAAGGATTGCTTTTCTCCGTATTCTTTTTTGAACTTCAGGCTGTGCCGCTTTGTGAACCTGTTAAGCTATCCTTCTGTGGAAACAAATTCATTTCCCATTTCCCGCGATAGCTCTGTCACTTTAGCCTTCAAAAGAGGTAAATTCAGTCGAGCGTCTTGATTCAGCTTAGACTTAATCCAAATAAACAAAACCTCATCAACATCTTCCTTCTTGAAGTGTCGCTTTCTTTTCTGGCCTAAGTTCCCATTTGAGGCATTTTGTTTCAATTGATCACGGTTTTTTGAAATTCTGGCCACCGTTTTTCTCTCAACACCAAACTTTCTTCCAATCTCAGTAAAAATTANATCAATTTCTGTCTCTCAAATTTTTCGCAGGCTTTATTTATTGCGAGACATTTAATCAATGGTTAACTGCTTTTTCTTCTGATGGATTGTGAGAATAGCTTCTTTTCCCAACTTTTTAAAATGTGGCAGAAGATGATTTTTCCCTCGGATCTGAATAAATCTGCGCTCAGTGTTCACGGCTGTCAGCAGCTCCTCCTTTGTTGGCTCAGACCTCTTCATCTTCACTTCCTTCGTTATTAATTTTTTTTCTTCTTCACGTCAAGTGCAATTTCTCAAGCAGTGAGTGTCCCAAAAATTTCCACATGTTTTTTGTGGTTGACAAGATCTTCAAACTCTTCTTGGGAGAGATTCTCTGTGATCTTGATTACAGGTTCATCTTCCGTAACTGACATTTCCTCGCTTTGTGTTTTGAAGCCAGCTTTTGCAAAACAATTTTTAATCGTCTGCTCCTTGACTTCAAGCCATGCTTCATTGAGCAAATAGATGGCTTCAAGGGGAGTTATTTGTTTGATAGCTTCAACTGCCCTTTTTGACTCATCTGCATCAAGCTCTGTGATTGTTTGCTCATTAATCCATTTTCTGTAGTGTCCTTTGAGATTTCGAATGACACCCATATCCATTGGTTGGATGGATGCTGTTGTGTTAGGAGGAAAGAAGAAGATTTTAATGTTTTAGAATGTCATAGTCGTAGTATTATTAGTATTATTAATAGTAGGATTTTTAGTAGGATTTTTCTCCCCTTACACTTCAGACTTCTGTTCCATTGCTCCAAGTGCTCCTCAAATATTCGTCCTGTCATCCATGCATTAGACGAGTTTGTGTAGATGACTGGCATTGAGGACACATCTTTGAGAAAGATAGCAGGTGCTTAGATTTTCCAATCACCAATAACTTTCTTTTTTCTCTCCCAGACATATTGGCACAGACGAGTACTGTAATGCGTTCCGTTGCTTTTTTCCCGCCACTGGGCTTCTCACATACAGATGCACAGCCTCTGTCTGGTAGTCTCTTGTAGTAAAGTTCAGTCTCGTCAGCATTAAAGATGTCATTTTTGTTATACTTTTCCAACAGACGAGGAAGGACATCATCTTTGAAATTCTCATCTGCTGCAATGTCCAAGGATTGCTTTTCTCCGTATTCTTTTTTGAACTTCAGGCTGTGCCGCTTTGTGAACCTGTTAAGCTATCCTTCTGTGGAAACAAATTCATTTCCCATTTCCCGCGATAGCTCTGTCACTTTAGCCTTCAAAAGAGGTAAATTCAGTCGAGCGTCTTGATTCAGCTTAGACTTAATCCAAATAAACAAAACCTCATCAACATCTTCCTTCTTGAAGTGTCGCTTTCTTTTCTGGCCTAAGTTCCCATTTGAGGCATTTTGTTTCAATTGATCACGGTTTTTTGAAATTCTAGCCACCGTTTTTCTCTCAACACCAAACTTTCTTCCAATCTCAGTAAAAATTAACTTTTCACTTCTTTCTTGCATTAGAACTTCCTCAAGAATTTTAAACTTCTCCCTACTTGCTAGATCTTTTCTGGGCATTTTTACCTTTTCATATTCTTCCTTTTCAATCAGTGAGTCAAATGAGCAGCAAAAATAAATTTAATTTACACAATTTCATATCTGACCGTAAGAAACATGCAATTTTTAACACGCTACCCGTAATTGGCGATGATCTGTCCCACACGCAGATCTAAACCTGCACTTGTCACATCAAAGACGTCAAGCTTGGCCGCGTGACGAAAGTTGAACATGTTGCACTTTTGTTATTAAAACATTATCAACAAGGGATTGGACTCATTCCAGCTTTTTGTTTGAACTTGTATTCTTGTTCTTTTATTTATTTTTTTTTAGTGAGAATGAAACCGGTCTATTAGGTGAAGTCAAATGAAATTCGTTAAAAAACCCGGGTTATCAAGGGGTTAAAATATACAATAAGAAAGGATGTTTCTGATTCCAGAGGGCTATTAGGAAAAGCGTGCTATTAGGCGGCGGGTTATTAGACGGTGACTACTGTATTTGTAAATGCAAATCAAGATACAAAGTAGTACAACATTATACAAACTACTTCAATAATTATAAGCATTAATTACACATCAATAGCAAGTTGCAGCATGTACAGTACAAGGATATACTTCAACAAAAAGTCAAAGTTCGAAAAAACAGCTTGCTTTTCGGCTGTGAACGCCAGTGGTTTCCATTGTAGGAGCCAGCAGTAATCGCCTGACATTGCAGGATCCCAGCGGCCTTGATAGCGATGCTCGATTGTCGAGATTGTTTGGTGAAAGTGCTCGCATTGCTCGTCACTGACTGCTCTAATGTTATCTGGGAAGAAGTCAGGATGAGAGTGCAAGTAGTGGAGTTTCAATGACATATGGCAGCCCATTTTCTTGTAGTTTCGGAGAAGATTATTGATAAGTTGCACATAGTTCTCTGACTTCGCATTGCTGAGGAAGTGAGCAATCAGCCTGGAAGGACATCCAGGCTCTCACCTCTTTCGGAGCTTGGAGCTTTGTGAATTTTTCGTCCACGATCAGGTCTCTAATCTGGGGCCCAATAAATATTCTCGCTTTCAACTTTGCTTCACTGATTTTAGAGAACGTCTCTTCTATGTACTTGAATCCTTTGCTCTCCTTATCCATTGCTTTGACAAGCTGTTTCATCAACTTAGTTTGATATGTAATGGAGGGAGCAGAACATGTTCTGGTTCCACGAGCGGCTTGGCTTTGACGTTCTGCTTTCCAGGCACAAAGGATTCTTGCTGTGGCCAGTTCTTTTTCTTGTAATACTGGTTGTCAGCTCGACTATCCTAAAAGCAGAGAAACCAGCTGTGCTTTGTGTACCCACCCTGAAGGCCCAGCAGTAGTCCGATTACCTTGAAATCGCCACATATGGCCCACTGGTGCTCGTGGTACTTTATGAGTTAAGGATAATCTGCATCGTGTCGTACGTTTCTTTCATGCCAACAGCATGCGCGATAGGAATACTTGGACTTTCATTCCCGTTGTGGAGCAGCACAGCTTTCAAACTCGTGACCAAAGAATTAATGAACAATCGCCAGGCGTCTGGAGTATATTCGACATCCATTGTGCTCATCAGTCCAACAACATCGACGCAGTGACATACAGGGTATGCCATTGAAAAGAACTTTGCTAATTCTTGGTTGCGTTTGTGAAACGCAGTTATCCGTGTTGATCGATCCAGCATGTTCCAGTCATTCAGTTGTGATGCAAGTATTTCTGACCGCTGCTTGGAAAGCATCAAATCACGCGCCAGGTCATTGAGTTTGGGTTACGTTATGGCGTGTACCTTGTTGTCAGGGGCTTCATAGTCGGATCTAGATAGAGAATCGCTGGGGTCGGGGGCTGAATGTTGAGTTTCCTCCATTCGTGAGGAGCCAGATACTGGCAGGTGATCATTGTGTGGCGCTGGTCGAGTGGCAGACCTAACTACTGCATAGCTCGTGATTCTCCTCACTTTCCCGATTCCATGGATAAACTGAGTCAAACAAAAATAACAATCTGTTACATGATCAGTTAGCTCACGCCAGATCATAGGTACAGCGAAAGGCATCTTCTTCCTGTCTCCCTTCGCCCAGTGATGCAGTCCACTAAAGCATAAGGTCTGGCGTATCCAAGTCTGGCTTGCAGTCAACCTATTTTTCATAGGCACTGATAATAACATTAGAAAACTTCCTACGTCGAGATACTATGGTATAATTTCCACAAATGTTGCAAAAGATATCTGGTGAGTTCTTGCACGAACGACGAGTTTTAGGTGATATTTTTAAGCGAGAAAGTGTTCAATGCAATTAGGATGGCTTTCAAATCTAAAAAATATCATCTACAGGAAAATAGCATTTTGACTGTTGTCCAGTGTTATAGAAAACACACAACAGTCATTATAATTAAAATAATAAATTGTTAGGAATTTTCTGAAATGCGAGTTAATAGAAATATAACTTCTATTTATATATGAATAAGCCTATTAGAAAAGTTCAATTTGATATCTATAAAGAAAGAAAGCAATGTTTAATTTTTCCTTTCAAACAACAATACATCTTGCTTTTTAGTTCACAATTCAACAAATAGTAACTTTTAAATGACGGCTTAGAAATTCTTCTACAGAAAATAAAGCAATCAATTTATCATTGCAAAACATACCTCTCTTCAGTTAAACATTTCTTAGTATATCATCATCCATTAAATCTAAAGTTCAGTTTGAAGAGCGAATTTAAATCCTATTTTATTATCCCTAAGTTTGTAAAATGGAAACATGCTGGATATTCTAATTTACGATGAAGATAACAACAAGTATATTGTCTATTTATATTGTGTCATATCAGCTGATTTGACTTCAAAATTCAAATGAGCTGTTTGAAGAAAAATAAATTTTACTGAAGAAAAATCCCTTCGATTATAAAAGAACTGAACCAAATAGGAGATATATTTTGGATTGTCTTTTAAAGAGACTTTATAGTTGATATTTGAAAATAAATTTGCTTTAAAATCAAGAATATCACACGTTTTCATGTCGTTTTCACTATTATTTTTTTGTCACTATGACCTGTGAACTGTGTGGCAGGTACTTGGTTAAACCATCTGTTTTCATTATATGGACGACGGCTGAAATGCTGAACGTATAAAAAAATACTTTTCTTCATTTCATTCAACTGACACAATTATTTCCATCATTTTCTCTGTTCTGTACTTGCGAAAGAATATTTTTAATTGACAAAAGAGAAAGAATTGTCTGGAGAAAAAATTTAGAATCTCTGAAATAGCCAACTGCCTATTGCAATCTAAGACTTAAATATAACATTATACACTGAAAATTTTAGAAAACTTATTACTTCTTTAAGAATACTATTTTTGAGGGATTAAGACCAAAAACTTAGCGAGAGTTCTCGCCTTTTTTCAGGATAAAACAGCTTCTTTCGCCTGAATTAGAAGCAATGTATCTCTACCAAAATGTATCAATTATCATACAGATATAGGCATTATCTTTCTAATCTTTATTGTCAAAGTATATTTTAAAGGATTATGTCAATATGCCTTTGTCATGCGTTTTCAAAGATGACTGAATTCGAGTACAGAGAAGACCGAAAATTACAATGAAGTTCTAAGCCACTGGCCACAAAACTATAAAAGATAAACAGAAGGCAGTGTAAAATGCGACAGAATAAATGGAATACGCAATTGTAGAGCTCTTTATTAAATAATATCAGCAAAAACATAGATTATTGATACTGACTCTGGGTTCAATAATCTCAGCATTTTTAAACAATAGCCAGCTTATTTTAAGAGACAGTTTAATTTTATAGCACCTATGTATACTATGTAAAGTTCCTATTTGTATAAGAACATTACAAGCGCTATTCCAGGAACACACTTTAAGGAAGTATCGTCATATTTTTTTAACAGCTTTGCATTGTATGACCTCTATTACATTTGACTTGAGTAAATTTACCAGAAAATTCTAGCAACGATGCATTTTGTTCATGACAGAATTATTGGCATGCAAATATATATATATACATAAATATCAACAGAAAATAATGAATAGGACACCTCCTTATCATGAGGATAGATTTTCAAAGACAGTTTGAAATCATCACACAAATTATTTTCACTCACACTTCAAAAGCGGTTATAAACAGATATCAACAGTCTGATATTATGATAATCATATGAGAGCAAGTCCTTTAACGACTTTAAACAGGCTGGTTTGAAAATTCTCATATATTCACTTACCAGAAAAAAATCTTGCCTTATAACAAAGTAACAATGTAAATCTTGATATATGGTTTTAAACTGCCACATTTACTAAACGCTATTACGAAGTGTCTAATCATCCGACACTGGGTAAATACTGCTTTCTTTGATATATCAATGGTATGTATATATATGTCTTTTCTCAATCTACCATCTTGATTCTGACGAACGAGAGAAGAGGTCCTTTTAAACGCATATGGCATCCTATTCCAATCGCAGTAGTAAACATGCTATTACTGATCGCTTTTTCTTAATAAATTTGTTAATATAAACCTATTGGATCACAATTTAATCTTGTCTAAACAGAAAACATTATTATTGTTTATAATAATTTGTATCCCACTGTTAAAAAAGGTGGAAATGTACTTTCCAAGAGAGGGATAAAAACAACCTCAAAATATAAATAACATTGATGTGTTTTTCTCACAAATAAAGGGGTTTTTTGTTTATTCAGGCAAGGTTCCCTCCTAATGTTTCATGGATAGATTAAAGACACTAAAATCTTAAATCTTTTGTGTGCAGCTGCAAAGCATAATGCTTGTCTCAATACAATTTTCGAAAAATTGTCAAAAATAGAACAAACTATTACAATTGGGAGTATAGATAAAATTTAATCAACAACGTATTTTTCCACCACTTTGCAATACCACTAATACCATGTCAGTGATGTTTTGACAATGTTGACGCAGTAGTTAAAATCAAAACGCCAGAACTTCTAATAAACTGGTTAAGTTGCCAAGCATATCAGGCTACTGTTATTTATGTGCACCAAAAGGGTTGAAACTTTATTATAATATTGACAGAGTACCAACATGCCTGTGAATATAAAACACCACATTTAGCCACATTCTACAAGAGTTTTAAATCGATAAACAGTTATATAAGTTACTATCGATGGTTAAATTATTACTAACATTATATTCCTAGACTGCAAACAAGTTGAACATGTAATAACCTCTATGCACAGTATCCAATCAATTGCAAAAATACACCATGATTTATGTAAAAAATATTGCAATATAGATAAATTACAAACCTACGATTTCTAGCAAAATGCAGATGTTTGTCTTATCTCCTGCAGGAAAATTCTAATTTGGTATTGGTGTCCTTTATCTCTCCTTATCTAAAAAAATTACTTGCTCTACTTCTTCCTTCATAATCTCCTTTTATAATCTCCTGTTAGCCTTTTGAAAGAGCTTTTTTTATAAATATCTTGCAATCGTGAATAAATTATTTATACTTATAATTAAATAACAACACCAAGTGATCAAATCAAAACTAGTACAAAAGTGAAGTAAAATATTTGCAGATAAGAATCGCTTCAATCCTTCACGTCTCCAAGTGTACTCTTCATCTTCTGCTTGTACGTAGCCTGAGCACTCTGGCGTTGCTAAGCTACTCTGGATACTTTGCAGCCAGACCATAGGCTGCAAGAGGTTGTTTTACTCTCTCTGCTGAAATAACCTTCTGATCAATATCAATATATCTTCGATCCTTGATACCTATACCTGTTTTCATACCTAAGGGTATCAGTAAAAATGACTCTGTGTCTGAAAAAATATTCCAATTCTGTCTATGACAAGGTTAATACCATATTTTTATATGTAAAATCTAACTTTTTCCAAGTTGAAATTCAGGCAATAACTTAATACTCAGGTGTAACAACCATGATTGACTTCTTGATTGTAATACTGTTTACTCTCAAAAAAAGTAAGCAATTTCAAGGGTACTTAATGAGTTCAGTCCAGCATTTTCCTTTTTACCCATTGACATTTTTAGATATGACGATACTGACGTTTCATAGATTCTCAATCTGTCATTTTTCATATTGAGTTTTGGAATCACAACTTTATTCATTTTGTGACTTCCACTGTTAAATAGTTACATTAAATCCTCAAAGCTCCCGTGCCCTTACTCAGTAAACATTTGTTCTTCAATGGTGACTTAATCAAGAAGAACCTAATTCAACTTTGTCCACCTTAGGTTTCATTTTTATTTAGTTGACAGCTAAAACAAACAATAATATCCAATGCAACAGTAATATTGTCCATATTGCCAATATGCATATTGCCATGTTGAGGAGGCGTGGCTTAATGGGTAGTTTAACTGCACCGTAACTAAGAGGTTTCAGATTCGATTGCCCGAGCTAGCGAGGAGAATTTGGAAATTTACAAAAGTCCATTGGTTGGTGTCCGGAAGGCCATCCGGCCAAGAAATCTCTCACTGTTAAATCCAAGTGTCTGTGAAGGGCACTGTTTGAGCCCCAATTACTGGGAGAAAATGAGGTTAAAACAACAGAGCTTCGCTCTGTGGTATGAATATTTAGACTTCAAGGCCACGAATTCAAGAAGGCTTGGTTTACTAAGTAGAAATTAACAGTCACTATTTTGTAGCTATTTATAAGAGAAATTGTCAAGAAAGAGAAAATGTTTTACATTGATGTTTTACAAAATTTATGTAAAATTACTATATTTCTGTGAAAAATAACTAAAGAAAAAAAAGTGCCTTTCTTTTTTCTACTTTATCATATTTTATAGCAATATGAAAATGGATTGCAAAATCAATAAGCCCAATCATGGCAGTGGCCCTAAAAAAAAAAAAAGACAGTTGGAAAAGACAATTTCTAGAACTTTTGAATAGAGATACAGATACGTATATAAGTATATATATATATATGTATATATATATATATAAATTTGTGTAATTTTGTGTATTCGTATCAAAAAGTGCTTAATGCATATAGCAGAGCAATAAGGTAAAACACAAAAAATAAGAACTATGATTGCAGACTTACAACAAACCGGATGCCAACCCGGTACTCCATGGTCTCGGGGAAAGCTAACAGGTACTACATCTACATCCTGCACAAGGGTAACCTGGAAGTAGTTGTGGCAAAGGGTAATCTCATTCGCCCACTTTTTATTATTATTATTATTATTATTATTATTATTATTATATAATTCTAATATAATTATAATTAATATATAAATAATAAATATAATTCCATATAATTATAATTCCTAACAAATACTATAAAATTCCATCATGGATACCGTCTTTTTACAAACCCAAGCACCCTTTCAACACTGATCCTCAATCATATAAAAAAATCACATCAGTTATTCGT
This sequence comes from Morbakka virulenta, assembly GCA_003991215.1. NCBI lineage: Eukaryota > Metazoa > Cnidaria > Cubozoa > Carybdeida > Carukiidae > Morbakka > Morbakka virulenta. The sequence goes on from RDPX01000370.1 coordinate 507,188, forward strand.
CGTATGAAGTCATCTGCCTCACCATGCCCACTAGATAAAATATCCATAATTTGCTTTAAACGATGTCCCTATCTACGGTCCTTCCTCACAGAAATAATTAAAATCATATGGATTTCTGGCAAAGTTCCTCCTGAATGGAAAAAGGGCTGTACGATTTTAATACACAAGAAGGGTAACACAGATGACCCTTCTAACTTTCGACCAATTACTCTTCAAACGGTTTCATTAAAAGTTTTTACATCCTGTTTGCGTGACTCTATTTGAATACCTGAAGGAAAATAACTTCGTTGAACATAAGATTCAAAAAGGCTTCACTTCCAAAATCTCGGGTACTTTGGAGCATACTGCGATGATGGCACATGTAATAAACAAGGCTCGCACTAATCAACGCTCCTTAGTCATTACTCTTTTAGACCTAAAAAATGCTTTTGGTGAAGTTCATCATAACCTAATAACATCTGTTCTCGATCACCACCATATTCCTGACAAAATTAAGTCTTTAATCACCAGTCTTTACACTGAATTTAAAACATCATTTATCACTGATCATTTTACAACTGAAGCCATAACAGTTCGTCATGGGCTTTTACAAGGAGATTGTCTTAGTCCACTACTCTTTAATATGTGTTTTAACACATTTATTCAATATATTAGGGCTGAAAAGTACAAGCAACTTGGTTTTTCACCTCACGATAAGAATGATCGCATGTTCAATCCTGTACACTGGTTTCAGTTCGCAGATGACGCTGCGGTCATTACAAGTGGGGAAAGAGAGAACCAGCTTCTTTTAAACTGTTTAACTCGATGGTGTCAATGGGCCAACATGATCATAAGGGTTAATAAATGTGCCACATTCGGAATTAAAAAATTCACAACGAGATCTCTTCAATTTCAACCTAAACTTTTTGTTAATAATGAAACTGTACCTCCTGTAGCCATGGGGGATGCCTTTAAGTATCTTTGACGTTACTATGACTTTGAAATGACCAATCAGTCTCACAAATCCAAGCTTCAGTCTGTTTTACTAGATCTTCTCAAAACAAATTGATTCTTTACCTATCCATCAAAAACACAAACTGCGTCTCTATAGTGAATTTGCCCTCCCAAAGGTTTTCTGGCACCTTACTGTTTCAAATGTTTCTAAGTCTTGGGTGGCAGAAAATCTCTACAACCTGGTCTCTAAATACATACGCCAGTGGTCAAAAATCAATTTGGACTCAACTTGCAGCTACCTACCACAAAAGTTCTACAAAGCCAAACTGTCGCCCGTAACACTCTGAAGTTGTCACTAAATGATAATATCCGAACATTGTGGAAAAACACAAGCAATGGTACCAATATACAACACGATATTTATAAAAATACAAATGAAGTTCTGAAAGCTGGGCAGACAGAACACAAGGAGCGTTTACAAAGTCATCTTACTACTCAAGGTACCATTCTCTCATTTCTCTTTGACAACGCCACTTTAAAATATAACAAGTTTTGGTCTGAAGTTCAAAGTAAGCAGCCCAAAAATATCTTCAGCTTTACCATTCGTTTTTTGAATAACACCCCTGCAACTCGTAAAAATCTATCTAAATGGAAACTTAGTCTATCGTCCTCTTGCTCTTCCTGCTTTAACCAGAAACCCTTCTTCATGTTATCGCCGGCTGCAAAACATACTTTCAGGAAGGTCGATATACTTGGAGACACAACTCAGCATTACAGTTTTTAGCGGGTTCTCTCGAATCTCTTGAAGGCTGTACAATATATGCTGATATCTGTGGGTTCTTATCGCCATGCATTATAACTGGAGATGTCTTGAGGCCTGATTTGCTCTTAGTTACTCCACAACAACAACTATACATTCTTGAATTGACGGTGGGCTATGAAACAAACCTGGATAAAAATGCTTCTCGCAAATACGAAAAATATCGTTCTTTAATTCGTGATTTACATTCCAGCTTTTCGAAAGTTAGTTTCGTAAATCTCTCCATGAGCTCTTCAGGTATATTCGGTAAATCTTGTATTACTTTCAGTAAAATGTGCATTGCTTTGAACATCGACAACAAACACGAGCGCTTTCTTTCAACCAAACTTTCCAATATACAGTGAAACCTGCCTATAGCGGACATGCTTTATAGCGGACACCTCTCTACAGCGGACATTTTTTTAGGAGCCGAATGAAATGCGGTCAAATCCTTATAAAAAACCCTCTTTATAGCGGACACTTTTTGCGGACACCTCTGTATAGTGGACACATTTTTACGGTCCCGATTGAAGGGTCTACTTGGAAAAAACCTCTATATAGCGGACGGTACAAAAATCAAGAAAACACGACATTCGTTCATTTTTTTTTTATTTCAGACATTTTTCAACACTACTCTCTAATTCCTTTTGAACCAAGTCTATCCTTCTTTTAAGCCACTCTATAGCTTTTTCCGAACCATAAAATCGGTATGTAACTGGGATTTCAAGTCCATATCCACCTCCACCATTTACTCTTTTACCAGTAACTTCTGCTTCCAGGGAACAACGAGGAATTGTTAGAAATTTGGATACCTCTTTTGAAATACTTTTTGGGATGTGTCAAACGATGGATTTCTCCCCAGTCGAGTTTATTCTAATAATGGCAACAGCATTTTTATCTTCTATGTTAGTTGGTTCTCTTACACATTCCAATACCTCTCCCATGAAAGGCTTCCAAATATACATGTAGGCATGATAACCTCTAGCAAAAGATTCATGCTCCATCTTTGCCAATTCTTTATCTACAATCAGTGGGATAGGTATGCTGTACATTTTTTCAGTGATCATTAATTCCATTTTAAAGATGAAATGAAATGATGTAGCAAGTAGTGACCTTATCTACGTTTTAGTCTTTGACATATGTTTTAAAAAAGTAATAAGGAGTTCACAGCAGATTTCGAATGATTAACGTTCGAATTATGTCTAAATTATGTATATTTTGTATTCGAATGTTTGAACACTTTCTTTGCTTACAAACCATTGAACAGTAAATTTACAAATATGGCGTGCTCGAAACATCAATTATCTGCCCAAATGAAACGAAAAAATCTCGATCTTGATGAGAAAATGAAAGTCATCGAATATTCAAAGAAAAATCCAAAACTGGGCTGTCGAAAAATTGCTGAGCATTTTGGCATCGGAAAAACAGCTGTTGCAAACATTTTAAAGAATTCGAAGACTTTAGAAAAGGAGTACGAGTTTTTCACTGGTAATCGAAAAAAACTTAGACATGGAAAGTTTCATACCATAAACCGGATTCTTTTTTCTTGGTACAAAAAGTGTGCTGATGTGAACGTTTACCCTGATGGTCCCATGTTACAAGAAGAGGCAATGCTAATTAAAGAACGTCTAAATGACAATGAATTTACTGCCTTTACTGCTTCTAATGGTTGGCTCGAAAGCTTTAAAGCAACATATGGTTTACGTGAAACTAGAGTCACAGGCGAAGCTGATGATGTGCCAAGAGTTACAATCCAGTCTTGGATGGAGCGCTTACCTGAGCTAACATCAGGCTATCAACTTAAGGACATATGGAACATGGATTAGTCGGGGTTGTTCTTTAAAGCATTACCAGAAAAGGGACTGGTACAAAAAAACAAGAGCTTGTAAAGGTGGTAAAAAATCCAAAATACGTTTGACTGTAGCTTTTTTTGTTGCAGCTGATGGCTCATTTGTATCAGAGCCGGTTGTAATTTGGAAGAGCAAGTCACCAAGGTGCTTCAAAAATCTAAAAGACAAACTTAGACCATGCAATGTTCATTATTACGCTAACCAGAAGGCCTGGATAACAACAGAGCTGGTGGAAGCAATTTTAACTCGCCTTGATAGAAAAGTGCAATACGAAAATAGAAAAGTGCTCTTGTTTCTTGATAATGCTCCCTCCCATCCAGACACATTGCAAAGTAAACTGCTCAATAGCAAGTTGATTTTTTTTACCAAAATGTACAACATCTCGTCTACAGCCTTTAGATGCAGGGATAATTAGATCATTTAAGTCTAAGTACAGAAATATTTTGGTAAAGTACGTCATTACCCGTGTAGATGAATGAAAGAAGGCGTCAGAAATCATCCAAGATGTCAACATTTTAAAAGCTATTCACTGGTTGCAATTGGCTTGGAAACATGTTTCTAAAGATACCATTCAACACTGCTTCCAGAAATGTGGTTTTAAACAAATCAATGTTCTTAATGATCATGAAGATGAAATTGACGAGGAATTTCAGACCCTCTTTGATCGCTTACGAATGATAGTGAAGATGTCAATGAATTACGTTACTTTTGATAACAATCTCTCGACTTCCGTTGGTCAGAGAAACATCAACCTTGTGGACTGGCGAGAAACCGCTAGAGAAGAAGCGATTTCAGATTTTATGAAGGAAAAAGAAGCTGCTACACAAACTTCTAGTGATGATGAATCAGACATTGATGATACTAACTCAACAGTAAAATCAACAATGACAACTACTGACGCTTTAAATAGCCTTGAAGAACTGCTTTTTTTTTCTCAAAGTCAAAATGATGAGCATTTGAGTGGATTAATATCTGAAGCTGAAGCGATTAGTAAAGTTTAAAGCTTGAAAACAGGTTCATATAAACAAAGCAAAATTTTCTCATTTTTTAAGAAAACATAAGTAGACATACGCATGTGCTTAAAAAAGCATGATGATTGTTTTTATTAGTGCCCTAATCCTTGAATTAAGTCTTAAAACTGACTTAGAAGCCCCTACATAGCCCATATTACAGAAGTTTTGCCTGAAAAGGACAAACCTCTTTATAACGGACACCTCTCTATAGCGGACACTTTTTCCCGGCCCCGATGGTGTCCGCTATACACAGGTTTTACTGTAATCATTCGCACCACATACTATATATTCTGCTGTAGAAATAAACCATGGACCAACCTTGAACTATTGTCGTTTTATTGGTTTTGTTAGTAAACTATTTAATTTTGATTTTGTTAAATAGGCAAGTCAATGCAAACTACCGTGATTAGTGAGGTTTGTAATTGTATGTGTTCAGAGGAAAAAATAGAAAGTATCCATTATTAAGAGCTTACACATACGAACTTAAGATTCTTGCATGTATATATATATAAATATATATATGTGTGTGTGTGTGTGTTTGCCTATGTCTTGATAGGTGGTTAAAGAAAAATGGATAGATAGATAGATAGATAGATAGATAGATAAATAGATTGATAGGTAGATAGGTAGGTCAGTAGGTAGGTAGGTAGGTAGGTAGGTAGGTAGATAGATAGGTAGATATAAAAATAGATTGATGGATAAGTAGATTGTTTGTTTGATTGATTGGTTGATTGATTGATTGATTGATAATAAAGACCATGACTCCCAAAAGGCTAATTATTTCTTGGAGCGTTTACTTTCGGATAACAATGATGTCTTTTTGAAAGGTAGTGATTCACATATTTGCTTGTGCAGAGTTTTGATGTGATTGCATTGATGCATCGATACATCGTTTCATCGTTATATCATTGCATCTTAACATTCTCACACTAACAATCTGAAGAGACTGGCAAAGCATGGAAGGAAAAAACCGTATGCTGTAGAGAAACTACTCAATCCTAAGACCGCTGAGAGGTTCCCGGAACAGTTGTCAAATCGCTTTGCAGTCTTTCAAAGGGACACAGACATTACGGACAAGTGAGCATGTTTTAGAGATGCCGTAAAGGAAACTGCCAGCTCCATTGCTGGTAACAAGAGGGAAAGCCAAAAAGAGTAATGAATAATGGGGAGTGATTTATGAACAACGATCTCTTAAAGGCAATAGAGACTAAGTCAGAACAAGAGAACAGGCCGAAGATACCCAAGAGCGATACAAGCAAATAGACAAAACTGTGGAGAGAAGTTGCAGAAGAGTCAAACAAGCCAGGTTTAGAAAGAAAACAGAAGAGGCCCAAGAAGCAATTGATCGTAACGATACAAGAGAGTTGTTTAAAATAGTTAAGTAGCTCTCTGGGAAGAATAGCTACGCTAATCCCAGTGAAGAGCAAAGATGGTCGCTTTCTAGCAACGGAATCAGAACAAAATTAAAGATGGGTGGAACATTTCAAGGAGATGCTTAATCAACCAACACCAGACCCACAATTTGATTTAAGCAAGTTCCACCAGTACAAGAGTTGGATATATAAATGGGTCTCATTAGCAGAGAGGAAGTAAAAGATGTCATCAAAATAATGAAAAACAAGAAGGCCCCGACATCACCAATGAATTACTTAAAATGGGGGAGTGGCAGTCAAAGAACAGCTTTTTGAGTCATTCAATCACATCTGGGAGGAGAACAGGGTACCAGCCGAATAAAGAAAAGGAGTTATCATAAAGTCCCCTAAAAAGTGAGATCTTTCAAACTGTAACAACTGGAGAGGAATAATATTACTATCCACCACAGCGACGATTTTCAGCAGTATCAGTCTCAATGAACTAACACGAGTCCTGAACCTATCAAAAGAAACGACACAGCTTCTGGGTTCTGGTCTTTGTGAGAATAATTTCCTGGCACCAAGAACAAAATTCTACTGATATCGAGAGCGTGAAAGAAAATTTAAACAGTTCTTCATTACCCATAGGGACTCTTCATTGATTTACTGCAACAACATTGTTGATTTGATGAAATCAATGTGGATGGACTATGTTGCAAAGGAATGGAGACTTTTTATCGACTCGTCCAGTAGAGGCCTCAAGGCAATTCTCCTTCATAATGGAAATTAATACTCTTCGATTCCAATTGGTCATTTTGTGCAAATGAAAGAAACCCATGACAACATGGATCACTTGCTGTTTGCTCTGAACCACCATAACCATGGCTGGTTGATCTCTGGAGATCTTAAGGTTGATGTGTTGGTTTTAGGACCTCAGACAGGATACAAAAATATCCATGCTTTCTGTGTTTGTGGGACAGTCGGGTTGATGATCAACATTATATCAGACAATAATGGCGAACAAGATAAGGGTTGGAACCTCGTTCGCACAATGTTCAGTCTCGCCCTATTGCTAGACCAAACAATATATTACTTCCACCCTAACACATCAAACTGGGACCTATGAAGAACTTTGTAAAGGCTATGGACAGGGAAGACAAATGATTTATTTTCCTTCAGTAGACGTTCCCTCGAATAAGCTTTGAAAAGCTTGAGGCTGACATTTTTTATGGGCCTCAGATACTTGAACTCGTGAAGGACTCAACGTTCGATGATGCGCTGAATGCAGCTGAGCTGTCTGCTTAATTGTCGCTTAAGTCAATCACTGCAACCTATCTTGGAAACAATCGGAGTCCAGAACACGAGAAGGACGTTGACGAACTCCTGAAGAACTTTCAAAATTTAGGGGCTCGCATTTCAGTCAAAATGCACTTTCTACGGTCCAACTTAGACTATTTCCCTCAGAACTGTGGAGACTTAAATGAGGAACAGGAAGAGCGTTTCCATCATGACATTCGTGTCATAGAAGAACGCTACCAAGTGAACTTTTTTCGGACTACTGTTGGTGTTTGAAACGAGAAGTGGTGGCTACTCAGCACAGGAGAAAGTCACTAAAAATAATAAGCTGTTTCGCTTTCTGTACGCCCACATTTTTGACAAATTGGAAAAACAGAAACAAGATTTCATGTGACAGATAAAGTGCTGTTTATATTGAAGAAGCGAAGGGAATGTTTCGTCAGCGCTTACAACAACATTAAAATGATGCTAGAAAAGGGGGTTGAAGCGGAAAGAATAATAACATGAGAGATAGGTCTTGCGAAGTATGGCCAAATACATATGCAAATCATCAGGTTCATGGCCTGATAACCTGATAAGATTATGATAGGATTTTTCACTTGTTTTATCCAGTCAATTAAAGAGGATGTAAATAAGATCGAGGAGCTATGTTACTATACTGGTAATCTGGTAATTCTATCATTGTGATAAATTTAGTCTTTTAACTGCAAGAGCTTTGGGTTTAGGACCAGTCCTGTTCCACCTAATGACTCTCCCTTCTCCCCCCAAATCTTCCTCGGATGTTGCTATGGTTTTTCACGACATGCCTTTGCTTGTTACAAAAGAAAGCAACCAGTTGTCACTCTGTAGTGCTGATTTTGTTGCCTTTTGCGTAGAGTATCTTGTCCATAGGCCAATATATTTATTGTGAAGCTGTTGTTGTTGAATATTGTGTTGTTTTGAAGTCTTCCTTTATGCCACATGCCATGATGTAACTGTAATCTTTAAAAAGTAATGCATTATTGTATTAAGGAAGTACAACGTTACGGCAAAGGTAAGATGTTTACATTTCCTGTAGTAATAAATCTGAAAGGACGATTAGAGGAAGAATTAACGAAGCGGAACAATGTACGGGCCTTTTTCTTCCCTCTCTTCTTTAAATACTGTGTGCCCTAAAGGCTCTACATATATCTCAAAGTCCTCTATCCGAAGGAGTTTCAAAGTAAAGCCAAACAAAGAAGCCCGTGCATAGCAAAAATGTGAAAGTGTATGGTAAGTTAGTGGTAAGTGTATGGTAAGCTATCTCCACAACTCGATACATACACAAATAATGTTAAAAAACTATACTTTATTAACAAGCAATAATTAAGGATGTTTGAAAAAAAGAAAAACAATTTTTATAATAATCAAAATAACATTGAAAAAGTATAATGTAACAATAGTGTGAAAGTAGAAGATTGAATTCAAGAAATGATCTGACAAAGAACAGAGCTTTAATATATAAGGATATGCATTAACACATCCGCTTTGCACACTTTCTTTAATTTAAAAACTCAAGACAGCTTTTATTGCCACATGTAGCCAATGTAAAATGAGTGCTATTATTCAGTTTCTTGGCTTCCGACTTCTACCAGCAACCGTCGTATTAAAGTTAACCTGGTCGATTCCCACAAAATGAATCAAGCTTTTAATAGATTTACCTTCGTGGCACTCACCAATCGTTCATGTTACATTTTATTACATTTATTCAAAACGTTTAGTTTTCTTCACTACAAAATTATGAAAAAAAGAAAGCCACTTTGAGAGATCTCAATTTTTCTTTTAAAAAGAATATCTTTTGCCGCGTAAAATCTCTTAATAAATAACGAGTCTCTTTTGCAGGGGTGTCTAATGTTGGTACAGATGTGGTAATTGTTTAACAGATTATACTTCTTAATGCACTAATATCTTTACTTACAAATTAATACGGAATGTAGTCGAATTGAATTATACTGTATTACCAATTGGAAATTACTCAGTAATTTTCAATAAAGTAGAAAATAGTGATAAAATATGAAATAAAGTCGATAGTCTCTGGCATCATCAGCTGATTTGTTTATATATATATAGATAATTACTGTCCTGGATTTCACAAGAGGTATATATATTCTGTGACAGCATTTTTCCACTGTATCATAATCAGATAATACTGTCCCTAATATTGCTCTTTAGTTCCCTGAGGCCGACTTAGAGACGAAGCTGACTAAGGCGTTCTGTTGTTACTAGCAAACTGGTAAGGCAGGCAGTAAAAGCATGAGATTTCACTGTTAATATGGAGTATTTTCTTTACTTCAAGGGACAAGACACAACATAAGAACTAACTGAAGATTAAATAATAATAGTTGTATTAATTGATAGATTTACCGCTATTTTTCATTCTTTAATTGCTTACTGTTTAGTCTTAAATATTATTAATGAAGAATGGATTTGCAATGAAATAGTTTCAATGTTACATGTCTTTTCTCTTATCAGTGTTATATTAACAGAATACATTTTGAATAGTTTCACAAACTATGTAGCGAAAAGAGTTAAATTTAACTCACTTGTTTCCAAGCAATTGAACTGCTATCTGTTGGATATTGTCCAAATTCAAACTGTTTGCAGCACGAGCTTGTAACAAGCAATTCTTGGATTAGATGTTTGGTCGGAGGTGCAAGCCAGTCCTAAAATTGTTTTCAACTACAAAAAATCTCTCGATAGATTATGAATAACCACTGTACTGCTGGAAATCCAAATAAAATTACATTGAAAAAATGTACCTACAATGTACATGGGTAAATATCAAATTGAGTCTGCATTGTCATTGTTCATATTCTTATTTTGATTTTTCATTGTAGGTACAAATCTACAATTGTTAAAAAACACCTGCGCTGACCAAAGGTGACGTTTCTAACAACAATCTTGGTGCAAACAACACCCTAAGCCCTAGTGTAAGCGCCTCCTTTTTCAACTACCTCCACGTTGAATTTCCAGTAAATCTATACTTAATATGACGTTTATTATCATGTAGATGATGATTCTGAAAGCTCCCATTTAAAATCCTTCGGATATTTTTATGTAAATAGGGTGATAATATACCAGGAAAAACTTTGCTTTTCTGAAATGTAATCGCAAAATAAATAATTTATTCTACATAATAATCTCACACGTATTATTTTTTGCACTGTGAATGATAATAAATGGCATGTATGTTTTTAAAGCCACATAAAACGTCTCTACAGATCAAACAATAAATATTTTATATGATCATGGTATTATTTATGAGTATCAAAAACAATGTTATGAATAGGCAAACAAAATTTTATTCAATTGATCACAGGCAAGCTATGCTTCAAAGATATTTTAAAGGACTTTAGAACAAATAAGCAGTCATATCATACAAGTTTACGCAGTTGCAATTTTTGAACAAGGAGACAAGGGCCTCAGATTTGAAAACCAGAAGTTTTCAAACGGGGTCAAGTCCTAATGAATGTTTGGGGGGATTTGCGATATTAATTCACTTACAGTGTGAAGGGAACCACTTATCTTCCCCAGGATTTAAGAGGGAAAGGAAGATGTTACTTGAAGAAAAGAAAAAAGATAACTCCCCCCGCCCCGCCCCCCCAAAAAAACCCCAAACAAACCTAAACTCTAAAGCAGGAAGATAGAAGAGAGTTCCAAAGTTTAACTGTACGGGAGAAGAAAGTACCAGAGCTGCCAAAGATTTGGCATACAGGTTCCAAGACGGTATCTGAATGTGCACTTGCAACAAAACGTGTAGACCGCTTGAAAACTCAAGGAAAGAGCACGAGAAAAAAGCTCGTCCGAAAAATTTCTGTAGAAGCACCTGCTGAATAATAAGAGATATGCAACATCACCAACGGAAAGGAAGTAAGCGAAGTTGGGCCGGTAGAATAAAACAGAGACTGATAAAAGAAGCAGGAGATCCAACCCACAGTTGACACAGCTACTCCACGCAAGCCTGACTAACGTCTTATAGACATACAGGATGGTTTCAGGAGAAATGTATGAACGTGAACGATAGGAAGAATCTATTTTCCTTATTTCAGACTTGATAATTAATAATTTCAATGAATGGACACCACGGAAGATAATTATATAAGTAAATACCAAATGATTTGTAAGATCGATTTTCAGGCAGAGGAAAATCAGCCATGGAAACAGAAAACTGGCTTTCAGATTTATGCCTATAAATAGTGAGAGGCTTAGCCTTAGTAGCACTGAAAGTGACAAACCACCGTAAACTCCAACTAACAATTTATTAATTTTCATGTTAAAGGCATCCAGGAATCCTAGATTGATCAATGCAGGCAGTTTACTCTCAATCGACGAGTGAAAATTATTTGTCAAAATTTGGGGTTTTCCATAAGTTTTCTACGAATTTTGTATTTCCTGTATATTGTCTGAGGATTTGCAGATATACAAGATGGCCGGAGGGCATCTTTTTCCTCTACAAAACTATCATCCGTCCGTGTACGAAGTACTGTTGCCAAAGCTAAACAGGTGCTTCGTCATTTTATCTTGATGTCCTTGATCAAGTTTAGAGACGTCTATGCGATTTGCTAGATCAAAATCTTGCTGCTACCCTTCAGTCTCAGTGTTATCGACGGAACATTGCTTGTCCTAGTCTCTTCTATAGGTATTATCATGGGAACTGTGCTAATGCGCTTTTCTCCCTGGTACCAGCTCAGTTTGTTGCATTTTGTGACTCATTTCTTTCAACAACTTCATCGTCATGCGGTTGTTGTCCCTCTTTGTAATGCCTTTCTGTGGTTGTGTTTTCCCTAGGACTACAAGATTGTGGAACTCTTTGGTTTCTGGGTGCTTTCCTACACCATATGACTTGAATGTTTTTAAGTCTAAAGTTAACCCTTATCTCTTGACAACCTTATTCTTTTTTCTTTCTCCTTAGTTGCTTTTTTAAATGTCATTTCTTCACAGTTCGTACACGTGGTGGCATTGTATCGTATGGCTCTTAACCATTAAAATATGAACAAAATATTTCACTTTCTACAATTTCATGTGAATTAAAAACATTCAATTAACAATTTAACCACCAGCTGAGTTCAATTAAGTTTTTCGAGCGTTCCATCTTGAACCACAACGGTCATTGTCTCTTGTCTTGCATGCAGGCTCGCAGTTCCCCCAGCTCCATTTCCGCGTCCCTCTTCACCATGTCAATGGAAGTGCCAGTCAGGCAATCATTTACACTTCTTTCCTTTTCAGGTTCCTATAGTATCAAGCTGGAGGCAACTTCTAACAGGTAACTGGCACAATTACCCGCCAGTAACAGTATCCTTGTTCAAACCCCAGTTGAAATGCTACATAGTTCCCGATTTCGCTGTTTAATTTGTGATCCTTCCAACTTGTTTGACGCTTTTCTTAACATTCTTGTGTAGCAGCCGTTGTGTTCTTGTTCATGTGTCGTTTTCATGTTCCAGGTTTAGCTGTTTCTCTTGCTCTCTGAAGCAATGTTTGTGCTTGCTATAATTTTTTAGAGTTAAGAGCAATGTCTCCAAAGTCCAAGTCGGTGATGATTTTTGCTGGACACCATGTGCTGCTCCTTCGTTTGATACAAATACACACAAAAATCTCTTTACATCGTTTTGGTGTCTTACGGAATACCTCTGTGCACATGGGTTTAGATAAATACGAAAGCATTTCAAACTGGACTTAAAGGCACTTTGCGCAGATTTTAAAAGCTTTTGAACAAAATACTTTTGTATATTTCTGATTCCTTTAAAGCTATCGTTCTTCACATGACATATTGACGAGTCGTCGTATTAGGGATGCAATCAAATCAGCGGAATCGTTTAGTAATGATAGACTTACTGTGTCATAATTCTTGGCTTCGTTAGCTTTCAAACTTAGTAATTGCTCTTCTTGAAATCCAACAAGACGTCGAATCCATCACATTTATGGCTTCCGTTCCAAAAAACTTTGTTTCTACCTACATTTATATATTCTCTTAAAAATACCAACCTACTTTTGAGGCCAATGTCTGTTTAGGATATTTCTACAATCCTGGGAGTTTTCAAACTCTTATCACATTTATATTCCATTAGGGCGTAAGAGACTGCCATTTCAGTGACATCTAAGTCTAATACTAAAGCCGAGTTGCCAAAGTTGCCAGTTAATATTTTTTTCCCTTAGTTTTTTTATATCTTAAAAGTTGGGCCCTTGATTTGATACTCAAGGAAACTGAAATAAATAGCTGATTCAAAGTTGAAATCCATATAAACCAAAAATCATATGAAGATGTGTTTGGTTTTTAATTAATTTCTCCTGCAGTCCTAGAACGAAAGGCAGCATAAAAATTCTGTTTGTCAACTAAGTAAACCACTGGAGGAGCCGTGGCTTAATGGTTAGTGCAGTTGCACAGTGACCAAAAGGCTCCGGGTTAGATCCCCCGAGCGGGCGTGGAGAATTTGGAAATTTACCAAAAAAAAGCCTTTGGTTGGCGTCAGGAAGGGCATCCGGGCAAAAAATTCCTCACTACCAAAACAAAGTCCCTCTGAAGGGCACTGTATGAGCCCCAACTGCTGTGGGAAAATGACGTTAAAAACTTTTAAAAAAACCCCAAAAAAGCCCAAAGTAAACCACTAGCTCTGAAAATATGCCAATCAAAACTGTTTAACCAAAACTTTGTTCGTAGTTTCCTGCAACAATATCATATAAAAAAGTTGTTTAAATTTAAGTGACAAGAAAAAACCAAGGGAGCATCGATCTTTTTACGCCGGATTCAGGTGTAGATAATGTTGGCAACACTACAAACACTATAAAACTCCGCTGTTTAAACACAACAGATCCTCTCAGTGATTAACACATCTTACCCCTTACATATAGTCAAAGTTTATATATATAGCATATATAGTACTAAGGTTAAAGGAACTATTTCTTTTTAAAAAATTATATGTGTCCATAGCAGCAGATTGAAAACCAATTAAAAATTTTTCCTAGCCCATCACAGTCATCTTCTTTTTCCCTTTTATCTTCTGCAGCCCATGGTTGTCTTTTCAAACTTGTCGGTGATGTACCTGATTTTTCCTTTCTTCTAGCTCCTTCCTTTCCTTGTTGGCAGTTTTTTTCCTCCTACTCTTCTACTTGTAATTGCACAAAAGCTTCAGTAAAATTACCTTAAAATATGAAATTAACGACCCACCAAATAAACTTAAGTTAATAAAATGGAACTTTATTAATCTACATTAACAAATATCAACAATAAGATGCGTTACAATTACATTAATGAACACTGACGATAAAATAGTTTTCACGAACAGTAAAACTGCACAAGGTTAAGAAACAATCATTTGGCATTCCAGATTATACCGATTGGAGCAAGATCAAGTGGTAACCTGGTTGTGATTTAGAGGAAATGAAACAAGTAAAGATTACAGATAATAACAATAACCAATACTTCAAAACAATAAAGTAAGAATAGTGTCGCTCAACAACCAAACTTTTAGTGTTTTAAAATATGACCTAATTAATTCTTGACATTAATAGGCCCTAAGAGATTGTTTCTTTCCAGTTTCGTTGAGATAGGGAGGCATGATAGAAAGTTTCTTGTTCAGACACTTCTGGAACAGTCACTTTCCTTTTTTCAATCGTTTTAGCATAAATTAAACATCATGGTTATTGCAAAACGTCCGAATAGATACAAAATAATGTCTGTCGGAGAATGAAACAAGTACTAGGCAAGGCATTTTCGCCACATCGCTTAACATGGGTCGTGGTTGTAGCTCACGCCAAAACCCTAGAACTCTAAAATGAAACATGCCTGTGTTTCAGTGAAAACACCCTTTTTCAAAAAAAACCTATTGCTTTTCTTAGTTCAACTTTTAATCCTTTGTATGCAAGTAGCCATTTGGAAGGCATATAAGCTTGCCATGTGAAGATGCACTAAGGTATGAACCCATCAAATTTTCTTTTACAAGTTTTCCGTTTTCACGTTACTGCCATTCATAACATGTTCACCACAAAAATTTACTTCCATGAAAACAAACCAGAAGCAATAAAGGAAGAATGTGGATAGTATTTACTATGACCTCAAAGTAGCCTTACCCAACATGAACTAAGTCACTCCAATACCCATACAAATATCTCTTATGAACACAATTTTCCATTCCAATCCACAATTTCACCCTCGGTGCGGCAAAATCATCACAAATTTTGTATCCAGTGCGGAGTGTCGCTCTCTGGTCCCTACTTGGTGATAGATCATACTTCGAAACTGTAAAATGTTACCAATTTGGATCTCAAATGTACTCCAGTGCTACAAGAGCCGATTGTAATTTTCTTTCTTGTAACATAACATTTAAATTCCAATATTTTACCGGCCGTATTAAACTTTACCACAGAATACGCAACTATTAGTTAACCGTAAAACTCTTCAAAAAAGCAACTCGCTTGTGAAGACACTGCAAGACTGCTGTGTTGTAGTACTCAACAGTTTTATTACCAAAAAGTATTTTCCACTGGCACTTATATTGTTAAGGCCAGCAATGGTTAATCTTGGTAAATTGGGTGAGAGAGTGGACAACCGCAAAATTATATTTTTCAGACGGTGAGCGATTATTTGCAACTTGTTGCAAGACCTAAAAAAATGAGTACATCACAATTACCTTTGTGAAATGGTCAAATCACTCTAGTTAAATAAGCACTCCTTTCAACTATATTTATTCATTTCATTTCCCTTCCAACTAAAAAATTATATCTTGAAACAAAAAACTTTTAATGACATAGTTGTAAACAGTGTAGCTTAAGTCAAACCATGTGGGAGATAAAACTAAAAACCTTCTACATTTAATTTCAATCGAATCTAGTGTAAAACACTCCAGAACAAAACAATGTCAACCAATCATGGCAGTGACAAGAAACATTCTCCAGAAAACTGTTATGTATAACAGGCAAAGAAATGTTAGTGCAGTTCTGTTAGATGTATACACGCATGCTGTTTGCACACGTTGCTAGACTTTTAATACATCAGTTTTCGCTTGGGCTAACAGGAAATGGGTTTTCCTATTTGTAAACTCGGCGTAAGTATGATATGCATAGTTGTTCTTGACAACACAAGAATTAGCTGACTTAGTGCACTCAAACCACGTCATTTAAATGTATGGAACCGTCTAACAAATGGTGTTTCATTTTCCTAGTTTATCTTATTGTCAAAAAACTCCGAAAAAAACATTTGTACTGCTCAGAAGACTTACCAAATCTACTGGCCTAAGGATTTTGTGCGAACTTACTGCAATTTTGCTGTTTTGCCTATTTGCCACAAGATCAATGTTCAACATTCGATTTTGCATTGCGTGAAAATTGACTAAACGCAACCTACACCACGACGAAACCACAATTTTTTTTCATATTTTTACATTCAAATATTTCTAAAGTAAAATCCAAATGACCACTCATGATGTTTGAGATGAGAATCATGCAGCGTATATTAATCAGGAAAGGTCGGGCAACAGTACGTTATTGAAAGAAAACGAATAAAATGTAAACAAATTCAGTTTGCCATTTGCATTGGTTACCTAATATCTGAAAAATCACAATATATCTTGTGAACGCCATTCTTTTACCAGTAAGTATGTCACATATTTATACAGCTACTGTCTATGTAGTTCCTACGGCAAAAAGTAGTATCTCTTTGCCTGCAAGCCGCCGAAATCATCAGTTGTCTTTGTGCTACTTTAAAACAGTCCTCCAACCAGATTTTACCACGGTATGAACCATCCATATATCCAGAATATGCCAGTTTGAATGGACTACGCCTTGTGCGTGCTAATAAAGGTCGAGACAATTAAATAAATTATTCCAAATTGAATATAAACCAACTTTGAGGTCAAATGTAGAAGGGCATTAGGAAGCTGGCAACACCTATTGTTCGCAGAGGACGCGGAGCTCATAAAAAAGGCACCCCTGTCGTTGCTATTACGGTTTCGCTCCTGCTGGGTCTTTCATAATTGTCGGTAATTCACGCGGAGTGGATAACTCGGCAATATCAAGAATTTCGAATTCACCATCTAAAATGAAAAAACAATAGGATATATCTATGCCACAACTGATAGATATAATCTTATAGGTACACGTTTGTCTACACTAATGAAACAAACGATTTTTAGCTCTTCTTAGCCTTACTTTTATACTTAACCCTAAATATATATATTGAAGTATTAGTTAAAACCCAAAAAGAATGCTATCATGATGGAGTCTTGTCAGTTATAGGACGTAACATGACAATGTTTGTACTAAATCATAATGCCCACTCGTTTTGTCCCCTTGGTATTTTTTCTTTCCCTCTCTATCTGTCTCTGTCTTTGTGTCCCTCTGTTTCTTGCTCTCCCTCTCTCTCCCTCTCTCTCTCTCTCTCTCTCTATATATATATATATATATATTTATTATTTCAAATTTTCGTCTGTCTACAACAGACTTTGTCAAGAAACAGTTTCTTGACAAAGTCTGTTGTAGACAGACGAAAATTTGAAATAATAAATAAATATTTGATTTACTCAAGTAAATGTTGGCATACTTTCTTTAGTCATTTCCTGTGTCAAATATTATTGTTATTAGCTGAAGGAGTTTGTCAGTGTTGGTTTGGCATATTTCCTGTGTCGAATATATATATATATATGCACGGCTTATCAAATACAATACCAAACACAAATTTACAATTTTATTAACTCTGAACGCAAAATTCTAACAACTCTAAGTAAATTTACTAGACCCAATTACTAGACATTATTTTGAACGTCGTTAATATGAATATGATGTGGCTAAATATTGCTCATGGCACATGTACATGACATATTCCACCAACTTTTAGTATGTCTATTCGTGAGCATTATTTCTTAATTTTGCTAAAGGTCTGAGGATCGGTCTTCCCAAGAGAGCAGTTCATTATATAGCTAAGGAAAATGATGGAGCTTGGTTTCTCGAGGGGTTATTTTTGATATCTTTAAAGGTGCTCTCCAATCTTTTTTCTGAAGGGGTAGCCAAACTATAGTTTTCACTCATTCTGATCCATTTAAGAGAATGCTACAAAGAGGCATGTAATGCTTCGTTTTGCAAAGAAAAAGGAAAGTTTTTGCATGTGAAAGCAAGTGAAATTAGTATTTGGTGAAAAATCTTTGAAATATCAAAGAGCAAAAAGATTTAACAATCTACCGATAGCCACGAGAAGTTCGGTACAACTTATCAAAAATATTTTAACGAGTAATTATTTTAGATAATTTTAAAACACATTAAATTCTTTTAACTAATTTTTATTTTTACCTACTTCACAAAGCATCAACTGAGTAGCGTGTATGTGTACAAGGTGTCAATGCAAAAAGGCGAAAATTGTGGAAATTTGTTGTTTCTTTAAAAGACTGAAAAGGAAGAAATGAATTATAAGTCAGTTATCTGTCTGCTGTGATCGTAAAGGATACCAAGGATGGGATTAAAAAACATCTTACCCACGGATTGAAAATAGCAAGTGTCAGACGAGTTTACAGGTTTGGATCTCAGTTGCAACTTAGAAACAACTGACCGATATTGATTTTAACAATGGTGTCCAAAAATGCTGAAAGAATCGCTTCTAAACAGTATGGTCGTCTATTCGGACTTCGTAAAGCTTTGTCCACTAAAAAAGTGCTCAGTAATTTTCTTCTGGGATGATGAAGGATAAAATATTATCAAAGAAAAATACCACTTGTCCGTTTTTTCGATGTCATCATGCTTACAGATTTTCCCGTGTATTTATTGACCTACACAATTGTCTGTTGGTATACTCATTTGGGGCAAGGATGAAACAACCTGAAATGTGATGGTCAATGGTTTCATTACTTCTTTAATAAAGGTTCCACTTCTCGTCTGCACCATTATGAATCACATTCGCCTGATAATTCCTAGTCAAGAGTGCTTGACCTTGTGCAGTTAAAGACATGTAAATAGTTGGTAATTTTTGGCATCGTTCGTTTCATTATTATTAGTCAGTAAATATGTTGTTCCTTCGCACAGCCATTCTGGCATTTTTTCTGGTTTATGCATAATTTCATTTAGTAAGGTTGCGAGTTTGAATGGCACGAAGAGAAAACATTTAACCAAAAGTTTAGAACTTTATCAATTCCAGTTGACTTCCATTTTAAGTACTTGGCTAATGCTGCTCTTAACTCCGTTATACTGACATTTTCCCACTTTTTTTTTGTTGATGTTTTCATTCTTCTTCTCAGAATTTCCTATCCAGTTCCCTTTTTCATTAAAGTGTTTCTCTTCCTCCCATAAACCTTTCCAAAACTCCTCCACGTTTTTCTTAGGTGGTGCTTCCTCAACTGCAACTTGATTCTTCCCTATCTCCCTATAAAACTTCTTCGTATCCTATTGAAAAATCTTATTTTGCTAAAAATTGTGTCGCTTATCAAACTTCCTCAGTCGCTGTGCCTTTACTTGCATTATTTGTTTTAACGCTTCTTTTACACTAAGGATGTCACTGGGATTTGCGATCTTAATTCTTACAACCTTTCTAGCCTTTCTTGTTTTTGGTTTGCTATTTCTTTCAAATTCAGTTAGTATTGACATCTCGCCTCTCAACGTTTCGATTTCACTTTCAATGCGAACTTTCCATTTTGTTTTTTACGTTGGTTTTGTTTTCTTGGTCTCTTAGTCTTTAACCCCAAGCTAACTTTCGATAGTTTTTGAACTTGCATTGTATTGAGATCGTCCATACCTAGGTCAATGTCATCGCAGAGTTCCTATATAATCAAGTTTGACATGGTTAAAATTTTTTCTGGTGATTTTTTCACTTTTATCTTCGTTAGGTTTTCACGGTTATTCATACTCATAGCCTCAACCTTTCCTATATTTTCAAGATACTCATTTTCAACATCATTCAACGTGTCATATCTTCTTATATTTTGGTTTCTCTCATCTACTTCAAATTCCTCCTCACAAACTTGATCAATTGGAATATCGTCCAGCATTCCTAACTGATCTTCGTTTTGACCAGATCTTGAGTCATCACCTACCCTTCCATCAATCTCTCTAGCATCCATCTCCGCAACATTAGCACTTACCATATCTTTAATTTAGTGAAGTTCAAAATCAGTCACCCTCTTTTTATTTAAGATATCACGCCTGACATTTGCTAATCTATTGCCGTCAAACTTCATTTTCATACCCGGGTTACGGTTTCTCCAAATACTAAAAGTGTTTTTGATGTCACTCCCTCCTAGTTTTTCTAAAGATATGTAGAAAGTATAAATCACTTCTTTATAATCCTCTCTGCTCCACCTTTGGCGTTTTTCTTTAGCTTTTTTCTTTGGTGGTATATCTCTAGCTGGACCAGCATGGTTTTCAGTAAAAGAGGTTGCCGATCCAGTAGTACATTTTTCGACCCCAAGCTGGTCCAGATCCCTTGGGGGACGCGTGGTATGACATTTTACTACGGGTTTTCATCATTTTTATGGGGTGGATTTTAGCCTTCATACCAAGGAGCTGAATATTCCGTGCCAGATACCACCTGGTATTTCAAGTTCATGCGGATTCACGTGGTATTTCAAGTTCTGAGTTTACCTTCTCATTGGATGGGAAATAACCAAGGCCAATGACCTCATCCGACCCAACTTAAGATTACGTGCATGTGTATAATATATATAAATCCAGTATAGTATAAACAATCTTCAAACTGCAATGAATTACTACAACATTTCGTGTATTATAAAGATGCATGGTAATTATGGAACACTCAATAGAACACTCGATAGAATTATGGAACACTCAGGCAAACAATGGCTATGCACGATGGTCAATTACATACCGCGCACTGACAAACAATGTCGCTTCCCCTCGCGTGGGAGTGTGTAAAAATGTTCATAGCATGATGCTTACGGGGTCTATTTGACATTTCCGATAATATATTTATTACGGTGGCGACATTTACTAATCAGTTCGTTGCGTTTATTCAAAAGCTGCTCAGAGTCTGATTTTATTATGCATATTTTTTCGCATAAGCACAAGTCACAACGTCTAGTACCACAAACATAGGGGAATGTTT
>RDPX01000370.1:529107-545287 GCA_003991215.1 Morbakka virulenta
AGTACATTTTTCGACCCCAAGCTGGTCCAGATCCCTTGGGGGACGCGTGGTATGACATTTTACTACGGGTTTTCATCATTTTTATGGGGTGGATTTTAGCCTTCATACCAAGGAGCTGAATATTCCGTGCCAGATACCACCTGGTATTTCAAGTTCATGCGGATTCACGTGGTATTTCAAGTTCTGAGTTTACCTTCTCATTGGATGGGAAATAACCAAGGCCAATGACCTCATCCGACCCAACTTAAGATTACGTGCATGTGTATAATATATATAAATCCAGTATAGTATAAACAATCTTCAAACTGCAGTTTGAAGATTGTTAAGAAAACATGAAACTAGTAGTAACGGCTAAATTTGTCTAGTTATTTTGTATACTATACTGGATTTATAAACGCTCTGGAAACATTGAGCACTCTTAGTGAACATTTGTATACTTTACTAATATTACTATATATATATATATATATATATATATATATACATGCACGTAATCTTAAGTTCGTATGTGTAAGCTTTTCATGTATATATATATATATAGTAATATATATATATATATATATATAGTAAACTTGAGAAATAATTACATTTTTGTGCCAAAATCTTCACGCATTTAACTATCATCTGGCACACATGAGATGGCTGCATAAAGAACAATTCTATGCAACAAAAGTCAGATAATACACAATTCTTAAAAGAATAATCTTTTCTCTTGTTGTGTATTAGTTCTGGAGAAGGCACTCACAAATCAACTATTGTCTCATTGGTTAATTATATATATCCACACATAAAAATTGCATAGGCTTTAACGCCCATGCGATTTTCCACAGTTTTAGTAAGGTGGATGTAAGATTTTTATGGATTCCATTTTCTAAGGATATTTGTTAGCCCGCTTGTCTACAAAGAAATTAAATATTACATGGCAATGATCGAGAATGAACGAAAGAAAAATCCGTAACAACGGTCTTTTCTACCTAATGGGCAAACCTTCAGTAATTCTTCAACTTTGAAAAAACTATTTAACCGAACTGATAGGAAACTGAACTACTGATGCTAGTAACCACCCACAACAAAATACAAAACAAAAATTAGTCAAGTCTGATGATCACGATGCAACAGCTCATAATTCATAAGACATATAAGGGAATGAAAATTGGGAAATACAACACAAGCTTTCGTTTTTAGAACAACGGCTTTACCTCTGTACCACAGTGTACAGTATTTTTATCTCTGGATAAAAAAGTAATTAGCAAAGTCAGTAACGAATACAATTTATTAATCTCTTGAAATGAATATCACCTTAAATCCGTCGAAATATGAAATTTGAAAAAAATGCTATGCTTTTCTTACCATTCTGTCTAAACCGCAGGCAAAGTAAAAATGGTGAGTGTGCTTGTGCAGTGTTTGTTGTGATTCCGTAATCCTCTAATTTTTTACTATCATCTAATACTTGGTCTATATCTCTCCCAAGGCAAAGTACTTGATCTTCTGGCTGCTTTTTCGTGATGCCTTCAATCATTTTTTTAAGTTCTGAGACGGGTGTAGTCTCTTTTGCATCTAGAAATACGGTTAGGGCTTTCCGCTTCACCATAAGAAATACATCCTGAAAGTAAACAGTGAAATAACTACATCTTTGCAAACTGTAATCTAAAAATATTACAATATAACAATGATGGATACACTACAATACTTAACACTTTTATGAGTACACACACACACACACACACACATGCACACCACATACTAACTTAGCTGAATTCCAGCAATAAGAAAACAACAAGCCAAAGACGCTGTCAGTTTTTCTTAAAGATCCCTCCTTTTAATTCTTACATCAGTGAAATTTAAAAGAGACTGTGCTCATTATCTGCCTTAAGGCAAAAACGTATGTCCCTAAAAATGTCTCATATTAAGCCATTATATACCTATCGATTTCTCTTATTTATACTATGCAGACACCTCAAAATCTGTACATAAAATACAGTAATCCATCAAATGTTTACTACTTGGAAAAACTAACTTATAACTAACTCAGAGCGTTGTCTAGAAAATTCTCCTTAGCCATGTGGCTCTTACCCTCTTTCTTTTAAATGGCCCCTTAACATGCCCATCCACACCCAGTCTTCCTTCCCCGATCACTGAAAGCATAATCAAATAAGAACGTCTTATAACAACTACTGACGTTCCATTGGTACTTTTAAAGACCCAGTGCTCACCTTGCAATTACTGAGCTGAAGGCAACGACTTGAAGAGTGGTAGCTTTAGCCTGTGACCTTCCTGATCTATGACGTCAGGCTGTTGTGTTTCTTGGTGACAATGCAAGATATAGGACTTAAAGCACGTTTAACTGGATAAGAAGTAGGAAAAGAAAACAACTTTCCATGGTAAGTGAGAAGTGTTTTCACTGGAAAACTTCATGAACTGCCTTTTTGACTGGTGTACAGTCTTGATATGAAGTCTACATCCTCCAACTGACACATGGGCAACTGTGCAAACCAGCCGGTAAAACCTATACATTGGAAGTCTTCGAATCAGTCAATCTAAACTGTTTTTCTAGCTCTTGTAGATGCTGAGTACCAACAAAAATAATTCAATGCCAATATCAAACCGCTGAGCCCCAGAAATGGATGAAAAATATTAATGGGTTATGTCCCTTTTCAGTTCCCTGTCCCGGCCGATAAAAAAAACAAAAGTTTTGGTTTTTGCATCCAATAGAGCCTCACAATAACCCTAAAAGGTTTGGTAAAAGTCCACAGCTGCTGTTGTCATTTCCAGGGCCCCTAAAAACCGATGCTGAAGCAACTTTGATTGTGAGCTTTAACGGTATAAGAACAATTATCAGGTGAGAAAAACTCTTTAACACTTTTAAACTGAAGTAAAATTTGTATGCACATCGGTAATTCTCTAAAGATTGGTTACGAAATATAAGATGTAAGTTGTCATGTCTGTACACACCCTAAGACGAGGCCAGGGATAAGTGAAACAGTTTAAAAGGTTTCTGATATTCAGCTTTATGCTCAAACTGATTTTTAAGCAATGTTTTTCTTGACAGATAATTTGTAGGTAATAAAAGAGTTTCCTTTATAACTCCAAAGATTGGCATTAACAACCTGTTGTCCATTACAAATAATATGAAGTGCTGATCACATAGGTATGGATAAAACGTATTAAGTCCACAGACAACTGGCAAAGCTTACATTTGAACTGGAGTAATTATGCTGTGCTGGATGTTGTTGTAAAAGAAAGTGACAAAATAGGCCCGAGCATGAATAACAACAAAACAGAAACAATGGTAATCTCAAGAAAAAAGACCATACCAAAATGTAAGATCAAAATAAATGATAAAAAGTTGGCCCAAGTGAGGAAATTCAAATACTTAGGGTCCCTGATCACAGAAGATGGAAAATGTGAAGCAGAAACTAGAAACCAAATAGGCCAGGCGAAAACATCTTTCCATAATATGAAACAGTTCTTAACAAATAAGAAATTATTGCTTAAAGTCAGAAAAAGACTACTGCAATGTTATATTAAGCCCATTCTATTATATGCATGGGAAGCATGAGCAATATCAGCCAACATCAGAAAGAAACTGGAAACAACAGAAATGTGGTTTCTTCGGAGAATGTTGAGAATCTTATGGGTAGCAAAGTAAACAAACATTGAAGTCATAAAGGAGGAAGAAACGCAAAGAACACTCATCAGAAACATACGAAAAAGGCAGGGAACATTCTTTGGTTATGTGACAAGATGAGGAGGGCTGGAAAACTTGGTGACAACAGGAAGGATCAATGGGAAAAGGTGTGCCCAGGGTGACAACGAACGAAGATGCTGGACGATCTTACATCATGGATGGGAACTGACAAGAATAGAAACACCATTCAAGTTACTGGAGGCAGAAGGATGTGGTGGAGCATGATCGTCAATGCCTATTGGCTCAGCACAGGATGATGATGATGAATTATGCTGTCAACTTGTTGCAACTTGGAAACATAGACAATTGGACTTTCACTTCCACCAGGAAATTGATGGAATAAAACTACCCCAATGCAACACTTGCAGCAAGGCCGGAAAAACAATAGGAATGTCCAAGATCAAAATGTAAAAGAGCATTATCTATCCACTTAAATGTCTGAAAGCTCTCTCCTTAACTGCACACTCAGTCCAAGTAACATTCTTTTTGGTCACACACTGCACTGGTTCTGTCACATTTGTTAAATAGGTTAAGAATTTAATTATAAAACTGAATTGAACCCTGACATGACCTGGGGCTCAAAGCATCAGTTACTTATGACATACTGTTAGTTTGTTTTAAGAGTAACATGTGTCCCAAATATTTGACACAGCGAAGCAGCGAACAACTTTCCATGCAATTAAGTTCTTTCTTGTATAACCATTGCAAAAGTCTATGAAAGTTGTTAAGATAAGTATATGCATTTTCCAACAAACCAGAATACCATCCATATACAAAGACAAAAACTGGAAGATAACTGGTTAATTGCTCTATAATTTACTGACAATTGTAAAATGAGAAATAGACACCTGCCAAACTGATTTTTGTAAATCCATAATCTTCTTCGAATCTTCATATGAGATATTCTGAGAGTGATATTAGTTGCCAAGGGGCTTTTAGTTTTAGGTTTACTGTGACTAAATATTCTTCACTTTTCTAACTGCCCAGGCAGTAGCAACTTTTCAATTGAAACTGCAGGCACTCCATGGTTTTTTTACTCTACTGGTTGTCAGACTCCTTTGGCTAGATCTTCCTGAAGAGGATGGTACTGGTCTTGACTTGTAAACAAATTCTTTTCTACCCAGTTTGAACCTAACATCAACCTCAGTCTATTAATCATCCAAACTCAGCTTTTATAACATTGGAACATTTGTCACACAAACTTTGACAACTATTTTGTAAGTGTGTATAAGGTTTAATATGAAATAAAAATAGCTTCAATAAAAAAAATACATTTCTTAAGGAATTGTCAGTATTCAAACCTAGCACTTTGTCCAAAGAAGCTTTCATTCTCTTTATTCCATTCCTGCAAAAGTGGGTTATGTCAGGAATTTTTAAAGCAGTGAATAAAATAGCATATTCCATTCTTGATTCAGGACCATTTGCTTTCCTTATAATGTTAACAGTACAGAAAAATTACATTAGCATAATCCCTCAACTTATGGTCACTTGATCAACAAAGTCACAACAAGCAGCATCCTTACAGATCATAACAGCCAACTCATTAATAGTTTTTCCAGGTCTTCTCTGCACATCACTCCAAAATTTGAGCTTTTTCTTCATGATGAAGTGCTTTATGTAGAATTTAATCCTTCATAAATGTGTCAATTTCACTTGGGATAAGTTTGTTGTATCCCAAGGTGGTATCTGTGTGCAGCAAGGTTAACCAAAGATTTGTAAACTTGAGATGATTATTGGTAAGGAATACTTAGCTTTTCTATCTCCAGATACAACATGTACTTTAACATACCAAAGTGCCTGGTCCAATAATCAGTCAGGAATTCAGAGGTGGAATTGAATGGTATAAAACGTGATGTAGCCATTACTATCAATTGTGTCAGCACTGTAATTTCCTCTTTTAAGGTAACCTTCTCATTGCATCTGTTTCCTCTAACAGAACAAATTATTGATTTTCTCATGATGTCTTTGCTCCTGTTGTTCTATTTTTTGTTGCATGAGTATGATAAGATTCTTTACCTTTGCAATAGTACTCAAATCCAAACTTCACTTGATAAAATGTTAATTAATTAGATTATAAATTCTGTCAACTTTGCCAGAAAACATATCTCGTATTGCCATTAAAGAGGTATCTGAAAATGTATGTAGTCAATACAGGAATCCTTCCAATGTTTCCTGCTTAAAAAATATGACATAACTGTGAGTAAAGTCTTGAAACTACTTCTTGGCCTATTACTTTGAAACAAAATATCAGTAAATATTTTCGTCAATGGTCAAATGATGGCTTCTGCAAGTTCTTATTTGATCTCAAATTACAATTACAATGAAAACTGTAAAAAGTAAGACTGCATTCATTAAATTCTAAAACTATCTTACAATTTTCTTAGCCATTACTGGCATCATTAAATGTTAATTTATGATGACAAAGAACATTTTTTCAAAGAGAAAAACAGCTTATAATACTCATGGAATCTGATAACATCAGACAATATTTACCAAACTGCTTATTGCTGTAACATGATTCTTGTAATGGCAAGATAAAAGGTATATTATATCAGCTTGGCAAGTCTGTTGGGTCTATATCATCATAAAGACGAGCCTTACTATTTGTTTAGAGGATCAAAAGACATTTCAATGAGAAAGTTCTTATCCCACTTTTAACTGTCAGTCATAATATTCTAGAGCTGGATGATACATATTATGATTAAACTGGAAAGGAACTCCATTTCCTCAAACTGGATCAACAGTACCATGGTGTCTCTCCAAACGTGCAACTGTTTTTAGTCTTGTTTGTTGCAGTCACCAAAGAGTCACATTTCTGTAAGTTGATGGTAAGTTCTTAGCTTCATTGTTTTCAAACAGAGTGATAAATTTTTTTTTTACAAATCACTTCTGTATCACAATATAGTTGGAATAATGTTAAAAGTCCATACATAATGTGTTATTACTCATGGAAGTGACAGTTGTGTGTTTACTTCTGTAGTTTACACATCATCTGTTTTTTTGGCTTGTAATATTACTGATTATTAAAGACACTATCTTTTTCACCCCAGAAACCTGTAACGTGCAACCTCTGCAATGTTAAGCAGGTGTCTAGGGATTTGAAGTATTTCCCAACACACCTGATTACCAGAGGCATGCTATGTCACTACTTTGCAACATCTGCAATAGTTTAAAGATTGGAGAAATCAGGTCATTTGATAAAGTCCTGGAGTATTGTATTCTGATACTAAATGTTCTCAGCAGTATATCCTTATGAAGTGTATGAGAATATAGTGGTAGTATTGTTATTTGCAGTGATTGGAACTAAAAGCTGCTGCAGTGACCTTTGTAAAACATTTTCAAAGTGAAAAAATTTTTCCCAAAAATCTTTCAAGATGACAAAGAAATTCTGGTTCCCTGAATAACATCACCACCCAGGTGAGTTTCGTTTAGATTTCATGACAGGGCTTGGTCACCTTGATAATGCTTATAAGTTTGGGGAAATCTTAACACTTCCATGAAAGACAACCATTTGTGTATTGTATCATAAACAAAATCAATCATTTACAGATCAAACTAGATACAGAATTTCTAGCTTCACATATTTCCAAATCAACTTTAGACAAACATATTCAGCAATAGCAGCTTCTACTCCTTTTTGTTTAAAAACAATCAATAGCAATATGTACAATCACTTGGAACAAGCCAAGTACCTGATAAATTCAATGATCAATGTGCTGATCTGAATTTACTCACTGTGAAACAAAATGCTTCTGAAATGCTGGGTACAAATTGGTTGCAAATACTACAGTAAAACTGGAAAGAAATCAAATCATTAAGTAAATGTTATGCTGATTCACTT
This sequence comes from Morbakka virulenta, assembly GCA_003991215.1. NCBI lineage: Eukaryota > Metazoa > Cnidaria > Cubozoa > Carybdeida > Carukiidae > Morbakka > Morbakka virulenta. The sequence continues at coordinate 536,637 of RDPX01000370.1, forward strand.
GACACAAAATATTGTAATGTATCTGTGGATGATATTGGTCTATTAAAGGGTACTAAAGAAATAATGAATTACATATTCTCTCAAATTGTGGCCAGATTTTAACATATTGAGGATGCAAACATCATTACATCTGTAGAATCCAGTGAATGAGCTTCTCCCATTGTTTTATAACCTAAATCTTGTGTAAACTGTTGTGACATTCTCCATGAGCTGCTATCTTGATGTGGCATTGCCGCCATCTTGATGGTATATGTGCAGGTGCATATCGTTGTGGGGGGAATCAAACAGACGTCTACACGCCCTGGTGTTGGGAAGACGTGCTTTCCAGTGGAGTTGAGGGAAGTATTTTGTTCTACTTGACTATTTGTACAACTGTGTATGATAACTAGTTGGTTTACTGTGAACAAACAGTGTTCGTTCGGTTAGTTTATTAGTACTTCTGTGTGCATTTAACTAGTGTACTACTGTGTACATTAACTAGTTGTTTTACTGTGAATGAACAGGGCTCATTCAGTTAGTTTAATGTACATTGCCATTGTACCAGTAGTTAGTAGTATTAATCTGTTATTACTACCGCTACGGGACTGTCTGACATAGTTTGTAGGTGGCATTGGTGGTGACAAGGGGAAGTTGGAGGTCACCTCAGTTATTTTATTGATTTTTCTTTTTGTGCATTTGACAACATAAACATAAGAATTTGTGGGGATTAATTGTCACTAAATCATACCATTAAAGTTGATGAATATCAATTAGACGAGATTTCAGACATTTTTGCTACTTTAAATGGTGCTCAAAGGTTCACAAAGATTGATCTTACTAAAAGATATCCACAAATGGAAGTGTGGATACTAATAGCTTGCTTGCTATAGGTGCACACGGAGGTTTCATTGCAACAAATGTCTTGCATTTGGGATTGTGTCAACTGTGGCAATGTGAGATAGGTCAATTGTTTAAGTCTACTTGTTTTAAGTTCGAAGTCTACTTGTCAAGGAAGTCTACTTGTTTTAACTTCCTTGACATCACCTTTGATCTTACATTGTCCACATACTACCCATACAAGAAAGAAAATGACCAACTTCTCTACATTAACACTAAAAACTATAAAAGAAATCTGAAAACTCCTCCAATGAAGAAATATTCAACAATGCCAAACCTGAGTATGAAGCTGCCCTCAAAAATAGTGGACATCCAACATGCCTATCATTTACACCACACCAATCACACAACAGCACAAGAAAACAAAACATCATCTGGTTCAATCCTCCTTTTAACAAAACCATCCAAACAAACATTGGAAAAGCCTTCCTACACCTCATCTACAAACATTTCCCTGCATCCAGTAAACTCCACAAGATATTTAACAGGAACACCTTAAAATTAAGCTCTAGTTGCACAGAAAATATGTCACAAATCATCAAAAAGCACAATAACAACATGATCAGGCCCAAAACAATAACAACAAACCAATCCTGTAACTGCAGAACAAAAAGTAAATGCCCTCTTCCAGGAAAATGCACTATACCAAACGTCATCTACAAGGCAACAGTATCATTGGCACCACCCACATTGAAAAGGCATACATAGGATTAACCGAAAGGCCACAGAAACACAGATACAAACATAGCACAATACAAACAAAGCACAACACTATCCAGTTTCGTATGGGATGCAAAGGAAAAAACTGGAAAAGCACTTGAAATATCTTGGTCTATCCTAAAAGTAGCAACAGCACAAAAAGATGCTTGCTTTGCCTCACTGAAAAAATGTCCATTATAACATACACCATCAAGAAACAACTTCTCAACAAAAGATCAGAACTTATTTCAAAATGCCGACACGAAAACAAATTCCTCCTCTGCAACTTCATACCTAATGACTAACCGCATGGGACCTCCTTTCCTGATCAAACAGCCAAACACCTATTTACTCAATTTGAAAGTATATCACTCTTTACTAATTTTAAACTGTATCCAGATGGGACTTCCTTTCTTTCTTCCTTTCTCAGAATATTAGCAAATTGTAATACGTTACCACTGGTAATTCTTATTATTTTTTATGAGCCACCTACTTTATTTGTTTATAAAAAGGTTGTACAGTATTTGTAGCATTATTGCCTGATGGTCGAAATATCGTGAAACTATTAGTTGCAATCACAGTTCTTATTTTTCGTGTTTTACCTGATATTGCTCTTCTATATGCTTTGAGCACTTTTTGATACAAATACACAATATTACACAAATATATATATATATATAAACACTTTTGTGATGTAAAGAGTTTTTCAGTTTTTTTAATTTGTCAAATAAGTAGCATTTAACATCGAGGTCTTTGGAGTTTACTCCTAATACTATATGTATATCAGGCACAAAAATCCATCATTCTTGGTCTCTCCAGCAAAACTGAATTTTTATTGTGATTCCCTATAAAAAGATTTGTCTGATCTATTTAGCAGCATGCAATATGAATTTCCAATGCAAGATTTACCTAGAACAACAGTTACTAATACAACCAGCAATATGGCATCTGACTACAATTGTACTCCTTTGCATGGTGCCTTGGTAGCTGTCAGCCATTTGTCCAAGTAAAACATATTCTTAGACTTGTTACAAAAATTTATGGTGAAGAATTGGAGGCTTAGCTTCTAAAAACATTGGGTTGAGAAAACATTTTCAAGAAAGTAAGGTGATTCTGATCTAGTGCCTGATTCAAATGTTGTTAAGGCTATCTCTGCCACAAATTTCACTATCAATAATGTCAATATATTTTGAATGAACAATTATCTATGGTCTTGGACAAAAAAATGTTATTGTAACTTAAAGGCCAAGTTCTTGAGTTTTGTCACTCTACTTAGCCTTTTCCCAAAGTAAGTTGTGTTTCCTGATTACCACTGCAATCTGGGGTGAGTTCCTTACACTCACCTAACTCTATTTTTCTTTGCCCAGATTAAATAATATGTCAAATTAATATATTCAAAGCCTAAATATAAATATTTCAGTCCTCCATCTTATGTGAAATAAGATGTTGACAAAGTTTATGGCGACCCAAATGTGGCTAGAAAATCCTCAGGAGGGATGGAAAATATTTGGTCATGTGGAAAGTGTTGATAAGTCTTTAATAACCTCAATCTATTCTCAGGGATGTACTTGCATTATGTCTATATTTTTCATTGCTGACTTTTTGCCTGTGACAGAGGTCTTAATTTATTTCAGCAACAATGCTGCAAGATTGGTTAGAGGTGATTTCAAGCCCAAGTTAAAGCATGGGACTAGGTATCCTACATGCAAACCTTGCTCATTGTAGATTAAATCCTGATGAAAGAATCAAAGAACATCTTCTCTGAAAGAAAGTTTCCCCTTGCACCACTTTTCTTTGATTCTGTTTATGACAGACATTTTCAGTATCCTCAGAAATACTAAACCCAACAGCAAATATTAAACTGCCCAGTTTATGAAAGGCATGCAACTTTTAATCTAATTATATTATTTATCTATTGGCTTCTTACATTAAATTGTTAAACACCATGATCTAGTTTTAACCCTCAGTATCACAACTGAGGAAATCCACTCACCATATCAAGCTATATATACCAACAGTACATCATACTAAAGTTAGTTTTAATGAAAGGAGTACAATACACTGATGTATATCATAGAGTCCATTGAACAGACAAGGCAAAGATGCTGCATGATTTAATATGACATAAATTTAAAAGAAAAGATATCCAAAAGTTTTGTAAATGGAACTGTAAATTTGTCNCCCCAAGTGTAAAACAAGAAACACAATTTTGTGTATAATAGTCAATGTAATATAAATATAAATGTCTTTTTATTGCAAATTGGGTTCTATGATTTTCCATCTGTAACATGCAGATATTTTCAATAATATTTTTTACTGTTGTGTTTAATTTAAATAACTAACTTTTAATCTAATTATATTATTTATCTAGTGGCTTCTTACATTAAATTGTTAAACACCATGATCTAGTTTTAACCCTCAGTATCACAACTGAGGAAATCCATTCACCATATCAAGCTATATATACCAACAGTACATCATACTAAAGTTAGTTTTAATGAAAGGAGTACAATACACTGATGTATATCATAGAGTCCATTGAACAGACAAGGCAAAGATGCTGCATGATTTAATATTACATAAATTTAAAAGAAAAGATATCCAAAAGTTTTGTAAATGGAACTGTAAATTTGTCCCTGTTTTTAGTGGCTATGATGAGGTACCTGAATAATCTACATGATGATTTAGGGATTATGATTTGGTGTTTGTCCAACTGGGCTAATTAAACGGAAGGTTACTCTATAGGCACTAACCTCTTGTGGGTTATAAAAAGTATGAAATGCTGCACTTTCAAATAGTGCTTGTTTTTACCATCAAAATAAATCAATATACATGATCAAGGGACTTAAAATAGGACAGGAATTTGTAACGTAGAAGGGGGTAAAGCAGCTGGACCCACGAGAAACTTTGATGGTCTAATATAAAGTAACGGCTAGCAATATAATCATGAAATTTTGTAGAAATGCATAACTCGAATACATATGAAATAGTAGTGAATTTCACTAAAATCTGAAAAGATGCTTCTAATGCTTTCACATGGAATGGTTCACGTGTACATGTGAAAATTTATGTAACTAAAGGAGTGTATTACTTGTATTTTTGATGAAGTTGTTTATATTGCTTAAAAATTGTTATTGATCTGAATTCTATCATTACTGCAGAGCAAGAATATCGGCCTACACACTGAACACGTACTGAAACTCAAGACTGCTGTGAGCCATTTGCCTCAAAACTTTTTTTCCGTACCCATGTGCATGTCTAAACGTAAATACTACTACAAATAATATATGCAAAGTTACAACTAGCTTACATATCACGAGAAAAGTTCACGCTTTGTGCGACCAAATAAACGGGCGGTTAATGGGCCATTGCCCAGCAGCAGTTTCCTCCTTACGAACGAGCTGTTCCAACTTGCTATTCAAATATTTTATTTTACAAAGACATTCAATAAAAATGTCAAAACTAGCTACAACAAATGAAATATGCTTTCGTGCTTACCATTATCTTGCATTGAAAGAAACCGTCACTTTAAACTCTTCTTTCCGTTGTTCAATGTCAGTGTCACAGAGAAGATCACAAGAATTTCAGCCTCTGGTCTGCTATTCCTCGACTTACGAGATCGAGGCTTAAAAACGAGCCTCGTTTGTGTTTTAAATACAAACTGCAAATGTTTTTCCTCCAACAACAGTTTCTTCATTTGAAATTTCATCCGAGATCTCGGGAATTTTAGAAGGTGGATTTTTTTCGGAAATATTTTTTCGCAAAACTTGTCGGGAGATAATTCGAGAATTTTAAAGAATGGACAGGGATTGTTTTTTTGTGTTAAACTCATGTATGATAAGAAATAACATCAGTTCTGTGAGGATAAAAACGACACATTTGATTCACACCGTGCTAATTTAACACCAAGACAATTGGTAGGAAATTCTGACTCTTTCCAAAAATTTACGATGTGAAGTTAGGCATCTTTGAGCATTCAAAAACAAAGACGAAATCTAACCGAACGGTTGTCACAAAAGTAGAAATTAACCAACCCCTTCGATATGGTCCAAGTCTCCCGATTCTTTTGGGAGTCTCCCGATTTTGGAGTTCAACTCCCGATCTACCGATTCTCAAAGAAATTTCCCGATTCTCAAAGAAATCTCCAGATTCCTCAAGAAATTGGTCAATTTGTCTTATTTTTTCATTTCTTCGCGTTGTTTTCATTACTCCATCTTGGTTTTGAAATCAGCCGAGATTACGTTCTTATATTCCATGTTATCTAGACGCGGAGTAACATGTCAGATACGTCTATCATTTTCTAGTTTTGTTGTGAGATCAAAATATCAAACAAAATTATGAATTATATTATCAATTACTATTATTATTGATTAAATAATCACTAATATCATTCTCTGTAAAGGTTGATTTTAAGCCGAAAAACGTCTTACTTCAGACTGAAATCTGCAGAGCAAACCTCCAGTTGTATTTTGTTAAGTCTCCCGATTTTCAGACATTTGAAATTGGACAGTATGCACTTCACTCTCCATTGCTTGAGTGTTTGTGGTCTGTGTGACCTCGGCTACCTGCAAAGCCTGGGCTTTGGGGGCTCACTTCGCTTACCCTCAAAACCAAAATACATTTTCTAAAAATGCTTAAAATTTGAAGAATTTAATTGTTGCATTTTAACAAGAACAGAAAATTGTTAGAGCTTTTGACCATGCAAATCAGCTTTGGCCGTCTTCCATCTGTAGTCCAGGTAACAATCATATGTTTGAAACAAAGACATCTTTTGTTCTGGTTAAGAGTTCCACGGGATCCAAACAGGTAAAAAACATGAATAACATATATTTATGGATACATTTACGTCTACAATACATGCATAAATATATTGAATTCAAACTTTGACTTTAACAACCCACTATTTGTAAATGCAAATCAAGATACAAAGGAGTACAACATTAATCAAACTACTTCAGTAATTATAGGCATTAATCACACATCGATAGCCAGTTACAGCATGTACAGTACAAGGATATAATTCAATAAAAGGTCAGAGATGGAGTCATAACGGATATTCTGTTGTTTGTTGTAACAGTTTCCAGGAAAACGGAAATCACAGGACTGGTCGATTTGTCCTGCTTAGAAAAGACGCAGTGTCGAGAAAAGGTTTGAGAAATTTCTAACAAAAATAGGTCATATTGAAAGACATCTATTAATATTAAAATTTTTGACTTGTAGTTTACAAATAAAAACAAGAAATTGATTGAAATTTGCATTGCTTTCGGCAATTCAATAAGTGCCTTTCCTCGAGTATAAGGGAGAGAGCCGGTGCAAATTGAGCAGTTGTCCCTTTTATGAGAGAATATGCTTTTGGCGTGGCGATAAAATAATGCCAAATTTTAGAATGCGTACCTCTTAGATGGCTCCTTTTCAACTTTAAATTTAAAAAAACACTGCACTTATTATTACAATTTTACTTCTCTAGGAGAGATTCCTGGGTCTACTCAAAGCATCTGGTTAAGAGTTCAAAGACACAAAGTAACATTGGATCATGGTGTAAATGTCTCAGAAGGAAAATACAATCACTTTCGCGTCAGACTCCGGTATGCAGTATTCTCTACCATCTCAACTGAATATTTTTGGTTGTATCATTTACACCCAATTGAACCTCGTTACGATGACTACACCTAAGTCAAAGCATATTGGAAGATCATTAACGCATTCCGACTTCAGAGTACGTTTCTACCTGTACGTCAGTAGTATAAAAATGCTGATTCTGGCGCATTTTCAAAAGACCCATCTGTAACGAGGTTAAAACATGTCCCACCACCCATGACATTGTCAGAACAAGGTTTTACAAGGGGGTTTAAGACAAAACTTTGAACAATGCTTGCAGTCCTATTGTGTCTTATTGTGTCTTGTCGTGTCCTTTCGTGTCACATTGGGTGCTCAGTGTGCCTTCTAGTGTCAGTGTGCCTTCTAATGTCCGTGTCCAGCGTGTGAATCCCATTTTTCATTATCTTTCTCTTGTGGCGTCATTAGCAGAAAAACACAAAAAATCGCAGATGCATCAAATTAAAAAATCACAAAAAACACCCACAACAACATCACCCTACCCAGAACAATTGTCAATTTGCCATTCACAACAATGGTCCAAATCTTACAAACAAACAAGTAAGCCCAATACAGGTTACTTATTTGAGTACCGCCTTTCTGAACAAAAACAACAATGCCAGGTATGTCAAGACAGGTCACGGTTACTGTTTACTCTGCAAATTTTCAAACTCAGATATATTTACCACAGAGTTTATTAATCTCATTGATGATTGGTTGCCGCCTTTTTTCATCATATTCTTTGCCATTATCTGTTGTATCAGCAGGTCTCTGTAATGCAAGATGCAAGGCATTGTAATTTTGCATGTAGTTATCAATTTCCACTGCACAAAATTATTTTCTTTAAATCGTTTTCAAAAATTTATACATCACTAACACTGGACAACATTTTTTCAAAGGTTTTCTGCGATTTTAATATCTTATTGATTTTCTGGGCAATTTGGGGGTGCTGATTCCGAATCTGCAAGAAAGATTATATCTGTCGTGTGTATTTCGTATTATGCAATAATGTTGACATATTGCCTTGGGGGTTGTAAGGTACTCAAAGTGTCTAGGGATGTTCTATCCAATGTTTATGTCGTTTAAATTAGCGACATCTAGCGGTCGATACGTAAACTTGATGTTCGTTGACATACTTCCGTTGTGTAAACTTATCTGTTTCGATGAAACGTGTACATTTACGTTTACAATACATGCATAAATATATTGAATTCAAACTTTGACTTTAACAATCCACTATTTGTAAATGCAAATCAAGATACAAACGAGTACAACATTATACAAACTACTTCAGTAATTTTAGGCATTAATCACACATCGATAGCCAGTTACAGCATGGCCAGTCAAAGTTCGAAAAACGGCTTGCTTTTTGGCTGTGGACGCAAATTATTTCCCGTTGTAGGAGCCAGCAGTAATCCCCCAACATTGTAGGATCCCAGCGGCCTTGACAGCGATGCTCGAGTGTCGAGATTGTTTGGTCA
>RDPX01000370.1:556405-576519 GCA_003991215.1 Morbakka virulenta
GCAGTTATCCCAGTGAAAAAGTTTTTCCTGAATCTCACGTTTAACAAAGTTGTATGTTTCATTTAATACGTTCAATATCTGCAATCGCTAGACAGTTATATTTGCTTACAAAAATTATATAATTTGATTGCCTCGCGGGCCATGAATATTCTTCTCGCGTACCGGATTCTGGCCCGCGTGCCGTAGATTGCCAGATTTTGGTCATGGTCAAATTTTGGGAGTTACTTGCATTGTTAGGTGTCATTCAAGTGCTCCTGTGTTTGGTGGTGTTGCACTTTTCAACAATATCAGGTAAAACATCTGCTTCGATTCGCAGTGAAATATTCATACATTTTATGATCCACAGTTCGGTTCCATCTCTCGCCAACAGGTGATATCTCTTCATTATTGGTGCTGTACAATTCAAAGTCATTTCTTTTTAGCAAGTCCTTAACTAGTTTGTTGTAACATTGTTTACGTTTACCAGTTCAAATTTTATCTGGAACTCTTTACAAGTATATTTTTGCAAAAGCTTTTCTACTGTACTTACAAAATATATCAATCAGCGCTAGTAAATACCTGGACCCATTGTTGTACTTGGATAACTTTTACATCTCCACAAGATCTACAGCCCAAGTGTCGTCAATTTTAGATACAAGGACTACGTTTCGGAAAGTGCTTTAGTACAGGTTTGTGCAACTGGTCAGCTAATTCATCACGGCATTTCACACCCAACCAAAGCTTTTGTTTTGCGTCAAATGAGAGCTCTGACAAACATGCCCCACTTGGTCATATTTCTATAAGGGATTTCATCCAAACTTTTTACCATCCTATGATCAGCATTGTTTTTGCATACATTTCCTTTATCCTTACACATGGGATAATCAACGTCATGTTGAGCGGCTACAGAAACTACTTGGTTACAGGGTAGAGCATAAAACTTCGTGATTTTTCCGGTTGGTTTTTCTTTTAACATCTATTGACTATCCAAGGGGTTATTTATACCTAAGTATTTATATTTTCCAGGTGTAAATCCACCTTTTGGTCTTGGAAACGTATCAAGTTTATATGAGTTTGTATGAATATCAAGTTTATTACCGAACGTGACTTTTACACTCACATATAAAACCATTATCATGAATCATTTATCTACCATTTTTACTAAAACATGAAGTTAATTTTCAGTTACCATCGATAGGTATATGGAAGAAACGGTACTTTTGACTTTGTTGGTAAAATACAAGTAAGATTGCAAGACTCCTGAGGTTATTGTTAAAGCCCAAGTAAACAAGTTGGTCAATTAGAATCATAGAATCAGCTGCAAAATCAGGTAAGAAGGCAATGGTATATCAGAGTGGAAAAGTAGCAAAAGCTGTTGTTTATATGGCTGCTAGTAAAATCAAAAAGAAGATTGCATAACCTTGCTGCTAAAAAAAAGTCAGCGAACTTGATAAAAGGTTTAGTGATACCTTCACCCCCTCAAAGTAGTATGAATAATTTGATATCAGGATGGCCCTGGCATGGTACTAGATTGAAAATGATTTAAGAAAATTATGTATATAAAAAAAGACATGTCTGTTGAATATGAGAAAATGACACGTTTAAAAATGATCCCTTCAGCCCGTGGACGGGGTATTAGGTATTGTCACAACATGAGTCGGACACAATTGATTGACAGGCTACAAAAATACGATGTTGACCAGAGTCATGTCCTTGATAAAGAACCATGTATGGCTATCATAAAAAATGGGTAGGTAATAATAGGGACTCTCACAATCGTAAAGCAAGGTGAATACATGTTATGATAGAAACAACCTATTTCTGGTTATAAAGTGAAAAATTTGAAATGACAACTAATTTCTTCGTTAATAAAAAATCAATGTCTCCGTTAAATAGAACTGTGAAAAAATTATGAGTTTGGCCGCCCACAAGGGCGTCGTGGATATTCAAGACTCACAAAAGCTTAGTTGATAGATTTATTCGATGCATTGTGTGTATCAAGACCACAATCTTTACCAACACCGAGATCGGTGCCAGCACCAAGACCGGATAGCAGCACCAAGACCCGGTGAAGTGCTATCTGCTATTAACTTACATGTCAACCATGCATTGAAGGAAGTCAGAAAGGAGTTTGACTGGGGTAAGAAAAAGACAGTAGACCTCGCCAGTTTTCTAAAAACTAATCTTGATAGCTTGATTGTTTGGGTTAAAAACCCCACAATTTCTCGAGCCAAAACGTCCACTTGCTGATTATATTAAGACTGAGTTAAAGGAACGTGGTGCTTTTGAAATAAAAATATATCTGCTTTAAGGAGATTTGCAACACAGTACATTATTAAGGGAAATGAGGAGTATGATCTCATTTCGCTCTCGCCGGAGGCGAGTCTTGCAGTAATTAATCTTTTGAGGAACAACCGTAAGAAGAAGGTAAAGCATATTCTTCAATGCAATATGGATAGGGTGCGCATTGTAAGTGAAACTGGAACAATTACAGAAACAGCTGCTTTTTATTCAAATGTTGAAGTAAACCTGGAAGGTACTGGTGTAGATGACATGCATGGCACCATGGTAGACAGAGTTTTGGAAGGAATGGCCACATTTCAGATGTGAGGTAGTAACTGGAAATCCACACAATCATTGCTTTTGAAATTCATACTGTTGCTTCTAAACGGTTGAAAGGAAGTTCCTTCAGACCTCTACCAAAGTCGTTTCAATCAAGGAAGCCAATCATTAATATGAATACATTTTTTTTGCTTGATGTCATTCTTCCCCAGTACGTGGAGCTCAGACGGTGCCCTTCACAGGAACTTGGATTTGGCAGTGAAGAATTTCTTGGCTGGATGCTCTTCCTGACGCCAACCCATTGCTTTTTCTTTAGTGAATTTCCAAAGTCGCCCGCTCGGGGAATCAAACCCGGAATTCTTGGTTACGGTGCAGTTGCACTAACCATTAAACCACGGCTCCTCTAATCATTAACATGAAGAATGAAGATGAAAAATGCTGCATATGGTGTATTGCTAGAGCATTAAATCCTCTACAATTCGATGCTGAGTGCGTTACAAAGATATCTCTGTCAACGTAATTGGGAATGAATTCAATATTTACCCTCTGAGGATAGGCAAGCTTACAGACCACAGAACTAACTTAAACCTCCTGCTAGTTTCAGATTATGAGAGTAAACACTATTGTCTCACCAAATGCTTGAATCGCCTCTTGTCTTCACAAACAGGTTACAATCAACATGAAACACACTTTTTTCCGAGATGTCCAAACTCGTTCCTTCCCTGGAGTCTCGAGCAAATGATCATGCAAGATGGGATTCACACGCTGGCACATGGACACTACAAGACACAGTGAGGACACGATAGGACTGTGGGCGATCTATGAACTTTTGTCTTTCATCCTTTACATAACCTTGTTTTAACCATGTTATGGATGGTGAGGCATGTTTTAACCTTCCTACTGATGGGTTTTGGAAAATGTGCTAAAATTGGCATTTTCATAATACGTACGTCGTTAAGATTAAAGCGTCACAGACATGTAAATAGGAAAAGTGTACTTTCATGCTTTCTGTTGACGAGTTGGTTTTTTAAAACGATATTTAGTTCAAATAAACTGGTGCGTGTCAAGTCATTAGCATGTGACCCGAGAGATTTATAGAACCACTTTGTAAATATTTTGATAAAATTTTGTTAACCTCGAAGGACGAAAACACGTAACCTGCAGCAAACCAGCTTTAAAAAGAATATGTAGGGAAGGATCTTTAAAATGAACAATGGATTCTTTTGGGCACAAGCCTCAAACACACAACGTTGAAAGAATGTTAGGGTGATTGCTTTCAAATAAGTTGATAATTAATAAAATNCCAGTGTGGCTATCGAAGTGTGGCTTGCAATTATCCCAGTGAAAAAGTTTTTCCTGAATCTCACGTTTAACAAAGTTGTATGTTTCATTTAATACATTCAATACCTGCAATCGCTAGACAGTTATATTTGCTTACAAAAATTATTTAATTTGATTGCCTCGCGGGCCATGAATATTCTTCTCGCGTACCGGATTCTGGCCCGCGTGCCGTAGATTGCCAGATTTTGGTCATGGTCAAATTTTGGGAGTTACTTGCATTGTTAGGTGTCATTCAAGTGCTCCTGTGTTTGGTGGTGTTGCACTTTTGTAAATATTTTGATAAAATTTTGTTAACCTCGAAGGACGAAAACACGTAACCTGCAGCAAACCAGCTTAAAAAAGAATATGTAGGGAAGGATCTTGAAAATGAACAATGGTTTCTTTTGGGCACAAGCCTCAAACACACAACGTTGAAAGAATGTTAGAGTGATTGCTTTCAAATAAGTTGATAATTAATAAAATCACAAGAAGCCCATCCACATTTATTTTTGTTAAAAACAAACTATACACATTTGTTGGGTTAGCCTTAGACATCCGTAGGGAGTAAAAGGCCACGGTGGAGGAGACAAGAACTCTAATGTATTTATACATATTGTCAAGAGGAGCCACCTGCCGATGACGGAAGGAAATTTTACGGTCCTTTTAAATGCGAAGGCAGTTAAGCAGCTACTTGAAGAGAACAACTACTGAGGCATTGATTATTAAAATAGAAAAACTTAATACCCACGAAAAATCTGTGGGATTAAAGCTTTTTATATAATAATCTTTTGTTTTTTTAGTATCTACGATAACCAAATAAAAATTTCGAAGTATGTACGCTTTTCTCTTGCAAGAACATTTATTCTGATCATAACCTTTGGAAAGTAAAATCGAAATATTATATTAAGAAATATCAACCGTTTTCTTAAATAAATATGCGTGAGCTTCTGGTAATTCAAAGTATGGTTAGTCCAAACATCAAGGTGTTTTAAAGTGGTAATGCCAAATTCTCCTAATTTTCCAGTAACAGTGGTTATTTTTTTAAACTCTCTTACATGGCCTTAAATCGATCTCGTGAGGTGGGGTGCGCATATGCTTTGCTTACCTCTGCGAGCGTTGAAGTTCTCCGATTACAAAAAGGATATAAATGGGGTTCTACTTACTGGAATATACTTCAAGAGGATCTGTCGCTAATTATACCCACTTACTGCTACAAGTAAGGGGGTATAATGCAAAGCACATTTGGGATCATTGTTAAAGAGCCAACAATGTTGTAAAAAATGCCCTGACTTTCTTTTCATTAACTGACAAAAAATTTGTTTTTATATCATCAGTCAGCTAAACCACTTTCTTGAGGGTACAGTGTCATCTTACGAAACCCAATGTAAAGCCATAAAAAGGAGATACTCATCAAAGTCGGGTGCCCCAACCGATGTAGGAGTTCGGCTCCTCTGCTTAGAAGTTAATTTCAAATTGCTACCAGGTCAATGATTTTTGTCAGGCCTTATCGGTTGGCAGTATTTGTTAGCGAGTGAAATAAGCAAAAAATATATGGAGAATCTATTAAAAAGTGAACACTGGGTGGAAGGAAAATGGTTTGCATCGGTATGACTGATGCCCAATATCATAGAAAGTTGAAATGGCTTAAGTTTAGCAAACAAATGATGAGATATTGCTATGGCTTTTAAGGTACCCGTTTGTCAAAATATTTCTGTTGGATGGGTTGAGGTCAAAATGACTAATCCACCTCACCACTGATGTTCATCTACAGAGGCAATTCGTGCGCAGCTAGCAAAACATGTGTCTTATGATCTTTATAAATTTTCAAATCATCCTTAACATGGAAATCTTCGACGGACACATCTCTTTATTACAACAACTGTAGACAATTTCGTTGTAGCACAGACAGCCAGAAAAACCAAATGTATTCTAAACATATTATTTCTCCGCATTAAAAAAATTACAATGTCGCCTGACACAAGCTGTGACGAGCCAAGTTTTATCTTAGACTGCACATTATTGTTACAAAAACGTCGACCGCTTACCCCGACATTCCCCTGTGTTCTACGATTGATGCCTTGCTGTTTTAACATTTTCATAATGCCACAGAAAAATAATATATCTTTTCCATATCATAATGCTTAATTTCATGGTCTCAATTTCAAAATGGCTACTGGAAAAGTAAACAACGGGAAGGTTTTTCCCTTACTACTTACTTACTTTACTTTCTCCGTTCAGCGTCTTCTTTTCCCATTACATTTTTCGTTACTAAAATAATATTCAGGTCTTCAGAACGGTGGAGCTGAAGAAATAGATAATGGAACCAAGCACACTGCTTGGTATTACTTTTGCATAGATGCAACCAAATAGGCTTGACGAAAACCAGAAATTGTTGAATCAAATTTAAAAGGCTATATTAGCTTTGCAGGATTTTCCATTTCTTAAGGTATTACAAAAATGGGAAGTATCATTTATAAACACATTGATAGTCGAGAGCGAAAACGAAGACCAAGTCAAAAAAAAATCGAGGGTGAAGGAAAAGCCATGGCAAAACTGCAAGTGCTGACTATTTATGTCAAAGATAGGCAAATATCTGAAATTAATTGTTTAAATATGTCTTAAGAACCTAAATATAGACTAACCGTATAATTTTCGTGAATTTTGTTCTATAATCACTACAATTTGTGAAATATGTATTATAATTACCATAATTAGAATGATTTTTACAATATTAAGATATATGCATTCGTGCCACATCATGTGATCCCTAACGCTAATCTAGTTTACGTATACTGCAAATAAAGAAATCACAATTTTGTAACTACTAAACATAATTTAACAAATATTTCATTCTTACAATATACTTTATCTGACCTATCATTTGTTACATAATGTCTTCTTTTATGCTTCTCATCTCATCCTGGGCAAGTGCAATCACGGAATATTCTCAAGATCTAATTTTTGGTTTTCCCCTTTAGGTTATTAAAAAATCATATTTGATCAATTGAGGGGAAAGGGATGGTTATCGTTACAAAAGCAAACAGCTGTTTCAATGATCAATTATTGCTAAATAAACAACATGGATGAGAAGACGGTAAATATATCAATAAATACACAAAAACATGTTCTGAATGTTCCCCTTTCATAATACCGCTTCTTTTCTTCTTGTCATTTCAGTGTAAGAAACTAATGCTATATGACAATAATGGGATAAAACCAAGTTGGTCGTCACAAAACAAACCGACTTCACATCATCTTGTTATTTCTGTTCTTCGTTTAGCCTTTGTAAAAAATACCTTCTGCAATTTTACAACAGTTTATTCTCCACAAACACATTCTTAGCCTTAAATTTATGAGGAATTAACCAAACTGATTCAGTTGTGAAAAAAATTGGTGTATTCAAACTAACATATACAAATGTTTAATTTCATACAGAAAAAAGTTAAGTAAAAATGTTTATGCCATCCAAATCAATTTTGTTTTCTTCTCTGGTTATTTTACATGATGTACATTGCACAAAATCATAATTACGCACAAACTACAATGGCCCTGGTAATGACGTACAACTTACGTAAGAGGAAGGAGCATTTCCGGTTCTCGTCAAAATTTATTTCCAGTTAGTATCGCTCAAAATCTGGGATCGCCAACACGTCTTACATAATACCATTCAATGAAAATGACAGGAAAAATATTTTGCTGTTTGCTTGTATTTCTCTTTTAAATAAATAGTCATCAACGGGGAAATTAATAAACTGTACTATATGATTTATTTCTTGACACTACCTATTTACTTTTAACTACACTGGATCTACCTTTGCAAATACTAGCTGCTGTATTGATTCCTCTTGAAAGTGGTAAAACAAAAGTATGTTTTGTGTTGCTGAAATCAAACCATGATGCAGAAACAGTCTTCCCACTGTTTTTGTACTTCTGCAGCGTAGCAAAGTATCGACGAAGGAAAGTGATCCCCAACACAAGTATATTTATGTAACAAGTTGCCAGAACTAACAACAAAAATCCAATACCGAATACTCCAATCAGTGTCAATGTTGCAAATATCGCTATGGTAACAGTCCAATTCAATATTTGTGGTACAAAATATCCATCACGATTAATATGAATTCCAAAAAATAATTTATTGAGTCGTGCAATAAGTGCGTTTAACTTATGCTCTATAAAATATTCAATACCCTTGCAAGCAAATGATTTAATTAATTCCTGTAATCGGTGACTGGCATGTCTTTCCAGCTGCTGATAGACCAAATTGTGTTTCCCATGTATTACAACCTTTACAGAACTCATCTTTATTCTACACTTGGAAAGAGTTAAATTTGCCATTCGTGATTTTAAAACAGGGCGCAGATCAACAGCCAAACTCAGTGATTCCGTTTTGGTTTCCAAACGCATGACCCCCGAGTCAACACTATTCACCCACGACTTTCCTTTGTAATTCCAACTAGCACTGGCCGTAATGACCAAACCAACTGCTAGCATCTCGAACCTAAAAAATCAAGTCACAAGAAATCAGTTTCTTATCTTCTACTTTATCTAATCCTGCTGTCCGAATGACAGCAATTATGTCTTGGATTGTGGGTGATGGGTAGTGAGTTGTGGGTAGTTTCTTGTGGGTAGTGACTTGTGGGTACTGGGTAGTGGTGTGCGGGTAGTGGTGAGCGGGCAGTGGTGAGCGGGTAGTTGGTGACGGGTGGTCGACTATGAGCAGTGGGTGGTCAGTGATAAGCAGTGGGTAGTGGGTGATATGTGGTGAGTAATATGTTGAAAATAATGGGTAGTACTTGATGGGCAGTGAACGATAGGTAGTTAAATGATAAGCAGTGGATGATGAGTATTGAAAGATGTGTATTGTAGTAGTAGATATGGGCGGCTTTAGCAACCCGCGTCAAAATCCAAAGTGGATCTCCCGAATGCGACCAGATTCTCAGGGCTGGAGCCAGATCATCTTCCGAGAGTGGCACCCGAAGATCCCCAAACGGCAATCATTCCCCGCATAGCATCCAACCAGCCAGTGCTCAAAGTGAAAATTATATTCTCCGCATTTTGAGTGTTATTGCATCTATTGCGTACACAATCATCGAGAGAAATTTTAAAAGCTTTTGTGTCTAAGTTGGAGATACCCGGGAATGTACATCCATCAGAAAATCTTCGGGTGCCACACCAGGAGTCAAAAACTAAAATTGATTGTGGTGCCCATGATTTTGAAGACATTCGTCCGAACAGTAGTTGTCCGGTTCGCCCCTCTCCAACATGAAGACTGTCGTTTTGGAGGAGCAGGGTGATGTGTTTTGGATTATGGGTAGTGATATGGGTGATAGGTAGGTAGCAACGGGCAGTATATAGTGGGTGATGGTTGTTGGGATATGGGCTGAGCGGTGGGTAGTTGGTGATGGGTAGCGGGTGGTTGGTAGTTGGTGATGTGTAGTGAATGATGGATACTGGGAGTTGAAAGTGGCGTGATATAGCCAGTTAAAAAACTTTTTACAAATCGATGTCATTGAGGTGGCAGGTCAATATGTGTACTGAGAATAGTTTCAGGTATATCATTTCTTGGGCAAGGCCGGATGACGGAGGGTACCAACTTGTTTCTGTTTCGTTTCATAAGTACGTGGGCTTTAACATCTAAAAGTAAGAACTAAATGCTACTGGAGGGAAGATAAGGAAGGCCGACGCGAGGAAAAGTCACCCCAAGGGAGGAATGAGAGCCTACACATTCCTCAGGACGAACAAGTAAATGACATATCATTAAGGAGGTGGTTTTTATGAGTACAAGATGGGGTATGAGGAATAAAATGTGGTGGAACCTTGTTTTAAAACCAAAAAATATATAGCCTTGTTTCCCGAAATCTGTCGGGTGAAAAATTCTATATCATTCCCCTAGCTGCAAACTGATAAATGTTTTTCAAAAATAAAAGAAGATCATGCAACATTCTGACATTTCGCGTGAAAGAAATTGGAAAAACGGTAAGCGAAGCTATGTTAAAATTGCGTCGAGTCTGTTACATTTCCTGAAGACATAGTGTTGTTTCATAAAAATAATCAAAATAGACCGGTTTTTCAACGTATTACGTGTGACAACAATATGTAAATTGTGTGTGTCAAAACGAGAGTTTTGCTACACACAGTTTTGGAGCATTTTAACCCACCCCAGAGAATCCCAAAATGGGTGACTGACATCTTAAACAAGAGACATCTGTTATTGAAAGCTTTTAATTTTTCTTTATACATACCCTTTTGTCATATTTAACAAATAAATGAGAAATATATATGTTCATCCTGTGATTCGAGTTTCACGTTCAAACAGGTTTAATAATTCTCCCTGTTAGTTTCATCCGTGGTTAGGTTTATTCAAGGATAATTTTTTCTCACGAAATTATTTAGTACACTTTACTAAATAAAGATTTTGCCTCATAAGCAAAAGCCTGGATCTATCACTATTATCCGTACTCCAATGTGTCAACACTCCTTTTTTCCCTTGCTTAAAATTCTAAACTTACTTTCTCAAAAATCAAATGAAAAGTAACAATATCATATGTAAATATTACAAAAATCGACTATTAGGTCCATTATTAAAGTAACACCACTACACACGTGGTTTACGCTTGCTTTCCCTAAATTGAAGTCAATAACTCATTATTATATTCTTAAACGTAAGCCTATTGCCAAACTAATTAAAGATTCTTGATATTATAGTTAACTCGCACACTCAAGCAACCTACGAATGGGTCAACAATAGCTTTATTTATTGACAAAAATGCCATCAGGAATCGGGTTAAAATCCTGGGACGATGACAAATAGGGGAAAAACCCAACATTTTCGACGCTTTAAAATTGGCCAAGGCAAATGAGATTTTCATTTAATGTTACATTGTTTTTCTCGTTCTCCAATTCATGTGTTGTTATGCGCAGTTCATGTGCGTTTCTTTTTTTCTTAATTCTTTCATCATCGTATAAAATAGACTTTGTAGGATCATTTTTGTTTTTTTACCCGAGCGAAACTAATAAAAACAAACAAAAATAAAACAAATCTCCAGCATTTCTACTTCCCATTATAACCAATTTCAATGGAAACTCTATCCTTGAATGGTGTCTTCAAAGTTTTAAGCACAAAACGGACTCGATCTTTTTTTCATCCTATGTGACCCTAATTTTCCCATCTCTTCACACTCAAATATATTAATATTCCTTACTCTCTATTCTAGATTCTCATTTTGTCACTATTTCATCTAACGATATTAAAAACTTTAACAGTTGATGACGCACTTCACTACATATGTTGACAAACATGTCACACTTCTACAAAAATGATTGTTAAAACCTCAATCCTCTCTTGGACATTATTGATTATAGTTGCTTTCAGATGATTTTCGCCGAAATTTATCAGCAGCTCCATTTATGTGTTATTGTTTACAAGCTACCGATATCTGACTTACTAAGTACGCCGCAGTTAAGACAATTTCTTGTTTGAACACAGTGTAAATAAACTTGCGGTTTCTCGTTTCCTTTTCTTTATAACAGCGTGGTTTTTCCTTCAAACTTTTTGTAATTTCATATTTACTGGTTTTATCCTTCTAAATCTGGATCTAAAAACTCAACAGTTTACCAGCACAAGGGTAAAAGTAGTACTTCCACGGTGGTGGCAAACGATTGGTTTGGAAAACTTTCGTATTGAAAAATGAAACTAAAAGTGCAGTCAAATTGCACTTTAGAAGTAGATGAGAAAATGGCAGGAAATTTACACGTAGACTTACATGTGGGCAGAAATTAAGTACGACTTGGCCGGGCACTAGGGTATTGTAACGAGTAGTAACTATCGGAAATTTACTGACGTGAAAGGTCCTGATCGTCAGCAACGCTGACTTTCATATCAACTCATTTTCAACTTATCTTCAGTTTGTTTGTTTTGAATGAAAATGGCATCTTCCGTTGACTTCTCAGCTCAAAAAACCAAACTAGTTTTCTTTTATTCTTATAATGTTGCGTAGCCTGGCATCCACAACCTTCTCAAAAATATTCATTCCATGTTCCAATAGTCGAAGGCCTCTATGTTATTTACAAACCAGTGCATCTTCTTTATCTTTATAAAGAGTTATTGTTGTACTGTCTCTCTAGTTTTTAGGTATGCTCATGTTTTCCACGATCCTTCCAAATGCTGCAGTGACTCCCACAGCCCCAAGCATCTTGACCATCTCAGTTGCAACCCTTGATGGTCCTGTGACTTTTCTATCTCTCATCTTACTGATGGCAGTTTTCAATTCCTCCTCTGTGATATTTTCCATTGGGCCTTCCACTGCATCACACTCTTTGATTTGGTTTGCTTATTTGTTGTTTACGAGTTCTTGAAAATATATCTTCCATCTCTCTGCCATCGAGTCTTTGTCAACTAGAATGTTCCCATTCTCGTTTTTGATATAGCTTGTTCTCTGAATATCATTTCTGTCTTTCTTCATCAAGAGCTTGT
Organism: Morbakka virulenta; assembly: GCA_003991215.1. Lineage (NCBI taxonomy): Eukaryota > Metazoa > Cnidaria > Cubozoa > Carybdeida > Carukiidae > Morbakka > Morbakka virulenta. The sequence goes on from RDPX01000370.1 coordinate 568,743, forward strand.
TTCTAACTTCACTGTTATTAAAATTTTCATTCAAAACGATTCCGTGCCTCGCGTTTTGCCCCTGCCACTTTTTTCTTAGCTTCTCTCTGCACTCTCCTGTAATTTTCCCAATTTTCGTCTTCACCACTTCGCTGCCACTTTTTAAAAGCAATTTTCTTCTCTGTAATAATAGCTGCTTGCACCGACTTGTTCCACCACCAGGTCTGTCTTACTCTACGATTTCTTCCAGTAGTTTCACCGCACACATGTTTACAGGTGTGCAGTAAATTCTCTTCCAGTTTTTCTATATTTCCATTGCATGCTTCCATACTTCTCTCGAACCTGGCTTGACATTCTCTTTTGACATCAGAATCCTTTAGTTTCCACAGATTCACTCTTTTCCTCATTTGACACTTTCTTCTCGTGAAGTCACTGATGCTGATAGATGCACGCACAGGTCTATGCTGGGTAAGCCAATCATCTCCGGCACAGCATGACAATCTGTACAAACAATACTACCTGCTATTCTCACCAACAGCAAGTCTTTCTGAGTGCTACTGTCTCCACTTTTATAGGAAATAAATTTTTAATATTCTCTCTCAAAGTACGTATTCAAGATACGTAAGCCATGACATTTACATACATGGACCACTACTTCTCCATTATTTTTCCTTCCAAAATTTATCCGGGCTTAGGAACGGCACCGAATTAAGCTGGCTTGCTCACCCGGTGGCTAGGTTGAGTAAAGAACCCTTTAGAGAAAATCACAAGTTCAGAAATAATCAAAACAAAACTAAGAAGCAAGGGCAGCAAAGAGAAAAGAAAACCTAAAACTAAAAATCTTGCATGTTTTATCACTGATTAAAGACTTGGAATGTCATAGAAAGCCAAGAACAATAACCTTGAAAATATTATAGAGACTGCTGCCATTGCGTGTGAAAGAGATGGCAAAGGGCGAACTGAAATAATTCGATCTGTTCATATATTAGATGACACTGTGCAAAAATCTCAAACAGAATGACTTTATTTAGCCACAATGACCTTTGCTTATGGCTGTCCAATGAGTTCCAACAACCGGAAATATGAGCCCCTGTCACTTAAAATGTACAGGGCCTCTAATGATCGGGGGGCTACAAATTCTGATAGAGGCTTCGCTGCGTGTAATAAGCATTCCGATCGCTCCTCAAACTCGTTTCGCCACCTTTTGGGGGAGAAGTTAACAATTCTATGTGCCTATTGAAATAACAGTAGCAAATTAGCAAGCTTCGTTTGCTAAAGAGTGTTAAATACAGAGTAAGTACATATTCCAGGCAATTATTGTTTTATTTTTGTAACAAAACCCATACCCGTCCAACTATTCTACCTCCTAACAAAAAAGCAAAGAATTGTTCTGAATCTACCTTTATTCAATTTGAGTCACCAAAACACGCTAAGTAAACACGGCCTTCACCACAGTGGGGTAGGGTCAATGCCCCTCTCACTTTCTGCTGAATAAAAGATTAACGATAAGGCAAATATCCATAAAGATTAACCTGTAGGTTTAGTATACAAACGCAGACGGCCCTCGTCGTTGCTGACACATTTCCACCAAAAAGGCATCAGCAAAAAGTTTGCTGCAGGGGTAAAAGGAAAACGTATTTATTTCGTTGTCCTCCTATCCCAGTTAACAGCTGGTGGTGTGGGCCTTGATGAAACGCGTCCAGTAAAATTAAAGTTCTTGTCAAGATGCTTAAAGCACAGCAGATTTTTAGCTTATCAGCTAGATCCACTCAAACAATACTACTTCTGACTACTTCTGCTCATAGTGGATCGCGCTTTTCTCTAACCGAAAAAGCGTTGACAATCATTTTAAAGAAATGTCATTTTGATTTTCTCTTCTACTTATACGACTGTGCACGCGTGGCCGCGTATCGCTTTACTGACAAATAAATGGCTTACTGAGTGCTGTCTCATCAAGCCCTGCTTTCCCACATGACAACTATGCTTTAATCTGATTGGTTAATATGTATAAAGTTATATCAATGATTCTAAGGATAAAATGAAAACTCCCCCAAAAAGCTCACGGAACTCTGTAATAACGGAGTAACAAATCAATTGATTCCTAAGATGTGAAATGTCTGTTTATGTGGTTAGCTCGGACAAATTGATTCCATTAAGTGTTGAAATTTTTTCCTTTTGAAGTGTCTTAGATAAATTTTCTGTCATACTATACAATCTTTGGCTTAAGCACAGACCAAAATAAAAAGAGAATGATGTCATCTGGTTCTGGCATCCGACGATACGTGATTTTGCCTCCAAATCTAATGTCTCTGTTAAACATTCAATCCATAACTTCAGCAAATGTTTGTAGTTGTCAATTACTTTTTGAAAGCATGTAACACGTACTGTCCAGCGAGTAGAAGATAATATATTTAATTTTTCTGGACCGAAATCATTTTCTGGCAACTCGCATTTTATGTTCTCCACTATCTTTCCAAATAGTTTCTCCCGTTTTGGAGAATATTTGACGAGGATACAAATCTCTCCAACTGTACCCATCGTATCCTTGAGAATTCTACAATCATTTGTCAAAGAATTTACGTCGAGACTCAATAAATGGCCTTGACCATGCGTTACAACCGCTTTTGGTTGTTCGCATGACAGTTTTGTTGCAACCCATGAACGTGTCCCTGGCATGTTGCTGGCACCATCATAGGTTTTTTGCCGCGGCAATCTGACAAACTCAAATTAAATCTGACCAAAACATCTTGACAGCATGCACTATTGTGGAGCTTCGAATGTCATCAATCTCATAAAATCCAAGAAAGCCTTCGTTGACATTTAACTTCTCATCAACTGTTCTTATATTGAATGACAGCTGCTCCAAATTTGTAACATCAGTATATTCGTCAAGAATCAAAGCAAAGTATCGGCATTCCCGTATGTCCTTTATCTTGTGACGCAACACATGAGATGCCATTATATGCAGGATTTCGTTGTGAATGTCATAATAGGTGTACTTATATCCTGTACTGCCATCCAGGTGCTTTATAATGATTTCATCTTTTGTTCCAAGTATGCGTAACAATTGGGTTAAATGATCATTTTCGTCATTGCCTTTAAGGGCAATTCCTTGACGTGACAAGTATCTTAAACACTTGATGACATCCAACAAATACTTGCGTATAGCTTTCTTTATCTGCACGGTATTTTTGTCAATCATTTCACCAATCTCCTCGCACTCTGGGATAACCAAATGATAGGAAGCAGCAATACGGTGACAAGCAGTACCTTGCATCTGCAAAGCAATTGGAGTCTTTTTCCAATTTGAAAAGACTTTGGTGATGTAAACCGCCTCTTTCTTTCCTTGATCTCGAAGATTACCTTTACCTTCTTGAGTTCGGCAATAGTGGCAAAGTACAGAATCGTTTCTGAACGTAAAATAGAAATTGTAAATACCCTTCAATGGTGTGGCCAGCGATTTTCTTGGCAAAGAAACCTAATCTGGGATTCTCAGTCAGCAAACCTCATGGCGGCATCATTCAGCAGCCATGGTCACTGGGTTATTGGAACGAAATCGAGTGAGGTTCATTCACATCTATGTACCTTGCATCTGCTAGCGATGGCTCTTCACTTATCTTGGATGTTATTTCATCTTCCACATTAGCTTTTTCTTGTTCTCGTACATTATTTTCTTCGTTTTGTCTTTCATTACTTCGTTTAAAAAAATCTGTCACTCGCTTTGTACTCATTTTCTGTTACGGTAAATATTTTCTGTCATTCCGCGTGCTTCAACATCTAACTCCGAACCCAAAGCGAAATGCAAACGCAAACTTTTCCGAAACAACAGCTATTATGCGAATACAAAGTGAATGTCAGTAGGGTAATCTTGAAGGTAAAGTGAATGTCAATAGGGTAATGAAATCAATAGAAGATCAAATTGAAACTATTTGCTTGTTTTTTATCCCTTTAAAAACTGGATTCAAACATTCATTACGACTACAAAAAATTTCATTGGTCAGAAAAATATTGGGGGGCATGGCCCTCCCGGGCCCCTGGTGTCGGGGGCCCTGTACTTTAAAACAAAAGGTTATAAGAAGGGTGATCTGTGGTGGTTTGTTCTATCCATTTTTTAAAAATACAAGGAGATAAAGATAGCAACACATATCAGTGTGCTTTTCTGAAATGCAAAAAGATCTTCAGATGAAGTGAAGACACTTCAGAAATTATCTGGTTATGAGTAGTCGACAAATAAACATTAGTGGTATAAAATATGAATATCACAATTAAAATCACGTTCGCAGACGACACTGTAAATATACCAGGGAATTTTTAACGGAAACCAAAGCCAAAAAATCTGCACTTTTTGTATGCGGCTTAAGATTTCATGAAACAACCATTTCGTGACCAACCATTGTAAGTAAGATGTGAAATAAACCTTGAACATTAATGACGTCACACACATTTCATATGCAAAAATAAACTGTATAAACTTAAACTGTATAAGAGAGTAAACAAAAATCCTAATGAACATGTTGTACTGCCACTGTGTTTTGTTTGTCTTATTTCAAAACAAAACACTTCTTCTCAACTAATAAATCATCATGGCTCTGGTGTCCAGAAAAAGGGATAAAAAAATTTCTGATTTTACTGAACAGCTTTTGTGAATTCTCCCATGCCATTTCAGATTCTGATAAGAAATTGACAAGACAATACTACCATTACGTCAAAGGCTGCAACATGATCAAGCACGTAGAGTGACCCTTTGGGGGAGTTGGTGGGGGATCTTTGAAGCAGAATGCAGAGATCAAAATCAATTTCCCGGTGTTAAAAACTCTTAATGATAAGTTTTATTCGTCTGCTTCTTTAAAAAAAGTAAATACTGCTTAACTCAACTTTACTGCGAATGAATGTTACAAATCGTGAAGTAGCGACTCAGCAACTTATTACAAAACTGAGTTTCAATTTGCCCGACACAACTCCGAAACTCCGCGTACACACAAAACCTTATGGTAGACCAACTAATGTGATGCGGTGCGTGCTCAATTCCCCGTGAAATGTTTTAGTTTTTCTTCAATATTGCGGATGCGAAAACTTCATAATACATCTTTTAATGGTATCGGTAAGTACGTAAGTTAGTAAGCAAGTAAATGAAAATGTAAGTGAATGAGTTTTTATAAATACCCACGGCTCCAACACCCTGCTCAAACCCCTAATTGGGAATTCCTGATCGCCAAATGCTATTGTTTCAATTGGCTGAAACTCGGCCTGGTTTGACATTTACACTCATTTGCTTTGTCTTTCGAACAAGGCTGTAATAACTCTACTCCTAACAGATCACAAACTGTCAAGTTCTTTCTCATGTTTTCATGGGGAAATTCGCACATTTTCAATGCAATAAAAAGCCTCTAGTAAGACAACTGATATGATTAACATGGGAAAGTCATTTTCCAGCTGAAAAGAAAGAAAACCCCTGCATAACAAAAACAAACGACGGGAAATCCGCAGCGCTTCACCCTTACGAATATCGACATAAAGCTCTCAGGTTTCCAAGGTAAATTCATTACAATAAATTAACTAACCTGCTTCCACCATGCTTAAGGCGATTTCCACGAACCCATGCTTCTTCTAACATGACTTCTTCTACACTGATATCGTGCAGATTGTAATCAATTGATCCCAGTGAGTAGGGTGCATTCACAGTTCCATTTAACTTCGGAAACGGCGTAGTTTTTAACACATGTGACAAAATAAAGCAGTCCAGCATAATAAAGAATTTCGGGAATATTGTGGATGCAATATATAACGACAAAATAAATACAAGCGATGCAAAAAGCTTCATTTTTGTTCCTTCGTAGATCTCACTTGATCATAACGACTTTGTTGCACTCCTGCACTTTGGTCACAAACACAGAAAAAAACTTGGACCAAAGAATAATAGAAGCGGAAGTACAGATTATTTCCGGTCCGAAGGAACTACAAGTTTAAATTGTCAATTTCCTCTTTTGTCTTGTGCTTTCTTTTGTTTGAAGTAAAATTAGTAAGGCTCTCATAATAATTTTAATTAATCTAGCAAGTGAAGCAACAATAACAAATTTTATCCCTTTTCTATCTGTTGTCTGACAAAAATGCTCTCTCTCTCTCTCGGCTTATCATGCTGTGTCTCAGTTCTCTGTTCATCGCTGCTTCAAGCAGCTCGACGAGGACTCTAATGAAATACTCCATTTTTCCATGGTAGGCTTTATTGAAGAATACCCTGTGCCTTTTTCTCGTTTGTTGAGAAAATACTCTGGTTGGCCAGTTTTGTGACGTTTGGAAATCTGAACGAACGAGTCTGAACGAACGAGTCAAGCTCAATATTCTACCAATGTGAAACCTCTTTCGTTTATCAAACCTTCTCAGCCCCTGAGCTTTTACTTGGATTTTCTGTTTTCAAAGTCTCCTTTGCAATAGATATAGATTTGTCATCAGTTAAGTTATGCTGCCTTCTTATCTTGCTACTTTTCCTACTTTTAACAGGCGTGGCCTTCGATATTTCAGCCAGAATTAAGATTTCTGCCTGCATCGTCTCAATTTATTTATTTATTTTCACTTTCCACTTTGGTTCTTTGTTCACGTGTTTCCTGGTTGCTTTCATTATTTTAACACCTACCTAAACCGTATAAGATTTGCAGTTGCTATTCAAGGTCGTTTAAAGTGGTCAGGTCTTGTTGTATTTCCTTTACAATCTCTCTTAAAGCAATGATGTAAAGTTTGAATGTACTTTTTGACTTATTACTGGTTGTTATTTTCGGTAAATTTTCACGTTCTTCCATTACCGTGTTTTGCACAACTGAAAATTCACGTAGTATATCATCACGAGCGACTAATATCTTATCCATGTTGTTTTCAAGGTACTCATCAATACCATCATCATCATCATCATCATCATCGTCATCATCATCATCATCATCATCATTCATTCATTCATTCAACCTTACCTTGTTCACTTCACCTTCCTCCAATCTCACTTTACGTCCTTGCCTGACATCTTGTATCCTGGCCTCTCTCTCTCTCTCTCGACATCTCATATTAAGTACTCTTACGACAGGTCTTGCATTTTCGACAGCAGTTTGTTCTTCCAAATTCAGTCTGTCGGTCTCACGAATTTCAGTGTGTATTAAATCAATATGAGCGTCATTCAACCTTTTATTCTTGATAATATCGCGGCGTGCATTAGCTGGCTTACTTGCCTCAATATAATTTCTAGTTTCATCTCCTACAATTTTCCTCCATTCAATATAAGTTATTTCGGTCAAGTTTCTCATGGGTATTTTTTGAGCGGTGTAAAACCCTCTGAGAAAATTCTTATAATCCTCTGGAGTACATCATTGTCTGGTTTCATTTGGTTTAGGTGGTATCATTACAGGTTCAGGGTTAGGAATTTCTTCAATTTCTGATTACCGTGGTCATCTGCAGAGGTGTTGGACTCAGTAGCATACTTTTTGTGCACCCCAGGCGAGTCTTGCCCCGGGGACGTGTCCCTTGTTGATCCGCCCGACCGACGATGTGGCATGGCTTTCTTCTAGTTTGTATAAGATATATAAGAAAGTCCATTTTACCTTTACTGCCAAGGTGGCTGACTATTCCGCGCCAGACGCAACCTAGAATTATTATTATTATTATTATTATTATTATTATTATTATTAGTAGTAGTAGTAGTAGTAGTAGCAGTAGTAGTAGTAGTTCGTTTTATTATTATTATTATTATTATTATTATTATTTGTTATTATTATTATTATCATTATTATTATTATTATTATTATTATTATTATTATTA